>VYZX01000836.1:27786-40353 GCA_013401335.1 Brachypteracias leptosomus
AATCAGTCTCACTAGGAGGTCATTGGGTTCACTTGACAGCTACAGGGGAATCATTTCTTTCTGCATATCCCATCAAGTAACATCCCAAACCCTGTGCATCATTGAGATTAATTTTTTTATTACAAGATTTTCCTAAAGATTTGTGGATATTCTTCGCTTTATATTACAATGGGCAATGAAATCTCCCCATATAGGTGCATGCCATCCACTTTCTCTGCATACAGTTGCACACCATACACAATAAACCCCATATAGCAATTAAATTCAGACACTTGATGGAAAATGGCCAGTTCATTTTGCTTCTACTTGTTTTGAGAAAAAGACTCTTTGGTCCTTCATCTGAATAGGGAAGATTGACATAAAAAAGTACTTCAAGAGCTGAACTCATCTACTGAACACAAATACAGTGAATTTCTGTATATCTTTAAATGTTTTATATGTCCTAGTCATATATAATTTATGGTGTTGTGAAGCTGAGCCCTTCTTTGAATGAAAATTTTACTGTCAGAGCCTGGGGTACTTTAGTTTGATGATTTAAAACTCCCAATGCACTCATAGCAAATAGCACTTTTTATTACAGCGTGTTTGTCCAAGAGGTCAACTTTCAACACAGCAGGATTTCTTCAAGCTGTAGAATTATTTCTAATGGCAAGACATCTCCCATCTTAATTTATCTGGTGCTGAATGCAATAACCACCACTGTCTTGGAGACTCATTAGACTGGACCTGCCATGCACAAGAAAAGAGGCGAAGCTTCACCTTTTCTGAAGCAAGCATCCTTGCTAGCAGCATGTTAAATGCTGCTTGCCTGCTTATACTCCTTTGGTTTTAAGATTCCCATTTATAGTTTTGCTCCAGTATTTCATTTCCTCAGAGATGATGTTGAATTTAAGCTGCCTTGTGATGATGCTAAATTCATTTTTGAGATGAGTAAAAGTGACTAAAATTATGTGCATGTTTCCTGTGAAATATTGTATACTGAGCAGGCCCTAGATTAAAAGACAAGCTTGACGTTAAAGGTAATGTGATTAATTTCCTCAGCCAAGACCAGGTAGACGGTTTTCATGCTTATGTTGATACAGTATAGATGCCCTAATACACCCATTTACAGTCTCCTTCCCTTTGCCGTTAGCCCCTGCTGAGCCTATTAAGTTGGTATCAAGTCAACTTGTCCCTTAGTGATAGTACACAAACTCTCAGAATGCTGCAGAATTCTGCATCTGTCCTCTTACCTGTCACTTCAGCCTCCTTTTACTGATGTTAAAAGAAATCTTTACTGTCAGTCATATAACCAATTCACTTTGTTCACAGGCTGTGACAACCTTGTTGTGTTTCTCCCACCACAGAACCGACTACTGTGAATTAGTATTCTCAAAATTTAGACTAGCTCATTAGTCTGAATAAATTTGAAAGGCTGCTGTTCACATTTTTTTTTTAATGTAGCTTGGCTTTCCTTGGATATAATTTAGGCATCTTTAGGAAAAAAAAAATGCAAACAAGCCACAAACCAAAAAAAACCCCAAACCACCCATCCCAGCTTCCAAGCATTAATTTTATGATTTCAGAGCTAAAGGGCCTTTCAGTGGCTTTATTTGAGATAAAATAAATTAAATTAAATCTTCCAAGTTTTTTCCAGCTGTTCTCCCCTTATTCTTCTTTACTTTGGTATAATTGAAAAATTGGTTACTCTTCCAGAAAAGAAAACAGAAATTCAAGTGCCAGTCCTAATGATCTTTATAGTTGACTATGTCCACTGGACCAGCTTGTTAACACATCATCACCGAAAATTTAGAGTAACCTTTTTCCCTCAACTAATCAAATTCATCAAAAATGTAGTACAGGAGAGCCAGTCTCTGACATTCAAATTTCTTTCTTGCTGCTGAAATTCCACAGATTTCACTGGAGTCCCTTCTGAGTTACCCTGGCAATATAAAAATCCAACCCAGAATCCAGAGAGGTTAAATAATTTACCCAAGGTCACGTCATTAGCACCTGAGCCTCAGAGAGGAGAATAGAGGTCCTCAGGATTTCACCTAAAAGGCAATAATAACAGCTTCACTATTAGCTGTAAAATGAAAATATAAGAAGTCTTTGCATTAACATCAGCACCTTAAAACCGAAAATGAGAGAGCTTGGCCAAGCTGGTCTGATATAACTGACTGTAGAGACAGGGTGGGAAAATATAAATCAATTGGATGAAATTATCCTTTGCCATAGACTATAGAAGAAGTTTGGCTATGTCTTGGGAAATATAGAATTACACTAGACATTAAGGGAACCAGAGATACTCTCAAGAGTTCAGGGTAGATATAGCTGTGCAATGAAGCAGAACAGATTAAAAGTCCCAACTTAAGGTTGCATTAATATATAAAACTGCAGGAGAAAGGCATGATGTGATAGAAATAATGTGATGGTGCTCTAAGTATGTATTTGCTATGTTCAGAGTTTTCGTCTCTTGCCTTTACAGTCGTTTTCCCAATTCCTCCTCCAGTGTGTGACAATATTGTTGCTTCTTCTTCCAATATCAATGGCTGCTTCTGACACCAACAACTCATTGTGCCAGGAGCCACAGATATCCAGTGATTCCTAACTTGGCTTCATAGCACAGAAGAGGTCAGTCATGTGGAATACAAATGTTTTCATATTTATAACCTGGTTTGTTTACACAGACTTACAGTAAGTCTTTCCCTGAAAGAGAGACAGCCAGAAATAACATAAGGTGATACTTTCTTTTGAGTATTGCAGTGCAACAGCTCTGCCTTTTCAGGGGATTTCTGTTGAAGATTAAGGCGTTGCTTGCTTTCTTCAGATTATTGAATAGAAAAGTACCTGAAACTCACTGTTCAATCTTGTGAGCTATTGTCTTCCTTTAAAAAAGTACTGATCCTCTTTCTACCTGCTCTTGACATCACATCTGCCATTTTCTTCCTCTTTTGCCCTTCAGTTTCTCCCACATATTCTTAAGCGTACTCTTCTCCATATCTCATGTGCACTATCATGTGCACTTCTTAACATTTTACGTACCTGATTCTTTGATCTAATCTTAAAACTTGGCATAAGATCCATCAGGGAAATTGTTGGACATCACTGGAAAACAGCTATTTAACCATAGTTTTCCTGTCTTCTCTCATCCTAGAACACCATTAGAGAACCAAGTAGAAAGGTATGCATGCATGCATGCACACACACACACACACACCCCCCACACACAGAGGCTGTACATGAGAGTACAGGCCCACTTATGTATGGAATTGAGGAAGATGGTAATACTGAATTGGCTATAACAACTATATTCTCTCCCCTTTTTTTTTTTAATGTTTGGTTGCCATTATCCCTTCTTTGTTAATGGTGTTTAGGTCCTCTTTCCCTATTCTTTCTCTTTTCTATCCCATCTTTCCTTTCTGCCTAACATTCACTTAATCCCTGGCTGCCATCCCCCAGTAAATTCTGGACATCACTATAACAGCTGCTTGGGAGTGGATGGGATTTGTCTCTCCATATCAAGGCAAAAGGATCTACAATTTTATTTGTTGTGGCTGCAATCATAACAAGGCCAAAAGATTACGGGAAACACCTCTTCTTTTGGGTCTGCCTTATGTAATCTACTCTGGTTTATTTATTTTTTTCTTTTTTCTCTCCTTATTTTTTTATCTTTTCTTCATCCTTTCCCTTCCTATTTTCTCTCTGTGTTTTTTATGCCCAATGACTCTGCTTCTCTCCAACACATACACTTTTACAGGAAGGAAGGTTCATGCAAAGGATTTTCAGAAGAAAACTGAGCCAATTTCTCTGGTAACTACCAAAAGCAAGTGAAAATGACAAATGAATTGCCTACAGTGGTTTGATTGATACTGATTTATAGCTGAAAATTGCATCAAGTGTGTCCACATACACTTTCTCCAGGGACTAAAACTGAGGCAGACTGCCTCTGTCAGCATTCCTATACATTGAAGCTAACTGTCCTCACGTCACTTCATCTCTCCCTTTCTAGCCCTGCCTTCTGTCTTCTGCTTAAATAAAGATAGCTGCTAAAATACAGGTGCTTGTTGCCTTATCCCAGACACATAACATGATTATGAGAACACAAATGGGTTATGCTTTATCATGCAATAGTGGCCAATTTTCTAAACGTTGTGGGGTCACTGCTCGGCTGTGCACACCTGCAGCTCCCCTTTCACTTCTTTGTGTCTGTCAGACATCCTCAGGTGGCTTTGCAAATCAGCTTCCTTCTACTTACACCTTGGATCTCACTGTTAATTACTGCTGAACAGTAAAGGAGAACTAGCAGGATCTAACTACTCTAAATCTGATCTGGAAGTCTTTATTTTTGGTGATCACTGTTAGTCACACATGTATACATGTTACTATTGCCTTTTTTAGGGCACCTGAATGAGTGGGATCTGCTGCTTAGGTCTACTGCATTGGCCAATTCATTCCTGAGCTAAGCAGAGTAATTATTAGAAGCATCAGCATGTCCTAACCCAGCTAGTCTGCCAGAGGAAAAAAGGACTGTAAGACATTCGCAGAAAATAGGGAGAAAGTTACAAAACCTGCTGCTACAAGTTTCAAATCTTGGAGACAATAGGAAAGGGAGGGATTAATTACTGCAGTTGTCAGTTGCTTATAGCACATAACAACACGATTTAGTGAAGCAATGTATTTGTACTACAAAAAAAAATAAAGTTAAGGAGCAGTTTACATGATATCAACAGATGAGGAGACCCCTGTATTAGCAGGACATTTATGACTTTTGTTTCCAGACAGAACTCACATTTCCTGGAGAGTCAGGGCACTGCCACTATCCCCAGTCCATGGCAGGGGCTGTTTCTGTGGTGTCCTGCAGCGAGCAGCCTCCAGGCTACCTCACTCCTGCAATTCTCAAAGCCAGTTCCGAGCTAAACCCAAATTGGGAAAAGGGCAGGGAAGTCCTGTATTTGAATACACACTCTCCTGTATGCCACTTTAATTTGGATCTGATCTGACAACCTCCAGCTGTGGCTTTTGTTCTTACCACGTGATTTTAGGGCTGAAGATGAGCAGATGACAGAGTCCCCCTTACAGCGCTTGCCATGGTCCTTCACGGTAAGGTCTAGTTGTTGCTTACTGACAGGGAAGCTGGATTTTTGTAGGCAAACTGAGCTGGAGTAAGCTGAAGCTACCTTTGACAAACATGTAACACTGAGCAGCAAAGTCCTGAGAGCAAATTAGGGTTCACTCCAGAAGTCACCTTATTCAGGTAAGTGATGTTGTACTGATATACAGCCACAAAATTATTGTTTCCTGAAAGCCATCCAAAGAAGCTCTGGCAAGATAAAAAGCTGAACTCAAACCTCTCAAGCTCTGGGTTAAACACTAGGCAGTTCTTTCTCCTTTAGCCTAATCACATTATTGAGATACTGGGGTTGTTACTGTTAGCACGGGGGAATTTTCTATGAGCCCTTGGGTAGTTACAAAGTCCATGGAAATTTAGATGCATTCTTCATCAAACTAGTTTGAGCCCTAAATATGGGCTTAATTTAAGTATCTCAGGTTCAAGAGCTTTCTAGTTCTATAAAATTGAGCTCCTTTGGGTAACAGAAGTCACTGGACAATAAGATTTTGTATCATAATAGAAGGCAATTTGCGGTGAGTTGATCCTGGCTGGATGTCAGATGCCAACCAAAGCCACTCTATAACTTCTCTTTTTGGCTGGGCAAGGGAGAGAAAATATAGCAAAAGGCTTGTGGGTCAAGATAAGGACACCAATTACCATAATGTGCAAAACAGAGTCGACTTGGGGAAATTAGTTTAATTTGTTACCAATCAAATCAGAGTAGGGTAATGAGAAATAAAATCAAATCTTGAAAACACCTTCCCCCCACCCTTTCGTTCTTTGCAGACTTTACTCCCAATCTCTCTACCTCCTTCCCCCCAGAGATGCAGAGTGATTTAGAATGGGGGTTGCAGTTAGTTCATCAAACATTGTTTCTGCCTTTTCCTCCTCAAGGGGAAGACTCCTCACACTCTTCCCCTGCTCCAGCATGAGGTCCCTCCCATGGGAGACAGTTCTACATGAATTCTTCCAAAGTGAGTCCTTCCCACAGGTTGCTGTTCTTCATTAAATGCTTCAGCATGGGTCCCTTCCATGGAGTGTAGTCCTTCAGGAACAGACTACTCCAGTTTGAGTCTCTCATGAGGTCACAAGTCCTGCCAGCAAACCTGCTCCAGCACGGGCTCCTCTTTCCATTGGTCCACAGGTCCTGCCAGGAGCCTGCTCCAGTGCAGACTTCCCACAGGTCATAGCCTCCTTCGGGCACACTCACATGCACCTCCATGGGCTGCAGGAGCAGAGCCTACCTCATCATGGTCTTCACCATGGGCTGCAGGGGAATCTTTGCTCCGGTGTCTGGATCATCTCCTCCCCCTCCTTCTTCACTGATCTTGGTGTCTGCAGAGTTGTTTCACTCACGTATTCTCACTCGTCTCCTTGGCTGCAGTTGCAAAGAGTTTTTTTCCCCCCTTCTTAAATATTATCACAGAGGCACTACTACCACCACCTATGCCCTCGACCTTGGCCAGAAGTGGGTCTGCCTTGGAGCTGGCTGGCATTGGCTCTATCAGATGTAGGGGAAGCTTCTAGTAGCTTCACACATATATCACCCCTGTAGCCCCTCCCCCGCACTCCCTAAATCTTGCTACACAAACCCAATACAGAATTCCTCCCAGGATAAACAAAGTGACAAACTTTAAAAGGGCAGATTTTAAAACTACGAGGAAAATGGTTAACAGCAGGCTGAAGGGCAAAGTAAAAAACTTTAAAACCACAGAAACAGCCTGGAGGCTATTCAAGAACATTGTGTTAGAGACACAGATGGTTTGTGTATCATTGAGAACAAAAACAAAGTAAAATGGTGAGAATAAAACTATGGTTAAACAGAGAAGTATAGGGCTTTACTGAGGCTAAAAAGGCATCCTTTAAAAGCAGAAAGGCTTCCTGAACAACCTAACCAGATGAGGCCACTACTTATGTTGGTGAAATGAAAGTCAATAATGGTAAGAGTAGTAGGAAAGTGGTCAGCTAAAGGTAATGAGGATCTGGTAAGTAGAAACATAGAGACATATGTACTTGTATCATGTGACTCTGGTACATTAAAGTTTGCAACAGAAATGTCTCGCTGTCCTCCTGAGATTCCCTTGAATTCCATTCTTCTTTTTAAGAAAAGAGTTTATTATCCAGAGAGATTAAACTCAGCAGGAAAAAAACCCCAAATTATTCTGCAAAGATGCTAGTGTAGCCTCAAGCTTCTTGCCCTGGCTGTCTCCGATCTACATCTTCCTCACTGAGCAGGTTCCCCCTGGCTGCTTACATCTCACCTGTTCTGTCCTGGTCCTTTTGCTGTAATGTATTCTGTGTTTGATGATTCATTAAGAGGTCCAAATTCTCCCAGTAACAAACAGTTTGGAACAAACTCTACTCTGATATGCTGAATTAGTTATTTGCTAAGAACGGTCCCAATCACAAAACAAGTGTGTTACCTGAATGTGTCTTTATGCAAGAACTAAACAGCAGGGGAACAAATTTTGGCAACAATTTTTCTTCTGATAGCACACAATAAAGGGTATTTTCTGTAGCAGTTTAAGGGACTGAGAGAAATGGAAGCTACAAAATCACACTATATGCATTAAATTCAGAGATTCAAGTTTAGCAGTTATTGATGGTTTCTCAATGTAGTGACATAGGCAGTATGAAATACAATGAAAGTTCACCAAGACCCAAATATAAATACAGCGAGATAAAATCTGCGGGTAGCAATTCCTGCTCAGAACCTGTACTGGGTTCAGGTAGAATAAAGTTTCACAAGAAACTGGGAGAGGCCACAGCCAGGATATCCAAACTGAACCAGCCAATGGGATATTTGATACCATACTGATGGCATGCCCACTATATAAAAGGTGCTGACTGGGGACAAGTGTATGGGTTTTGGGGGCAGCTACCAGTTCTCAGGGCTAGCCAGTCAGTGCCGCACTGTATATCGCTCACTTTATACAATATTTCATTAGTATTATTGTTACTGTTGTTTCTTCTCTTTTTGTGTTGTTGTAAACTCTCCTTATCTCAATCCACTGTGTTTTGCCTTTTTCTCCCAATTCTCCTTCCTATCCCACTGGGGGTGGGGGGTGCAGGGGGTAAGGAGGCAGTAAGCGAGCAACTGCGTGGTGATTAGTTGCTGGCTGAGCCTAAACCACAACAGAACCAAATCTGAGAAAAGAAAGTTTAATTTATAGGCATTTTAGTAATTTAGTTTAATGACTTCAGAAGAGATGGTTTGTTTGAAATGGGCTGGAGGTGGGTGAAAAATGAGAAATAAATGTAAGAAACATCACCTAAACAGAGAGAAGAAGCTACTTTTTTTCTTCTCTACTCCAGGAGATGACAGAAAAGGGAGTGAAAAGGGGGAAAAAGATTATTCTGTAACCATCTCACAGAACATCTCCTGAAATTGTGTTTGTCTTTTCCCAGAACAGTTTTTGAGATGATATGTTGAGTACTCCCCACTGCTGCAGTCAACACAGTGTCTTCCAGAGAGATGGGAACAGTATCCAGAAGGACAGAGCGCAGATTGCGGTTAGGGAAAGAGGCAACTGGGGAAGGAGGTAGTTGGAGGTGGGGATCAGCTAAGGAGTGGCTGTGAGAAAGGTTTGGTTTATATGGGCAGATTCTGGATAAACTTTTAACACTGTTGACCTCCAAAACCCCTGTGTACTTCATTAATCATCCTGTACACAGATGAGAACTTTCAGAACATCTGGTGCCTTCCTGAAGATCTCTGGTGTATAGGAACTTCAGCCTTTAATTTCAAATCACTGTGAACTTTAGAACAAAAGTTGAGACTGAGATTCTGCGTCACTCACAAAAAGAGAAGTTTTACATCTCCAGTCCTTAGCAAAGAATCTTTTGGGGGTTTGTTTTTTGTTTTCCTAGTTTAAAGGAGAAACTGCATGCCACTAATCAGTCATGGCACATGCACATACATACACTATTATATGTGAACATTTCTCCACTGCTACTTTATAAGAACCTTGGACACTTCAGTTTGATTAACACTTTGATAAGACACATTTTTGTTGAAGAAAGCGTGGCCATGGGGATTTGCTAAAAATTCAGAAAAGGAAGATACTGTGAAAAGATTTAATTCAGTTACAGTAAGTAATATATTCTACTAATGTAATATGGACACAAAATATGTTAGGTCCCTTGAGAAATTAGGATAATTTTGTTTGATCCTTTATGAATGTACATAATTATATTTATGTATGTATCTGTATGTATATCTATATTTATGAAAATATTGTTATGCATGTCCCTGTGCATGAATACATTTATAAAACAAACCTGTGACCATAAATCAGCTCAACAGAAACAGTATAAAGTGGAGTACTGTGCATCTTTATTTAAAATACGTAGGATGCCAAGACAGAAAAAATACTAAAAAAGAAATACATATTGTTTTTGAAGCTGAAGCATCAATATGGTTGTAATTTTAATGTTTCTTGCTGGAAAAAGGTCATCTTTGGCGAGGTCGGGTTTTTCTTAAGGTCATTTCACATTGAGATATCTTCCTGCTTTTGACATTTCATCTAGAAGAGGCACAACTATTCTGACACATGAAATGGGTTCTTTACAAACCCAATGGCTATTTCTATCAACATCTGTTATTCTTACACAAAAGGGAAATATGCACTGATTGCAAACAAGGCTTTGCATTTTTTTGAGAATATTAATATATATATATATATTATACTTAAAGGTACAGCAATGTCCATCTGAAATACAAACAGAAGAAAACACTAATCTGTAAAAGACTGCAAATACCCCCAAGGATGGCATCTTTTACTCATAAATAGGATTAAATAAATATAAAGATGTCAATTTTGTTGGTAAATTGTCACACTGTTTTCTGTAAAGCAGCAGGGCAGTGAAATTCATGAAGTGTTTGTATAATTACTTTGTGATATTGGCACAGAAAAAAACCACAATAAAAATATTTTTTCTTTACATTTTGTGTGGGAATTTTAATTGCATATTCATTTTCTAAATTTCAGTTCCCTCTAGCACTAAGTAAGATCAGAAAAATCTGTTGCCATATAAGTCCCCCACCTTGCATACACATATTTACAAACCCTAGAATTGTTATGTGTTTGTGGCATGACATCTATGTAATTAAAATAAACTCTGTCGAAGTAGTTCAGACTCAGAGAGGCAATTTCATTTTTCTGTAAGAAAATCCAGAATTCCACTGGCTGAACTCTGGTCTAGTTCAAGAGTATTTAACAGAATTCCTTTCCTGAGGAACAGTACAAGGAATACCATATCTTCATTCTTGCTCATCATTTGCAGACAGCTCAATTAATCCTTGGGCAATTCAAAGCAGAAGTATTTAGCTGATTATTCAGTACTGAAGATTCACTGGCTGAGTGTTGTGACCAGTCACATGGTGTTATATCTGTTCCCATATTGATGGTCTGTTCTTTATGAGCTATTGTTTTCTCCCCAAATTAATGCCATTTTATTGAAAAACAGTTTTGTTTTCTGATTATATTCATCTGGCAAGTGCTCAAATCTGCTGTTTGTGGATGTTTGTAGGAACATAGCTTTTGCTCACATAAGTATTTGAGAACAGAGAAAAATGAAGGACATGAGCAGGCTGAATCCAAACCCTGTTCTCTAATCTAGCAAGCTGTGAGTGAACAATTTTTGTACTGTCTCACTGATCTCACAACCCCGGTAAACTCTGCACGTTTGGAGTCAGTATGCTTCCCTACTTTCTAAATGTGTCATATTTAACTTCTCTGCAGTATGAGGGTGTATGTTAGACACTCACAGAGAACTACAGGTGCTGCTTTTCTGGACTAAAGCCATATGTCCATAGGGCATTGAAGAGGTTAACATCCAGGTGTAGGAGCTTTACTGTTGGAACACGTTCTGTGTTGCTTCCAGACTTTGGCCTCAAATAAATGCCTTTAACATATTTTATTTAAGTGTCATAATTAGATTTATTAATGCTCTGGGATCCAGAACATGTCAACTCAGTGGATGACTGAAAAATATTTCATCAGCTTTTGATGGCTTCCCAGGACAGCAGGGCAATCAGCTCCTATTTCCCACTAATCTTTGTTTGAAAACAGAACTTGAATGTTCTCAGTTTGTGCATTGACTGATAGAAGGAAAGCACAAAAACTCATGTTCTGCAGTGTTGCATTTGATTAGAAAATAATGCTTGGGGTCTGAATATGCTGAAGTAATATTAAGGAAACATTAAAGTACCCTTAACTCTGCCACTTTGTGCCTTGGGCATTGCAGTTATCATATGAAATGTGTGGCCTTTTCTTAAATGGTTCCACAAGAGTAGCAACTGCTGCATAATGGTACAAATAAAAATAAAACTGTAGTGTAAGTAGTGGATCTGATATTTGTAGTTATAACCATATAAAGCCTAAAATGGCAAAATAGATAGTTTTCCAACTTCCAATACCATCATCAGTACACTGTGGTTGGTCAGACCATGAGCCAGAAAAGTAAAGAAGCATTAAAATTAACAGTTTGGATTGTGCTAATGTGTATACAAGTATCAATTTCAAATATCTCCATTTACGTAAGTGGTACACATAGACTTTAAAATAAGTAGGAGCAAGTTGACAGGATGGTCTATAATGGAAAGAAAAGTAAAGTAAAATTCATGCCCCACAATGATTTATCATATATGAGAGCCTGAAGCTACTTTCAGCCATCAGACTGTGGCTACACATAGATAAAAGGGGATTTTAGAGAGTTGTCAGTTGATAGCTAATGAGTATTTCAACTCTGGGCTTACAAATATGGTGAGTCTTTATTATGCTGGTAAGTAATCTAGAAAGCATTAAAGGAAAGTTGTGTGACAGGGGCCTACACATCTTGCTTAATGGGAGCTTCACATGACAACGGACCAAGCTTGCTACAGGGCCAATTTAATATCTCCTCCACACTGGTTTACACAATTGCCTCCACTGGCAATAATCCCCACAGCTTCCATGCTGGAAGAAGCTTAAGGGGTCTCAGCCTTCTTTGCACTGTAATAAGATCAGATTGAATGATGAATGTTTGCCCCATCTGAGAAACCCAGCTTTATTTTTGCAAGGAAGAGCCCAATAATGGGTCATACTTTTCAAACAGAAGTAAAGATCATTTCATATATATGGATGTCATTGCTTCCAAAAACAGCTGATCAGATGTTTCACTGGGCAGAAGATGCACATACAAGTTCATTACTGAGGCAGCTGATCTCACTTTGAAGGGCAATAGGCCCAGTACTACTTGCCTGTGTTTATTCTCCTGCCCTAACCAGTTAAGACCGAAATGTGAGAAAACAAGGGAAGGAGGTTATGTATCTACTTGCATTGATTTGAATAGCAGGATGATAGTTATCTTCAGTCGCTGAGGTGGGTGGGAGCCTGACATTGAAAGAATTTGAGGAGGAAGTGCTGAGTGAGAAAATCACTGCCTAAGAGAAGGGTTGCTTACTCGGCACATGGAAAATATGCACTCTGTAG
>VYZX01000838.1:2236-50278 GCA_013401335.1 Brachypteracias leptosomus
TCATTTTAATTACTATTGTTATTTTTTTGCTTGTTTCAATTGTTAAACTGTTTTTATCTCAATGCACAAGTTTTGCTTTTACTTCCAATTGTGAAGATTTTGTTCATTCCAAAACTACTACATTATTATCAACAGAATTCATACCACCTAACTCCAGACCTCCATAATGATTCCTTTAATAAGCAATGGAGAGAAATAGGCACTTGTNCTGAATGGAAGTCCAGCAGATGACTAAACTTGGATTTATTAGCAGAGCTTGCAAAGGAGGAAGCCCTCATTTAAAGCACCAGAATGCTGCTGAATGTGTTCATGCTGCCCAAGCAGATAATAGAAATTTCTGCTCCATTACAGCAATTTTTTGCATCTTTTCTCTGAGTCATCTCAACTGACCGTTCCCAGGCTGATGATCACCTCACCTAAGTTTGAACTGTCTTAGAGAGCCCACATGGCTTCACTTGTCCTCTGGCTTCCCTCTTGAGGCAGGAGGGAGAAAAAGGGTGTTCCAAAGAACTATTTATCCCACAAATGCCAGTTTAAAAGGAATAGTTCTAAGGCAGGAGCAGCAATTCAGTAGCTAATTAGACTTAAAGTAGACAATTCAGGTGTTAATTGCTAAAATACACAAATCACATCCCTGCAGGCAAAGTAGTGAATGAGAACTTGGGGTTAAGACTCTTAGGATGGAAACTAAAGTGGCCATATCTATCATATGTGCTGTAGAAAATCCATGGCAGGATCCTGCTCTGGTCCTGCCTGATGCACCTATGGTCCTAGACACCCCACCAATTTACCATGGCTTAGCACTACACTGTGGGTAGCACATGATAATGAAGAGAAAGGGATAATATATTAAGGAAAGATTTTCTTGACACTGAGATACCCGAGACACTGGGAAGAATGGTGTAGAGATCCCCAGTCTAATGGTAACCCAGCCAGATCTGGAAGCAAAACCTGTAGGATTCCACCTACAAATCATTGCCCTGCAGCAAATTATTTCTACCCCCAGGACCAAGATTTCAGCTGAGATTTGCAATGGCAAATAAATATCAACTGGCATTAAATTGTGCATCTTCATATTATGTCTAGGGTAGAATGTGGATGGGGTTTCAATTCCTATTACCAGGAATCCTTCACCAGTGAACTTGTTGTTGTTATACTATTTGTCTTCCCAGACGGACCATATATGTAAGTATAGCTCTATATTATAGAGGAATGAGAAAGAAATATGCTGGAGGCTTTCCCAAGAAATAGGAAGATACCAGTGGCTCATCCATCGGAGGTTTGTCCTGTCTCCAGCTGTGACTAGCAAGAAACTTTTCTTTAGATCATTCCAAAGCTGTTTGTCTGTGACTGTCCTGGTTTTGGCTGGCATAGAGTTAGTTTTTCTTCCTTGTAGCTGGTACAGAGCTGTGTTTTGGACTTAGTGTGAGAATAATGTTGATAAAATGCTGATGGTTTAGTTGTTGCTAAGTAGTGCTTACCCTGAGTCAAGGACTTCTCAGTTTCCCTTGCTCTGCCAGCAAGCATGTGTACAAGAAGATGGGAGGTAGCATGGCCAGGTCAACTGACCTGAACTAGCCAAAGGGATATTCCATACCATAGAACATCATCCTTGGTATATAAACTGGAGGAGTTGGCCAGGAAGGGTGAATCACGGCTCAGGGACTGGCTGGGCATCAATCAGTGAGTGCTGAGCAATTACATCGTGCATCACTTATCTTTCCTGAGTTTTATTTCCCTCTCTTTTTGTTACCTTCATTTTAATTACTATTGTTATTTTTTTGCTTGTTTCAATTGTTAAACTGTTTTTATCTCAATGCACAAGTTTTGCTTTTACTTCCAATTGTGAAGATTTTGTTCATTCCAAAACTACTACATTATTATCAACAGAATTCATACCACCTAACTCCAGACCTCCATAATGATTCCTTTAATAAGCAATGGAGAGAAATAGGCACTTGTTTTACACTCTTCTCAAAGTAAGATGGATGTCTAAAATAGGGCAAGTTTAAGTCCTATAAGTGCTTATAACTGTGAGTGACTTCTAAGTACTTATTTTGATCTATGGACTATAAACACTGTGTAAATAGCTGGCACTGATAATGGCTTCTCTATAAGCCCATATTTAAGTGACATGAATTCATCCAATGTATCTGATGAACAGACTTTTAAAAATCACGTTGATAAACTCAGAGACATTAAACAAAGAGTGGAAGAATGAGTTAATGGCTGGAAAATAGATCAGTGAAGCTCTTTTTTCTTGCATTTGCCTGAGAGAGAGTAAAGCTTGATCACAGGTGTCTTGTTCAGATAGAGACCTCTATAATAATGCAGAAATGAGCACAGATTCTAACACTGGTATCACACAGTCTTTAAATCCTACCTTGAAATTCTTGCTTGTTTCTACCATCTCTAACATGAGGTTAATATTTTCTGCAGTCACATGGAAAAATCCATCAGTGCAACAAAGCATCTTTGACCAAAGACAGATGTATTCAGGGTAGATCAAAGCTATCCAGGTCAGTATCCTGGCTCAAATAAGAGCCAAGTAGGAAACGTTTAGATATAGAGACATATTCTTAGCTATACCTTCCCAACTCTAAGAATTCAATGGCTTTTAAAAGCTGAGTGTGAGAAGAACAATCCTATTCCTATTAATCTTGTGCACAGCTGCATCTATAAGGGAGACACACACAAGATATAGGGGCACACAATGAAGTAATGTCTTCCTAGTGGTGCCAAGGGAAATAAAGGCAGATAAGTAAAGGGCTGTGAAGGAACAAGAAGGTGATGAGACACCCAATAAAAACCTAAAACTGAAGAAAACATGCTCCATCATCATATGAAGATGGAAACTCTTTTCAAAATCTACTCTCTCCTTGCATTACCACCATTATTACCTTTTAGTTACCACCTCCCTTTGCAACCTTACCAGTTTCTTTCCTACTGATTTACTGGGTAACTTGCTGATAGGATTTCCTCTTAAAGATCATTGTAGGCTTTGAATACCTGCAAAGACTTACTTTGAATTACTTGACTTGTCTGGCAATGCTCCTGTCCTTCAACATTTTTCAGAGGATGGTCAAGAGGACTGGGACTAACTAAAGACTGCAAATTAAAGATTAATTTGAGAGTGAATCATGAATCACTTTACCACCAATGAGTCCTCATCACTTCTATTCAAATTCTTGAACTGTGTTGACTATTATCATACCTTGGTTCACTCCAGATTAGTGCATTTTAGGCACCATAAACATTAAATCAGAGGCCCAAACCTGCAGATAACTCAAGGAACTCTTCTACTATTTGAGAGAGATCCACATTGAGGGGACAAGTCTGGAATGTTGAGTTCCAACAGCAGAAAGCAAGACAGGTAACAGACTGGGAAAAATTCTACACTTCATCAGCAGGGCTATTCCTTCATGGGATTTCCTGGCTATGACCCTGTGCTCCCATGATACAACTGGTCAGTAGATTCCAGATGAAACCAGACAGATGTGCAAGGCCCTTGACATTGCAATGAAGGGAGCTAGAAGCCCACCAGGAAGCAGAAGACAGTTGGTAGGTTCTCTTTGTCAGTGCATGCCTGTGGTAAGTGTGAATGTGCAGGCTGCTGAACACCTGCCTGGCTTTGGAGGTCAACACTCAAGGAATTATTGACTGCAAAACTTGCTCACACAAGTCTAAGTAGATCCACTACACTTAAGTACCACCTACATTTCAAAACATCCCATGGTAACAACCACAGTCCAGGTTTTTTGGAGTAATCCAGTTCTCTAACATGACCTAGTCAGCATAACAGAGCCAGATGTTGAAGGTGGGATTTGTCTGATGAAATGTAGACGTCTACAGTGTCAATATTTATGGCTGAGATGATCACCTTCCATATACGCCTGAGGAGAAAAAAAGGCATCAAGTAATCTGCTTTGAGGATGAAATGAATTAGGTCTCAGCCTCTACTTATTAGACATCCAGAGCTACAAAATGAGAAGGATGATTTGCTCATTGGCAGTGTAGATGCATTTGCAGGCACCAACATTTAATTAGATGAATCCCATGCTAAGTGTACACGACCCAGGCAAACGTCATTAAGTATCTGAGCAACTCCTGTGCCTTTCTTTCCTAGCCCCAGGGTTGGGAACAGGTCAGCAGAGCCTGGATGGGTAAAAATAAAAATGAAAGAGGGTTCATATGGATCAGCAGTGAGCTTTATCAATTCTTATCTGGCAGAAAGTCCCTTAAGGACTGCTGGCTGCTAGAATAGGGTCCAGGAAGAACTGGGGCAGCTCTGCATTAGAACAGTGGCAAAAACTCAAACAAGGGAGATTGGAAACACTGATATAAAAAAATAGCCTGGCTCCACTGACTGTAGGAGTTGAGTATGAAGCAATCATTCCCCTTCCTTCTTTCTTTTCTGCCTTTGGTTTTCATTATTTCCCTTTATCACTTTAATTCCCTCTCTAGAGCAAAAGAGTCAGATTCTGGGTCCTGCTGAGATTTCATTTTCTTCAGATTCTCTTTTTCATTCAGGCTGTAGGTGATGGTTGAACAGAGATGGACACACAAGGTCAGCACATAGCCCTTATTTCTCTTCACATAAAGGCTCCTACAGAATTTAAAGCATTTCAGAGGAAGAAGCCATCATAAAACCCATGGAAAATAACAAACAGAAAATCTCCAGGCAATCATTGTCTCTGAAGCATTATAGGCATTACATGGAAGCAGAAGGAGAGCAAATAGTGTTGTGGAGAATAAAACAGTAATGAGCACAACATCTGGGCATGAGAGGTAGGAGGAGAGGGAAAAGGGAGAACATCAGAGCCCTGACAAGTCAGGACTGGAGGCACTAATATAGTGCCAGCCTTGCTCTGCAAGAGCTGTGGTTGCAGTTGCAGCATCAACATTGTGCTTGTGCTGGACCTCACCCAGAGGAGCTCTGGGGAGCCATTTAGTTTATGTCTGTGCTCACAGATGCTGAACGCAGCAAGGGGGCGAAGAGAAGGCAGGAGAGTGGAATTATTGCAAAATGTAGGAACCCGTAAGATATTCTTCTTTTTTGGACTTCAAAGTGCATTGCTTCCCCTGCAGTACTTTTAGGCAGGAGGAACATCAGAGCAGAACACAAGGTCCTTAAACAGGAGCAGAGAAACTACTGCTAAAATGGTATTTTTTTGCACCACATGGGCACCTTGGAATAGGATTCATGATATGTTACAGATCACAAAGACTGTCCATATCCCAGATTCAGGCTTTATATATGATCATTTGGCTTTTTGCAACAGAAGGATGTGGAGCTACTTTGCTTATAATAGTTACTGTAGTTCAGCTCAATTGGTGGATTTTTTTAAGCCACAATAACTTGAACACGTGCCCAAGTTTCTACAGGCTCCAAAAAACCCACAATCCCATTTGATACCCTGCAGCTTGCCTGAGAAGAAATAAATCCTCGGAAAATGTATATATTGAATTGTTCCATGGAAATTTGCACACAGAAGTAGCCAGAGCAGGGAAGGGGCAGTTTTGTGCTCCTCCTTGTTCTTGAATAAACATAAATTTACTCACCAGCCAGAAGGGATTTTTCCCTTCTTTCAGCTGTTTCTGCCAAGCAAGGGAGTTATTTCCTTTTTCTCTTTCTTTGAAGGATATGAGCTAAGAGCATATTTCCCAGCTACCTACCATCATTAGTAAGTCTTACTGCTATAGATTAATAACAAAAAATAAACGTTGTGCAGTTTTTACTTCTCCCAAGTGAAAAATAGTTTGTCTGCAGCAGGTGAACATCAAGCAGAATCAACATATTGAACTTACAGCTGCTTAATTTATGGGCAGTTACTATTTCTTCAGGGAGTTTTGTAATGAAACTTAACCTAGAAGCCAAGTTCAGCTGCTGGTGAATAATGCTCTGTTCCAGTCATAGACCAGGAGTAAAAGTGCTTTTGGAGTAAAGAGATATGTGTGGTATTTTCCCAAATACTATGGAGTGTGAATCCATCATATAATCAATATCCCATGTTGATATATCTCTTAGCAGGCAGCAATGAGGTATAATTCAAAATAACGTAAGTAATATCTCAATGACATTGAGCAAACAGTAAGATGGGAGGAGAGCTCTGTTGATGTCCCATCCTTTAACTATGGAGATCATACATTGTTGGGAATGAGGATGGCAGGATTTGCCTTGAAATAAGTATCATGTAATGAAAAGTGAGTCTGGAAAGTCAGGGCTCAAAGGGTGGGATGCTGTAGTCCCAGAGGTGAAATTAAATATATGTAAAGCATGTCTACAGTAATTTAAAAAAGGTGGAGAGAAAAGGCAACAAACAGGGTCTACAAAATGAAATGGTTTCCAAATATGACCAGAATTATTCACTGAAAAATCAATGTCTTTGAGTGGATGTGGCTCCTTTACCCAAAGCCACATAAACTGTGAAACTTGTTGCCACAGGATGTGGTGAACAACTAAAAGATGCACAACGAGCCTGGGAAAATCTTGTTTACAGTGATTCAATCAAAATATACTGGGGGAAGAGTGTAAAGAGCAGCTGGGTTCTGCTGCTTAGTGCTTAGAAAGATTCAGCCTGAGTGGTTGATGCATTTTAATCACACTGAAATGTAAAAGCCTTTCCAATGGCTCTGGACCTCCCCTATCTCTGAGCTGTGCTCTTTTAATTTGGAACAGGCAGGAGGGAGAAACTTGGTCTGAATAGTCCCCCAGCTACCAGGGTTCTGGATTTGAGTGATAAAGAAGAAACTATCATCTGGTGAAATGGTCTCCTTTGACTTGGGAAAATCTATGAATCCAAGTAATAGCCATTGCATAATCACAAGAAATAGGGCTTCTGACATTATTCTGAGGGTGGGGGAGGAGAAATAGGATTTTTTCCCTTCTATCACTGCTTATGCCACTTCTGAACCATAGAAGAACTGGGAAGCTCTTCTGTAATGCACAAAGAGGGTCTCAAAACCACATCCCCAAGGCTGAAAAGAACTGCCTGAAGTAAATGCTTTCCTCAACTCCACCAAACCACACAGTTCATTTGCTCAAAGCTGGGAAGCAGAACAAAAATGAGCTTATGTATGTGTCAAGGTTTAGCCCCAGCTGGCAGGTGGACTTTAATCCCCTCAGTGGGATGGGGAGGAGAATCAAAAACAAGTGAAACTCATGGTTTGAGATTAGAACGGTTCAATAATTGAAATCAAAATAATATATTATAATAATAGCAATAATGATAATAATTGTAGTGAAAAGGAAGATAAAAAGAGAGTGAAATAAACCCAAGAAAAGACCAGTGATACACAATGAAATTGCTCACCACCCTCTGACTGGTGGCCTAACAATGATCCACCTCTCCTGGCCAACTCCTCCAGTTTATATACTGGACGTGATATCCTATAGCATGGAATATCCTTTGGTCAGTTGGGGTCAGCTGTCCTGGCTCTGTCCCCTCTCCACTTCTTCTGCCCCTCCAGCCTTCTCTGGCAGGGCATGAGAAGCTGAAAAATCCTTGACTTCATATAAACACTGCTTAGCAACAACTAAACCATCAGCGTGTTATCAACATTTTTCTCACACACAACATTATACCAGCTACGAGGAAGAAAAATTAACTCTATCCCAGCTGAAACAAGGATGGTATGAGATTAATAGCAAGACTATGAGATTAATAATAAATATTCCTAGCAGCTAAAAGGCAGGAATGTCTTGCTTCAGAGGACAAGCTGGTAACAGAGATATCTGGATCCTGCCCTTCCTTGCTTCTGGACTGGAATATGTGGTGAGGAAAGGGGGGAGAAAGCTCTCCTCTTTTATCACACACACAATGTGTTTTATCTGCTTTTCTCTGCGGTTTTACCCATTCTAGTCACAGCAGAAGCAGTTTGGACAGGACTCTGCTTTCCAATTAGTTTCTTTGTCATTCTTTGCCCTTCTCTCGCTGGTGCCCTCGGCAGCTCCTGCTGCAGTCAGGGGGAAATGAGACAGGATATTAAACTATTCATTTCTCCTTTGCTTGCTGCCTCAGTTTCTTATCTCAGCAGCAGCACAAGCAGCCTTCATCAAGATGCCAGTCACCACAATGTTAATCCCTGGAAAGCTCTTCAGATCATGCAAGAGAGAGACACAAATTATTACCAAGCTGATGAGAGGGAATGAGCTGTTGCAGAACAGACCAATGATGCTCTTAGTCTTATGTCCAGCCCCAATATCTGTTGCCACCTGCACCAGCAGAAGACATAAACACTACCAAGGTCTTTCCAGGTATAGTCTTTCTTTGGTGAGACACTGGCACAGGTTGGCCAGAGAGGTGGTGGAAGCCCCATCCCTGGACATTTGGAAGGCCAGGCTGGATGGGGCTTGGACCAATGTGATCTAGTGGGAGGTGTCCCTGCCCATGGCAGGGGGGTTGGAACTAGATGATCTTTAAGGTCCCTTCCAACCTTGACAATTCTATGATTCTTTTTTCCTTTTTGGATTAATTTAGTAGATATATGTCATTGCATCACCTAAAGTACAGAAACAAATTCTCAGCCTCTGATAATAACCAGCAATTGTTCTGCTACATTCCCATCGATTGATTTTTTTCTCCTTATAATGCTTCTTTAAGCTCATTCAGCTGCAGTGACTGCACCTCTTACCGTAAGATGTTTGCCTTGACACTGCTGAAAACCCCTGCAGACATGATAGGAAATGCTCCAGAATCATCAGTTCAATGTACTATCAATGGTCTGTGCCAAGCTGAAACTCACCTGGAGAAGAATCATTGAGAGGGTTCAGGGCAGCTGCTCTCCGGATCTTCTCCAGACAGGTCTCTTGCTCCTTTTTAATGATGCAGTTGGAGTGGGTTGCTGTAACCTGAAATATAGGGGAAAAAAATGTGGAGAAAGAACAATTACAAACTTAAAATACTTAGTGAGTTTACGATGAAACATCAGTAAGTTTTGTGGTCTCATTCAAAAAAACCCCCATCCTTAGAAGATGAGAAAAAATGGCAATAAACTTCCTTTTTTTTTTCTTTCCATTTTTATCCCCAGAATGTTTAAAGCCACTCTATGGAATTACAGTGCTTATAAATTGTTTGGGGTTTTTATGTTTCTTTCCCTGTCCAAATGTACTTTCTAATGTGTTTGCTTTATTTTATTGTATTCCTTCCTCATGCAAGGCTAAAGCAAACGTACCTCTAAATAAAGAAATCATTTAAAGAGGAATAAGAAAAATCATTTAAAGAGGAATCACAAATCAATTGAGGCTCAGTTTGATCTTCCACCAGTTTCTTATGAGTTTTGCATAATCCATTAACCTCACTCAGGACTCAAAGCTAAATTAAAAGCTCTTTCTCTCAGCCTTTCATCCCTCTCCATTCCTTAGTGTTTCCTTCTTCCTTTATTCCCAGTGAATACAAGGCAACTTTCTTGCCAAAAGGGAATGCAATGCCAATTAAAGTGAGATGGCTTGATCTAAATATTTTCTTCCTTTTTTTAAGGCTCTAAGGAAGCCCATTACAAAAAAAAAAAAAAAAAAAAAGGAGGAGGATAAAAAAAAGAGATAGATTAATTTAAATGAGTTCCAAAGAGGAACACTGTGTCCAACAGAATGCAGGCAATCCCAAGGCAGCAATAAAGCAAGAATGTGACCCATTCCCAGAAATCAATACAAGTTTTCATTCACTCCTGTTGCAGCCAGTGGCCAGGGGATGTTCATTCAAGGGCGACACAATCTCAGGTTTCATTAGATCACTTTATAGGGGCACTGCTGAGGTTCCAATCACACTCCGTGGGAAGCACCGTGAAAATCAGTGCACTGGTGGAAGATGGGAGAGGTCACCCTGGTTCACTGAAGCAATTTTGCTGTTTGGTATTTCCCATCCCATTCCCTTCACTCTTGATGATGGAGAACTACAGAGTGAACCTGCCAAGGGGTCTGGTTTCCCCTACCTGCCAAGCAGGAATAAAGACAGAGGAAAAGCAATACCTGGATTCACTCTATGTTGGTTTATTTTGGAGCCACATCAGCATGGTTCAATTTTATTTGCTTCACATCCCAACAGAGGGAATGGAGTGAAGAGTTTGGGTCACTAATGCATCAAACTGCCACCAGATTTACTCACAGTAAAACCCAAGGCACACATAATCCTAATTTGGTGGGACTCGTGCTGTGCTTTTGGTGTTCTGGAGGCATGGAGCCATTTGCACCCCATTGACCTTGTCACAGTTAGAAGCCAGCACCCCTATTTCAAATACAGAGAGGTTTTCCTAATGAATCTCTGCTGCAAAGCTTTATCCTCCATTTGTAGGAACTGATGATACTACACGGTTCCATCTCCAAGATCCCAGCAATAAATCTCTGCTATTTTCCTCGTGGGATACACCAGCCATAACCATAGTAGATTTGTTTATCTTCTAAACAAACACTGTTCTAGTTCTAAGGGCCCCCAAGGGCCTGGAAAATATATATTGTCCCAGATCTCTAGGATCTCCCAAGAACATAAGGGCTTCATAGCCTAAACTTTGCCAAAGACTGGGAAAATTGCATTGGCTGGCATTCAAGTCCTTAGAATATCTTTTGGAAAGATAAAAGAGAAATAGTAAGTAAATCAAGGTTGTGCTGCTAATACTGGTTCACTCTCCACAGTTGCCCTGGTCTGAAAGGAGCGTCCAGGGGTTGTCTCAGTACATGAATGTGGCATTTTCTACACATTTCTGCATGTACAGATTAGAAAAGCTGTCATTTAGTAGTAGCAATAATAATATACTTACAATATATATTGTTTATGCAAGCAGGATACAAATAAATGAAATAAAATGTTTCTTTACACACTTATTGTTAACCTGCAAACCTCTTCTCAGCTTGATATTGTGGATGTTAAATGTTATATGTTCAAAACATATATATGTATTTATGCAAAGTCCATCAAAGGATACTAAACACTATAAATATACAGATTTTGATGTCCTATGGGGTAATCATAGATCTTTGAAAAGAATATTTCATTTTAATGTCTAATGAAAGGACAAAAGAGTGTGATTTATCCTCCTTCTTTTTGGTGTCTCCTTTAGTAGAGGTAAATCAAAGCCAGATCTTGATTGATTATAGAAAGCCTAAGGTTAAAAGCTCAGATTTTATTATTTTCCTTGCAGATGGGCACATCTAGTCAGATGTGTCTGACTAAACTAACTAAATTTAATCAACTGCATCTGAGCAAGCCTGGCTAAGTAGGTATTTGAAATTCAGGCTGCTGGGTAGAAAGAGAGCACTAGTTGAGGTGCTTCAACTGTCCCTGTGGCCTTCTTCAAGCTTTCACCACTGGCAGAATATTTTCATGTGACCTCTCAGAACCATCTTTTGTAGCACTCTTCATCACCAGATTAAACAAAATATTAATTGGGAAACATGGAAACAGAGACAGAAAGCAAAGAAAGGGAGGAAACAACCTCAGTGCCATGGGAGAGAAAAGCAGCTGCCTGTCACCTCTGCTAATGCACCTCAGGATGCTTTAATGTCATCATGTTTTCCTGAAAGGACACGTGTGCTTCACGTTTCTCCATTGACTATGTGCTGGCAGAGCCTTTAATCTGTCTGGTCAGTCTTCAATAACTGAGCAGCAGAGCATAATTCAAATGGAAGCGTGAGCTTGAACTTCATGGCCTCCTGATTTCATTTCTTTTGCCTCAAGGACATTTGCAATTTCCTGAGTTTAGTGGAGACAGTCTGCTTTCAGCTTCCCAGAAGACATCAGTGATATGTGCACTTAAAGAATGCTCTGACACATGCTAGAAAAATCAAGGAACTATGTGGATTGAGCATGAAATTCACTCCTTTTTAAAAATATATTGTTAAAGGTGTTGGACTCACGCTGGTTTTGAAAAGATGTATATTTGTACAGACACAAACATAGTAAATAGTCATTGTCAGTTTAGTTCTGAGAGAAGACAAAAAGCCAAAAGCAAGTAGATAGGACACTATAGATATGCAACAAATTAAAAGTTTTCATTTTTCCTCATTCGTTTTTGTTAAAGCAGCCACTACAAAAATAAACTGTAGCACTTAACTCTGTAGTTTCCTTGACATTATAGTAATATTAATAACAACTGTGTTATAAGAGTCTAGATCATAAGTCTTGTGAGGAGCAGCTGAGGGACCTGGGGGTGTTGAGCCTGGAGAAAAGGAGGCTTAGGGGAGACCTTCTCACTCTCGACAACTCCCTGCAAGGAGTTGGACCCAGGCAGGGTTGGTTCTTCTCCCAAGAACAAGTGATAGGACAAGAGGAAATAGCTTCAAGTTGTACCAGGGGAAGTTTAGGTTGGGTATTAGGAACAATTTCTTCCTCAAAAAGGTTGCCAAGCCCTGGCCCACGCTGCCTAGATCTGTGGTGGAGTCCTCATCCCTGGAGGGATTTAAAAGACATGTAGACGTGGTGCTGAGGGACATGGATTGGATATTAGAAAAAAGTTCTTTAACATGCGGGTGATAGATCAGTGGAATGGGCTGCCCAGAGAGGGGGCGGAGGTCCCATCCCTGGAGTCCTTCAAGGTCAGGCTTGCTGGGGCTCTGAGCAGCCTGCCCTAGGTCGAGATGTCCCTACTTGTGTAGGGAGGTTGGACCAGATGACCTCTGGAGGTCCCTTCCAGCCTCAAACATTCTATGATTCTATGGTTTAGTAGTGTCTTGGCAGTGCTGGGTTAAGGGTTGGAATTGATGATCTTAAAGGTCTTTTCCAACCAAAACAATTTGATGATTCCACGATTATGCCACAAGCTACACTTACTCTCTCACACGTACTCCCAAGGTGCTCTTTTATTGTGAACTGTTCCATTAAGAAAGCCATTGTTAGCACATAAACCTGAGCAGAGAAATAGGTGAACACATCTGTGCTGCTTCCAGACCTGTCCCAGCAATTTGTCTAAATCCGATTAGCAAATTTTAGAGTTATATTTTCAAGGAAAGCATTGCTTAAATATATGAATGCTCCAGGGAAGCAACAATGTGGGAGGATTGGTACAGATCCAAAGAATACCTTACACTTCTTTGCACAAGGAGACAAATATGTGTTGCCAGCTTATTCAGGAAATTTTAATAAGATTCTTCCTGTCCCCAGGATTTCTATACTGGAAATGCAAGTCAAGCTGATTTGGTGCATAAAGATCTACAGGACACCTATTTCCAGTAGCACAGACACTAAAATACAGCTACACCCAAAGTGAGTAGTCCAGAAGTCTAAGCACAGATGTCTAGATCTTTTGATGTGCCTTGGGGTACCTTACTAGACCTCCAGTTGCTGCTGCTTGCATGGGCTTTTATGTTCACCCTTTGCCAGGATATTTTGGACACTGTAGGGTCACTTGAATCATTTTCTCAGTTATATCAAGTGGATACAGGTCTTCCCAGAGGAAATACAGGACATTGTCTATGAATGGGGCATTATCCTTGTGTCACTGGTAAAGATTTGAGCATAGAAGAGGTGGCTGGAAGGATTTGGAAATTCTTTAGCACCTCAAAGCTGAGCATTGAAAGAGGTCTCAGTGTTATCCAAGCTAATCATCCTATGGGGCAACAGTGCAGAACCATCTAGCCAAGAAACATGACCTCTATTTGACTACATTCATTTGTTAAAAAAATGCCATTCTGCTCTGTAAGAATAGTCACAATTGCTCTAAAATGGGATTGTACTGCACAAGTTAACCCAGTGGGTCTACAGAAGTGGGAGAAGTCACCAGTATTCTTGAAAAGCTCCAGGATCAGAATATGCTTTGAAGACATAGTAAAGATGTGACAGTGAACTGTGCAATTCACTTGGCATTTCCACTTCTATAAAGACATGATCAAATATAGCAATTCAGTGTCATCAGCTGTTCTTTCCACTTCAGCATTTCTTATTAAGTCTGTAAAGTCCTGGTTCTTTTTTCTACCAAGTGAAAGAGAATATTTCTACTCCATTCAAGATTTTTCATAGAATCAGAGAATTGTCAGGGTTGGAAGGGACCTTAAAGATCATCTAGTTCCAACCCCCTGCCATGGGCAGGGACACCTCCCACTTGAGCAGGTTACTCACAGCCCCAGCCAGCCTGGCCTTCAAAATGTCCAGGGATGGGGCTTCCAGCACCTCTCTGGCCAACCTCTGCCAGTGTCTCCCCACCCTCCTGGGCAAGAACTTCTTCCTAATGTCTCATCTCAATCTCCCCACCTCTAGTTTTGAGCCATTCCCCCCAGTCCTACCACTACCCAACAGCCTCAAAAGTCCCTCCCCAGCTTTCTTGTAGCCCCCTTCAGATCCTGGAAGGCCACCAGAAGGTCCCCTTGGAGCCTTCTCCAGCCTGAACAACCCCAACTCTCTCAGTCTCTCCTCATAGGAGAGGTGCTCCAGCCTCTGATCATCCTCGTGGCCCTCCTCTGGACACACTCCACACACCATGACCACATGTAAGAAGAGGGGTAAAGAAATACAGATAAGAAAAAGCAAAGAACCAACAAGAAAATAACTCTTCATTAAATCCCTCATGGATAGTGTTTTACATCAACATAGAGATGAAATAGAGTTTGATCCACCTTTTGTCTAAGTGTTGTCTCTAATGTAAGAGAGGAATGTAATCCATTAGTTCTATTAGATCACTCACTTTCTACTGAATTACACTTTTTACTAATTCTGTTTTGACTTTTAGTTTTTAAAAAGTTAGCTTAAGAAATGATACGTTATCACCTCAGCATTGCCACAAGAAACTTACTTTGTGATGAAAATAAAATTAATAGATTTAATCCCTGCTCTTGTCAAGCAATGATTCAACTGGTCAAACCAGGGCCAAGACCTGCAAACCACTGTCTTAAAAATAGAGGTGTTTGGGAGGGAGCTCTGATTATCTGGATTTCTTCAGAGCTGATTTACATCGTTACTGATGCCCACACCACTGGCTTGGCACTCAAACAAATCGTTGTCTCCAGGAAGGTTTTAGGTTGTCACTTGATTGCGGTTTTCTCTGCCTGGGTAAGTGGCACCCAAACTGCTGTAATTTCAAAACACTTCAGACTAAGTGAAAGGGGAAAACAATCAGAAACGTATTCAAAACAAGGAACAATTGTTCAATCTGCAGCAGTTTTGACACCAGGCTTTAAGAAATTGTGCAGAAAAGAAAACAACTCACAAACACAGCACACTGCCAACAGAAGGCATCGATCCCTTTCTAACTGGCTTACATGGATTGAAGATGTGGTTATCTTCTAAACCCTGGTGGCTCCTGGAGAGCTGCAGGTCTCACTGTAGGTTGAAAAATAACAGCAGCATAATCAAGAGTTCCCTTCACTCCCAGGATACCTTCTGGGTGGTAATTCTGGACAAAAGATGTGTTACACAACATGGTACAAACCTGTTTTTCAGATTGCCTTAACTGGCTTTTGATCTTGGAGATTAGTTGAAGAACCTCTCCTTGAGCATGGTGAGGCATTCTATGTAGAGTTGATGACTTCCACAGGAACTGATATCTTGAGTTAAACCAAGTATAGCTTTATCCTATCTGTCATCCACAGGCAATATCAAG
Organism: Brachypteracias leptosomus; assembly: GCA_013401335.1. Classification (NCBI taxonomy): domain Eukaryota; kingdom Metazoa; phylum Chordata; class Aves; order Coraciiformes; family Brachypteraciidae; genus Brachypteracias; species Brachypteracias leptosomus. The sequence continues at coordinate 17,759 of VYZX01000838.1, forward strand.
TGATGTTTCCTGAAGCCTTGTACTGGCAGGATGGAACCACTCATTGGAGAAATATTTAGAAATATTACTAGACATAGGATGTTTGAGAGAACACTCAAGCAAATGGTTCAATAGCTCTTTCTGACTGCTGATGGTATTATGTAAAATGGATTTCTGCCATTGTTCCTGAGGCTTTCTCCTCCAAAGCTAAAACTCTAGAAGTGCAACTCCCAATAACACATGCTAGATGTCTTCGTCTTTCTTTCCTCAGAGGTCAACTTAGGCCTGAAAAGTTGAGTCTTCTCCCAGCATTGCAATTCTCACTTATTTTCAGAAGCATCCACAAGCAATGATATTTAAGCATCTAAATCAGGATCTATGCCCTTACAAACCTGACTGAAACTTCATGGGAAGATCCCCACCTCTCTGAGAACTTTTAGTATGGAGCAAAAGTGAGTTGTGTGGCATCACTGCAGGACACCAGTGGTGCAGAGCTTGAAGAGATCACTGACAATTGCTTCCATGGCAACTATCTATGGCATGCGTCTTTCAGACAGAATCATGTAATCACAGAATAATTCAGGTAGAAAGGGGCCTCCAAAGTGTTCAGCTCAACCTCTCACTCAAGGCAGGGTCAGCAATGGGATTAGATTGGGTTTCCCATGGCTTTTTCCATCTGGGTTTTCAAAACCTCCAAGAATGGAGACTTCACCACCTCCGTGCAACTTTCTCCAGTGCTCACTTAGCCTCAGGGCAAAAAGGACTCTTTAGTATGAATCTCCCTTGTTTCAACTTATAGTCTCTTGTCCTAGTACCATGCACCAGGATGAAAAGCCTGACTTTCTTTTTTATGATCTCCTCAAAGATACTGTAAGGCTGCTACAAGATTGCCCCCAAAGTTTCTCTCCTTCCACCAGCTAAACAAGCTTGTTTTCCTCATCCTCTCCTCACAGACTATCCTGGTGGTCCTCCTTTGAACCTGCTGTAGCTTACTGACATCTTTAGTATATTGGGGAGTCTAAAACGGGATGTGATATTCTAGAAGTGGTCCAGCAAGTGATGAGTAGAGGAGGATAATCACTTCCCTGTATCTCCTGGCCATCATCTCATTAATAGAGCCCAGGAGGCTGCTGACATTAACCTGCTTTCCTCAGGGTCTACGTAAAGTGTGCAGAGTCAAGGTTACCAAGTAGCTTTGAATGGTTTAGCACACTGAAAAAACTCTCAAGGAGTTTCACAAAGTGAAGGCTGAGGGAATCTGTGCTAATTTGAGCCTTTTCTCACTGTGGGGACCTTGGGAAACAGAGAAGCTTTTAGGAGTTCTGCGTTTGTCTTGTCGTGCCGCCGAACGCCACATTCATTTGCAAGGCAAGTTCTTGTTATTACTCATTATTATTTGCCCATTTATACTTCATTACATTTAAACAAAACCCCGAAGAGAAAAGATCTTAGGCAGGAAATTTGTTTTGTGCAGGCTCCCAGCAAGTTCAATAGAAAGCCCATCTGAGTCACACTTGGAACAGAAATGCTTGACGAGCAGCTACAGGAGGCTGCAGAAACACTTTCCACACACACACACATATACCCTACCCAAGGGAGAATGCTTTAATTAATCTACTAATTAAATTAAAGCTATTTGCCCTCAACTATCACACATATTCCTCCCTTTCACTCCTCCCCACAGGCGGCTCCAGCAAGTGCATGGTGCTTCTTCACTCTAATATTCACCAAAGGAGCTTTGGGAGTGGGAAGAATACTGAAGGAGGAAAGCAAAAAGCTCTTTACAACAGTGGTAATGGGAAGTGCTCGAGCTCATTCTCAGTTTCCCTCCTTCTCCTTTCAGTGCTAAGAGACATCGGTTTAGATATCGTGCCAAAGTGGAGAGGAAAAAAAAACCTGCAACCAAAAAACCCACTTAAATCCCACAAGGAATCAACTCTTTGCACAAAAGACTGTGCCCAGAGTAGCTTTCTCAACAAACTCTTCTTTCTCCTTCCTGTCTCTGGAGGGTTTTGTCACTGTTGCACTGAAAAAACTCAAGGAGGAGAATAAAGTCCATATTCATGAAGGGAAGAAGGGAGCGGATTGAATGTGGTTGGAGCACCAACGCAGGGAGATGAGCCAGCGTGGAGCTCAGCAGAGGGGATTAGAAAGGAAGAGAGGTAATGAAGGAGAACTGCTGAATGATGATCAGTGAGGCCATACACAGACAAAACCACCACCAACAAGAAGAAATTACCAGAGAAAGCAAAAAGTCATCTTAAGAGGCATTTACGACCAGTTTTGGTGTATGGACAGTGCCTGGGAGGAAAGCAGAGGAGAGGCTGTAAGGAGGTTGCTGGCAGAGCCATGGTGCATGTGCTGCCTTGTTCCTCTGCCCTCCCACCTTATAACTGTGAAGAGCATGATGTAGCTGTTCTTCCCCATGTGTTGGCCCCATTCACAGCCATTTAACATAGTTACAGACACAAAATACAATATAAAGTTTTGCATTGACCAGTTGAGGAACTGAGGTGTCATTCAAGCAATCCATTTCAGGGGTAAGGAAAGATTTTACTCTGCTTAAAGAGGTCAGGGTGAAATATTTCACTGTTCTGAAATAAAAATTTTAGAAGATGATGCAATCTGCTCTCTGGGAAAAAGAAAAGTAAAAAAGAAGTCCAGATATATGAACATATTCCTGCAGGATGACAAGAGATATTGAAACAATCAAGCTTTCCACATGATAGAAAATTCCAAGATTTTCCTGTATGAAGTTATTAACCACTGTAATCCTTCAGTCTGGATTTATACCATAGAGAATGATACTAATGCTACTTTTATTAGGTGATATAATAAAATAAAGTTCCTATTCTTATGATTGTCTGCCTGATGATGGATACCTTGTCTTTGTATTTAGGACTGCATCAATGTTGTGCTGCTGAGAACATCAGCAGACACTCCCTCTACAGCCAGCTAAGGTTTTGGACACTCAGTGTTGGTCAATAGTTATGGTCTAAGTTATCTGGATGAAAAATATGGTATTGAGAGACTTGCAGCATCAGTGTTTGCTTCTTGTAGTAACAATGATGACCAGAGTAGGTGACTCGGGCAGATGTAGATATTGCACTAATGAATCCCATTCCCACTCTACTTCTTGGAAACTGTTACCTGTGCATTGGTTTTCCCCTTTAAGGACCCCAGATTTTGTAAGTCTGCTCCCTACAGCCACCTGCAAGGAGGTTGTAGCAAGANCTAAAACAGCCTGCCCAGGGAAGAGGTAGAGTCCCCATCCCTGGGGGGCTTTAAAAATGGTGTGGATATGGTGCTGAAGGACATGGTTGTCTGGTGTCCTGGGTTAATGGTTGAACTTGATCATCTTCTATGAGTCTAAGTATCATCTTCTATGAGTCAAAGTATTGCACTGTCACTAGGCACACAATTTTATCCTGCTTAATCACTAGTATTTAAATATTTGGCAAGAACTCTTTAAGAGTAACATTTAAATGTAATTCTTAGAAAACCTACTGTCTAGTGCTCTGCAGTTGTATCATGACAGTGAAGAGCCAACTTCTGGGTAGGCAAATCATTGCCAAAGGGGTGATCAATTCCACGAACACAATTCCCTCCACTGCTGCAGCAGATGGTATTTGATACTTTCATGATTCATAGTGATTTAACCACATGCAGAATTTCTGTCTTGGGCATTTGCAAGCTTAAAAATGATACCTGGTTAAAGATGCCCTGGTCATCACTGAAGGTAAGAGGCCACATTACCTGTTGCATAGTATTTCTCTCATTAAAGGAGTCAGCTTCTTATCTAATGTATACTGACAAATAATGGCTTACAACAGGAGATTTAGCCTTTGTCTTTAGCCTTATAACCTACATTTTCAGAACCTGAGGACATGCAACTCCAAACTATGATTTATGATTTAAATGAAGTTCAGATGTACATCACTCAACATGCAGTGAGAGCATGTGATGGAGTACAATTTTAGATCTCAGCTCCCCATTCCTGATATTTCAAAAGAACCATAAAAATATATTGCCTTCATATCTACCATAAAAAAGAAGCACATGCCCAGGCTCACTATCAGCAGGGACCCAGGCATTAACCACTATAAAAACACAACAGGTAGGCAGCAATAACTGATATTTTCACAGGAGCTTAAGAGGTACAGAAACACAATCACACTCGATTCCTTTCTTCCATTACAGGAGTTGAACTCTAGAACATCTTAGCTGAAGTGTGACATGTAGTGTGATTTTCTTTTTACACACTAACCTAAATCCATCTTCTGAGGAGTTGAGAGCAGCAACTATACAGAAGAGCAGTGACAGAACCAGAAACACGTGATGTAATCTCCACTACACATCACACACTGGGGACAATTCTCAACAATCCTATATACTAACAATGGGCCAGCTATAGCCTGATTACACCTCCATAAACATTTCCTGCTAGAAACCAACCCTGAACATTCCTGCTTTTCAATTATTATTTTTTTTGTTTGTTTACCATGGGATAGGATCATAAAAGTAGAGATATTAGTGTATTAGACATAAAGCTCCTTCCCTCTCCTTCCCAAGGTTTCCTCTTTTTTTTTTTTCTCTCTCCTTTCCTAACATCTTATGTACTAATATTACTTACTAGTTCATAAGTCCCATCCCTGGAAATTTTGAAGGCCAAGCTGGATGGGGATCTGATCTAGTGGGAGGTGTCCCTGCCCATGGCAGGAGGGTTGGAACTAGATGATCTTTCAGGTCCCTTCCAACCCTGGCAATTCTATGATTCTATATATCACAAATACTCTGTCATTATGAGCTGTAATTCAAAATTCTTATGAACTGTGGTGTAAGAAAGCTACAAGAAGTGGGATTCCTATCCCTGTATGACTCCTTAGTCAAATGTTTTGCTTCACGGAGAATGAGGATAGATAAGCTGCACAGAGACTGTCTATGAAACAATCATGGAGATAGGAGATAGGTGGGACCCAGCCCCTGCTCTATTAACTGCTGTTAGCTGCATAAAATGCATAATTTATCATATGTGCACTGCTCATGAAGCACTCTTGGAAAATCCTACCAGTGGCTAAACCTTATTTCATGAGCTGAACCTCAAGAAGGTTGCAAGAAGTTCAGAAATAGGATGTGTTATAAAATAATATTGCAAAATTACTAGAAAACAAAGCAACAAAGCACCATGCCAGATTGCACACCCTATCTCCAATTCGTGTTTTACTCCTATATCACTGCAGGGCATGATGTGATTTAAGGAGGGACAACAGGCAGTGATAGAGATGGTCTTCTTCTAAGAACAGATCTCCCCCTTAAAAGGTGACTTCATTCCAAATAAACCAGTAGGACTTGGAAGCATTTCAGACTCTGGCAGATAAGCCACAGGTCTCACTTTCAGAGTCTTGTCACGACCCAGATTCTACTCCAGCATTTTCTTCTCTGCTGCTATACAGAAATTTGCTCAGATAAGGGATCTCTTACTGAGTAAGGACAGTTTCAGAGTGCGTTTTATTCTCCTCATGGTGCACCTCCTGTTCTTAGCTCCAACAAAACACAGCAGACATCTAAAGTGTTAAGCCAGTCACCTTAGCTGGAAGGTACAAGGGTATTCTTGGAGAGAGCCCCTGTGCCACTGAGTTCTGCATCAAGGGGAGCAGATGCTTCAGCTGGGCTGTTTGCAGCTGACTGCAATGCACAGACATTTAGGATCTGGAATCTTGTGCATATTTAAACATGAGACAATTTTTCAGTGCCACAAAAAAAGGAAAATTAAAAAAAAGAGGCTTTAAAGCCCAAGCATACATGGTTACTGCTCTATACTAAAGATAATAAGAGCAGGGCAATGTGAACAAGCCTCTCTTCACAAAGTTAATTTGCTAAATGAGTGGAAGTGTTAATAAATTGGCATGCTGAAAAAAAGAGGTAAGGGTTCTGCTGGGATATTTATGCGTGACATATTTAATAGGGTCCTTGTATATTGGCTAAGAAATACTAATGTGTTTGGGCTTGAAACTGCTGGATCCTACTTCATCTGTGACAATGATGACACCATGGGATTGATGGGGTTCTAACCAACCTGACCTAGTTAGAGATGTCCCTGCTTATTGTAGTGGGGTTGGACTAGATGACTGACCTTTGGAGGTCGCTTCCATCCCAATATGATCCTATAATCATAGCCTTGCTGATACTCAATTCTGAAATTCCTAGATTCCCACGTCTTGATGTGTCTTAACATAGTGTCCATCCCAGAAAGACAAGCCAAATTTTGCCTCTTTAGTCAACAGTAGTGGCTGGTGAGAGCAACTCAATATATCCAACATGACCTCAGAAAACATGTTGCTTTCCATGATAGCCATGAGTTCATGCCTGTGTCTGTCCCTCGATTGTTTTTAATAAGCCAAAACCCTCAGAAAAGGTTGTTGCTCAGGTTCTGATGAATTTCCCCACAAAACCACCTGCCCAGGACCTGAAGCTGCCAGAATTTCTCAGTTATTAACCTCAACACCTTCATTTCCAGAAGTTAATTTCTATTCTGCTAATATATTTCCAGTTACAGAAAAAAACCCCTCTATTCCACATATACTATTTTTATTTCTCAGTGAGTTCAGGCCCTTATTGCCCATTCTGCAGCCATATACATGCAATGGACTAAAACTGTGCAAAGCATTTCCACTCTCCACTTATTTCTGAACTATCGTATGGCAAAAAAATAAATACAGCTCTGAAGCCCTTGAAATGGTAACATTAAATTGCAGTAATCACTTAATTTGGTTCAGACTGAAGTTAATAGAAAGAAAGTTTCCTTTTCCCTAGAGAAAGGTAGGGACAGAAACAGGGACAGATATTTTGGACTGTTTCATTTTTCCTCCTATCAGAATAAAACATAACACATGTAAATACCTTATGCCTAATACATACTGAAAAGGGAGAAAGGAAAAATTCCTCTGCTGTGAGAGCAAATCGCTGTCACATTTCAAGTAAACCAAGATTTGAAAGCAAAATTGATGAAACTTATTTTACATTGTCCCTCATGGGTTATTCTGGGAGATTCCAATATACTTTAACTGTCATGTTTGCCCCTAGAGATTGCTGTGCTCAGAATTTCTACATTGCACATTTGACAACAGATAAATATATTTCACATTTTCACATATGGACAAAAAAAAATGCTGTGGTAGAAAATTATGAGGCATTGATCATGTCCTGGCTGTCCCTCTCTGTGCTTTGCCAGTGGTGTCCCCAGTTGCTGTGACACGAGCATGGGATTTATGAGTGAGAATAAGTTAAATACCAGGTTAATAATAAGTTAAATACAAAGAAATGTGAGAGAAAAGACAGAAAAATAAGAGTGCTTAATCATCACTTCAGTACAATGAACTGATGAAATAATGTTGTGTTCCACTCAGATATGACTGATTATGTTGTTTACGGTTTGAGCTGCAAAATAGATGGAATACAGAGCCCAGCATATTTATTTTCAGCTTAGCTGAGGATATAAATCCAGAATGTCTGAAAACCAAGCATCTCACAGAGCTCCTTAAGCCTGGACAGATCTCTAGACACTTCACCAACACGTGTTTCTCCATAGTCCAGCACTGAGATTAACCAGACTTCTCATATCTCATACATCTGTCTTCAGCACCATCACTCTAATACTTGAGCATATTTTAGCATTAAGTGGATTTATCTTTTCCACACCTTTTAGAGACAGGGCAGTGCAGCTGCTCTCATTGACATGGGGAGGTCTCATTTGACATGGAGAGAACTGAGAAACAAGAAGGTGCAGCATTGCTCAAACCAAGCACCAACCTGGGGTAAGAAGAACATTTGATCTTCAAGCTCTCATGCCTTGGGCTACTGCTCTCATTGCCAGTGATTCTGAATTGCCAGATACCTGAACTAGCTGTTAGATTTAAAAATTATTTAAAATAAAGCTCATGAGCTTCGTGAGCAGTAGCACAAAGTTTTAGCCATTGATTTCACGGAGTAGAGTCTCCTAGATGAGCTCCTGTTTGGATACTCCACTGTCTAACAAGGCTTGAACTTATGTTGAGCTCATTTTTCTGTAGGGACTTAGACAAAATCTCTGTCTTTGCCTAAACATCCATATGAAAATGCTAGAAAATGAGTTTGTCTGAGAATCTAGCTGAAACCACCCATAGTATTCAGGATGTAGGGAGAGATAGATGGCCTGGAGGAATAGAAAAATAAATACATATATAGAGATGTGAACACGTTAATCTGCTTTCCTTAGGGTATCAAAGACCCTTCAGCATCTTACAGCCCTTTCTCACTGCTCTTCCCTGCCTGTACAGAACTCCTGACTCTCCCACAGCTGCTCTGCAAATGGAGCGTGCAAGGCAATGCCTGGAGCTACAGTTATAGGATGAAGAGCAACCTCACCACTTCCCAGGTCAAAGCTTTTAAGCTAAAAATACCCTGGGAGATTCAACAGTTAATTTAAATTAACATGCTCTTTGTTCACCTGGTGTTTCTGCACTAGCTCAGACATAATAAGCAGCACATGATGGCCAAAAAGGTTTAGGTTTTGCACATCTGCATTGCTGGAAGAGGTACTAAAATGGACTAGCTTAGCCTGTAATTGTAGGAGAATTTAGTTGTTATTGCAATGCAAACACGCCATGTATTTTGTTATGTTTTTTAAGTAATGGAGGAAATGATCATCAAACTGGCTAACAGAGATATAATAACTAAAACCAGCTCAGCCAGAGGGCAGCAAGGAAAAAAGAGCATTCTAATATTTGTGAGGAAGAGTACACAAATTTATACCCTTGAGCTTTAGCTTAATGCTAATCTTCTCCAATATGCATTTTGCACTATCAGTTATCTGGCAAACCCTCAGCAAAGAAGAAAACTGAAATTAAGGTCCAAAAGAGTTTTATGCCAAAATATGTAACATGCTCAGATGTGGCTACCAGGTAAGAATAATTAAAATTAAAAAACCCCTGTACTTTCCCTTCCCAAATGTGCAAATACCAGTAGCTCAAATTATTAACAGAGTTTAAGAATCCTCAACCAACCACATTGACAGCCTGTATTTAGCCTAAATAACCTCTGAATAATGAACTTTGGCCACAAGTGTTGAGTCAGTGATTGTGGGACCAAAAGCATTTGAAGAGTACACAGAAGCTAAAGTGTTTTTATTCTCTGTCTAAAGCTCTTAGAGAATTAATAAGAATTTTACACTCCACAAGAAGCCTGTTGAGCAAAGTTTGACAGAAAAGGGCATTGCATAAATATGTTATCAGGAAGGTGAGGAACTGTAAAAAAACTTTATCACTTTGCTAGCCTTAATATTTTTCAGCATAAATGTACATATATAAAGTATATTGGCAGGGTGAGCAGGGCTATGGAGCATGTTCAAGGTTGGGAAACCTTTAAACCCACAGAATGACCTGAAATCTGGCTGAAAAACATCCATTGAGACTATTTTCCCTTGGGGAACAACATGGTGATTAAGTTTACAGTCTAATCTGTATTGATAGCAAAATACAAAGCTGTCTTTTGTCCTTTTTAAAAGGGGGAAGAGCTATAAATGGCTCCCTTTCCAAATGGTAAGTCTTGTTTGAAGACAATGCTTATTTAGAGATTTTATTTTGTACAAAAAAGGAGAAAAAGTGGTTGAAAATGAGATCAAATTCTTTAAAATTTATGAGAAAGTCTACCAAAGTACTGCAAGATATTTTTAAAATGTTATTATGTGAGGTTATTCCTGTTCTCTCTACAAAGAATCTTCTTAAAAATGAAGTATTTAATGGTATGTTTTGGGGTTTTTTTACTACAGACTCAGTGATCCATTTGCATCTGCCCTCACACACATTCAATAGTTGATTTTAAAAACATATTCCAGGAAAAGTGGGAAACAGTATTTGTGATATCATTACAAACCACCCTATGAAGATGAATCCCAGGATGTTGATAATGCAAGACAATCACTTGGGCAACAGTGATTTACTGTCATCTATTCATCATCCACATGACATTCATAAAATATAACATGCTGCTTAGTAAATATGAGGAATTCTAAATTAAAGAAATCAAAGACTAGTCTAAGCTGATTTTTAATGACCCTATATTAAGGAGAGCACTAGAGGGGTTTAGGATGGGTTATAGAAACATGTAGAGGTATCTGTCCCTTGCCACTTAGTGTAGAAGCATCATTAGTATATATCAATATAGGTATCTTAATCTAGACATCCAGCATTTAGGTGGTTAAATGTTACCCTAAGTACATTTTCTGACATCAGTAAGGTACATAAATCTGCTCTAACATGCACAGAAATGTACTGAGGAAGGTCGTATTCATTAGGAAGGGGATGTTCTCAATTTTGGGCACAACCAGCATCATATGGCATTCAATAAATATATCACATCATATTTTCATATAGAAGGGGACCCATATCTCCAATAACCTCCATTCCAAGTGATTTCCACATGGGAAAAACAAACAAACTCAATTTTCTTTTGAGGAACATGAGCACAAGCTACCCTGGAATGAGCTATTCCCCCCTTCCCCAGAGAAACAAAGAGGGGTTTGTTGAGTTGGGTTCTGTGCCCTTGGGGGCTGCAATGATAGCATCATTTAGGCTTTATGGTTGGCAGTGCTTTTTCATGGACCTCACAGATTTTGCTTAAATAGCCATGTCTCTATTGCTTTGAAAAAGCAACCCTGGAAGCAGCCTCAAGCACTATATGCTCTGCTTTACATCTACTTCCCAGCCCTATGGCTACTGCATAGACAACCTCTGGACACTTCATCTGGAGGGTCTTGTAGAGGGCAACCCTTGGGGCAAACACTGGTCCTGGATGTCCCTTAGGCAGGCTCAAAGCACAGCTACTTGATCTTCAGGAAAGCCCCTGTTCTTGCCCTAGGGCAAACCTTCACTCTGAGCAGCAAGAGAGTTTATTTTTATTAACCATTTGTTACAAGAGGGTCAAGAAAGCCTCTAAAAGACCAAATTCTAACAGTGCAGTGAAGAAAAAGTGAGTTTTTTCATATATTTTTCCTCTCTTCCTGTTCTTTTGCTTCCATTTCACCTTCCTTTAAATGTAGCTTTGGTTCTGCATCACAACTATCTCTTCAAGCTGACTCCACAGTAAATCTTCTTAGGCTGCTGACTCAGCAAATCCAATGAAAACCAGGCCAGCAGCACACTTGCTAGAGACTTCAATAATATCCCTCCAGGTGCTGGATATTAATAGCTGAGAAACATGAAAAAAAACCCCTGATTCTGACTTTATATATTTCTTTTTACAGGCTCCTTTTCCAAGCGATCTTTTTTTATTCCCCAATTTGTTATTTGACTGCTCCTCCAAGCTCATGAATGCAAAACCAAGAGGGAAAAGAATCATATTAATGTCCTTAAATCACTGCTGTCATCATGTTATTTGCCTGTCACCAAAATTATTACTTCTACCAGAGGGCAAAAAAAAATGAACGTATTAATGTAGGGCAACCATTTTCTGCTTTTTAACCTGCTGCCATGGATTTCTAAGACCTAGATATCTTGCCTGCCTAAATAAGAAAGTAGCACATAGATACCTGGAGAAGAGAAGGCTCCGAGGGGACCTTCTTGTGGCCTTCCAGGATCTGAAGGGGGCTACAAGAAAGCTGGGGAGGGACTTTATAGGTTGTTGGGTGGTGGTAGGAGTGGGGGGAATGGATCAAAACTAGAGGTGGGGAGATTCAGATGAGACGTTAGGAAGAAGTTCTTGCCCAGGAGGGTGGGGAGACACTGGCACAGGTTGGCCAGAGAGGTGCTGGAAGCCCCATCCCTGGACATTTTGAAGGCCAGGCTGGCTGGGGCTGTGAGCAACTGATGTAGTGGGAGGTGTCCCTGCCCATGGCAGGGGGGTTGGAACTAGATGATCTTTGAGGTCCCTTCCAACCCTGACAATTCTATGATTCTATAATGTTGTGAACCATATTAGTAGAATATGTGTATTTCTAGACTTTTTTTTTGTTTGTAATTCGTGTTTTGTTTAAATAAGCTTAATATGCTTAGAATAATTTTAACCATGTGTGTCTTTCTTCAGCTTCTTCAATAACTACAACTGACACCTGATGGTGCCCAGTGTGAGATTACAAGTACCAGTGTATTAAACAGGGAACCAACACAATGTCAAGGTCTCCCACCAGCCTCAGGCATCTTAGGAGTGTCAACATGCTGGGCTTTCTCAGATAAACCCAGGGTCTTATAGGTATCTTGAGTGGAGATATCACTCTGAGATGTTTATCACTCTCTGTAAGTACCTATCCCACCCAGCAGACAGGCTAAGGTTCATCTGGAACCTCTGATCCTCATTTTTGTGCATCCAAAAGGTGCTTGAAGTTGAACCATAGAATCATTTGGATTGGAAAAGACCTTTAAGATCACCTTGTCCAACCATCAACCTAAATCTATCAAGTCCACTGCTAAACCATGTCCCTGACCACCATATCTACACAACTTTTAAACATGCCCAGAGATGGTGACTCAATCACATCCCTGGGCAGCCTGTTCCAGAGCTTGACAACCTTTCCAGTGAAGATGTTTTTCCCAATATCCAGTTTAAATCTCCCCTGATGAAACTTGAGGCCATTTCCTCTGGTCGCCATCAAGGGCACTGTCATTGTTTTGCAACACTGATTTTCTCAGACACTTTTTGGGATACACCTCCTGAACCTTCTCTTTGGAACCACCTTACCCAATATTACACATCCTGACTATTTTTTTTCCTTTTTTCAAACAAGGCATAGGCTTTTAAGATGTTGTTATATTCTGCTGATTGCCTCCAGAACCATCTCCTTATATTAAAAGGGAAAAGCTATAGCAGCAATAAGGTCTAACTGAATTTTTTCTCCTCTGGAGAACATTCCCAGGTGTTCTTTAGCTATATTTGTGCATATTTGTATATACACTGTATAAGTAACAGGGAAGCCCCATGTAACAGCAATATCTTAGTGATGGTTGCAATCCTACAGAGAGCTTGACTTCTCTAGTAGGGTTATGAGATGTTACAAATCACAAAGCAGATAAAGTCATTAAAAGCTGTCTCATTAAGTCCTGCATGGAAAAAATAGTTCACTTAAAGAGCAGGGACCAACACAACCATCTATGTTTGTGCTTGAGGAACCTCACACATTTGGGCTGCAGCAGAAAATGGATGCTCTAGCAAGAATAGAAGAGTTGGAGGGAAACTAATAGAATAGTGTCTGAATATCCTGTCTCTCATCTTTAAAAAATGACAGACTGAAATGTAGATGATGCTATTTGGACATAGCCTGGTACTGGAAGTGACAGCTACAGATGAATAATGGAGGACACAGAATTCTCTGCTCTGTAAAATACACACAACCTTAAAGGACTGAGAAATTTTACCCCTTTCAGTAAACAGAGTCTGAGCAAACACATCGAGCTTCTCTCTTCACCTTCTCATGAATTGCTTAAACATGATCAGATTGAGGTTTCACTCTCTGATCCAAGAGGTGTTGCTTGTGCATTCAAATATATATTTGCCCATCTGACCCTCATGCAGCAATCACGCTTCAAAGTTGGTATACAAGAGACATTTTCATCTGATTTTTTTTTTAAAGGAAGCCAGTGAACATGTTTGCCAGCTAATGAAGAATATCTTAGCATCTGAAACATTAAAAATGTGTCCACGAGAAATTCCACATATTAGCTGAAGAAATACCTCTGATTGAATTACTCCAGACAGTTAGAACACCTGCATTGCAGTTACATTTAAAATTCAGTTCATACACTAAGCCAACTTTGTGAGTCATGAATTTCATTGTTTCTCAAGTACATTTGGAACCAGACAAAGGGATGATGGTTTAGGATCCTATCTCCTCAATAATTCAATAATGGCTTTTGCTAATATTTCCAATAAAGGACTAAACCCACTGCTATCATAGATGAATGGAATGAGAAATCAATCAAAAATGGAAGTGAAAGGGAATTCAGGAGCAAAAACTAAGTAGGATGAACAGAACTGATGTGCAAACAAAAAGAGGAGATGTTCAGATGAAACAAGAGAAGCAGAGTGGCTGCAAAGAAACAGGTAAGCTAACAGAAAAATGGATTGAAACCAGTTAGAATAGCAACATAGTCATTTAAAGCCAGAAAAGAATTTAATATGGAAAAAAAATAAAGCCCAAGAATTCCTCTAAAAGGCCTAGAGGGTATCATGCTTCTAGATCTTCAGTCCCAACTGATTAACAAGAAGATGGAATACCTTTGTGATAGGCAAATACAGAATAGACTCTTAAACACATGAGAAGTCTAACCATAGTACTCCCAGGCAGGTAGAACTGGCTTAATATGCTCATTTCTAATTATTTATTAGCATAGTATTTTCTTGTTATCTGGTGTGAGTCTATACTTGAGGCCACCTAGAATTTTCCCTTAATACACTTTGTCCTCTTTTTGCCTTTCCTTCATCTGCTTATGAATGTGGACATTGGTCCAGGTGTTTTGGTTTTCTGGGGGTAAAGTGGGTCTGTCTATTATTGAAGCCAAAAATTGAGCATCCGAGCAGATGTTCAGACTCAGGAGCTAATGTAGCCCCACTGACTGCAAGAGATGGAGACGTGTGCCCCAAAATGGGGATCAATCCAAACTGCTGAGAACAGGAGCTCCTTGGGAGTAACTGGAGAAGTTAAAAGGCCAATCCCATCCTGGGCTGCATCAAAAGAACTGTGGCCAGCAGATCAAGAGAGGTGATTCTGCNAAACAGAACCAGACATGTTTAGAGAAAAGCAATCTAAAAGAAAACTTATTTTCCGGAACTTCTAGGAGGTTAGGATGACATTCCAATGCACTCCAAATTATAAAAGTCACATCCATTCCCTTGCTAGAAAATCTGAAAATCTACATGATGGAAAAGCACCACTTTGAGAACATCAGCACAGCCCACTAGAGGTGGTTTGAAGAGGAGGTGTGTGTCCCAGTGGAGACAAAATGTGCTACCACAAGAATCACAAAAGAGTCCCAGAAAGGGAAGAAGCATAAATAACATTCTATCATTCCTGAATTTTGATCTGTGAAAAGAAACCTAGGGATGTAATAAGGAATGAACACACAAATTACGGCATAAGGTCACAGACATAAGTCTCACCTCTGCCCAAAGAAGCCTGTTGTGCAAATACACATGTTGTGCATAAAATCATTTACTTCAGTACCTGGTTTCCTGCAAGAGACTCTAATAAAACCTCGCAGCCATGAACAAGATTATAAACATTGGAGGAATAGCATATATTTGTTCTTATTAGCTCTGGTTTGCTTCAGAGTATTTCATTAAAGAGCTGTTCTTTCCAAAAGCTGGAGCTGCTCACTAATTATCCAGCTCAGTGATCACAGTTATGTCCTGCAAAGCCAGGAATTGGAAACTTTTTGTCCTTCCACGTTTGTCAGGAAGGTCATCCATCTGAGAGCTCAAGAAAAATGTTCACTCACATTTCTTTCCCTTAATTAAAAATTGTTCACCTCTAAATAAGAAGATACCTTTTGGCTGTCTCAAGCTGAACACCAAATATCTTGAAATACTGAAGATCATTGGCCATTAAAGAAAAGTCTTTTGCCTTTCCATTCATGTGACCATTTAATTAATTTTGTTCCAGTCTGAAAAATCTGCTTGGACACCCAAGAATTCAGCAGCTCTACCAATCTGCTTTCTGGTTTCAACACTTATAGCTGAGGAAACATTGAGGTTGACCTGGGGTTGTTCAGCCTGGAGAAAAGAAGGCTCAAGGGAGACCTTATTGTTCCCTACAGCTCCCTGAAAGAAGGTTGTAGCAAGGTGGGGGTCAATCTGCTCTCCCATGTAGCAGACGTTAGGACAAGATGAAATAGTCTCAAATTTTACTAGGAGAGGTCTAGGTTGAACATTAGGAATAATTTCTTCCCCCAAAACATTGTTAAGCCCTGGCTCAGGCAAGAGGTGGAGTCCCCATCTCTGGAGAGATTTAAAAGATATGTAGACGTAGTTTAGTGGTGACCTGGAGGAGCTGGATTAAAGGTTGGACTTGATGATCTTAAAGGTCTCTTCCAACCAGAATAATTCTATGATTCCTAGACTTAGCTATAAGATGGATGCTAAGAGACAGAGGCATGACAATTGTCCTTTCTGGGTCTCAAACCAGGAGCAACAGGGTGTGTTTATATAATCTAATATATGCCCAAAACCACAACATCTGGATTTGAGCTAACCTCCTTTTATAGCCAAGAAGATAGGAATCTTATACTAACATAAACAAGTAAAGCTAAATTTGGGGATTTTTTCCCCCTCCTCATTAGCTTAGAGGAAGTCTAGTGTAACTATTTCAGTACAAAAATAAAATATACTCACTTTGTTAATAAGTAATACTTTTTACTCGACCAGGAAAGCTACAGAACAGTGAGAAGAGTCATGCACTAGAAAAATTTGAAGACCAGAAATTTGTATGGTAAAGGACTATATTATTTGGATGACCAGAAATATACTACTAGTTCCAATCCTATTCTGCAGAACGTAGCTGAATAAAGTCACATTTCAGATATGCAGTTAAAGTGGTCTCTAAATAAGACCTAAGAGGAAAGAATGTGTATTTTTGTGTGTCAAAATATATACAATCCTGTATGCTGACTGCTGTGCATTGTTAAAGACAGGTCACAGAATTGATACAAGCAGCTCTGTAGGAGATAGGACAGGAGGTAATGGGTTCAAACTGGAAGAGGGGAGATTTAGATTAGAAATTAAGAAGTTCTTCAATATCAGGGAGGTGAGACACTGGCACAGGTTGCCCACGGAGGTTGTGGATACCCCAACACTGGAGGTGTTCAAGATTAGGTTGGATGGGGCTTTGAGGAACCTGGTCTAGTGGGGAGTGTCTCTGCCATGGCAGGGGGTGGGAACTAAATGATCTTTAGGGTCCATTCTAACTCAAATCATTCTATGATTCCGTGATATTAAATAGCTCGTTTAAAAATAAAAACAAAATATATGTTAAGAATGCTTTAAAATTTCTGGCTATGAAAGTGCAGCAGAATGAGAATATCTTTATATTAAGCAACTGTAAAGAATTTGAATGGAACTTGAAGGCTATTAATGAACAAGAGAGGGTTAAAATACCAGTGTTATTTATCACTGTATCTCTCTGGGCAACGTTTCTTGAAAAGTGATGAAAAGCACAGTTATGATCAATCACGTAGCAAAGAATTGAGTGGAGATACAAGGTGAGTTTATTATAGAGGTTGTACACTGCTCCTCATAGTTACAAACTGAAAAATCCTGCTTTATTTGGAGGTTTATGGCTCTCATGGGAGGTTAGATATAGCCACAATGTTTAGCAGGACAACGGGCAGGAACAGAATCATAGAGTCATAGAATGGTTTTGGTTGGAAGAGACCTTTAAGATCATCAAGTCCAACCATTAACCCAGCACTGCCAGGGCACCACTAAACCATGTGAACAGTTGCTATCCCCAAACATATTAAGACTGAGTGATTCATGGGATATCATTCTACTTAGTGAGTAAAGACTTACATTGAAAATAAATCTCTGTACTCTTCATATATAGTTGAAGATTTCATAAAAGTGATGAAAGAGCTTGTGCCTGTATATTTAGATGCCCACTTATATGGTTTCTTAAAATTAGCCCTCTGAAATTAGAGGCATCCAAAAGCACTAGTTGAAATGTCTTGAGTTGTAGGTTTCATGGGGCTGATAGGAATCTCTAATTTTGTCCCATCTGCCCAGAAAAAAATAATGGCTTTGAAACAGGAACCTTACATTTTTTAATTATTACTTTCTTTTCTTACATTATTAATCTTGGAAGCAAAGAGTGAACAAATCCCCTCAAGGAATTAGCTTGCCCTTCTACATGGTGAGTCATGATAACAGTTCTAGTGCATCCATAAATGAGGTTGGAGAAGTCTAAACATAACCTATGACACCATAGAGAAAAAGCCAGAATTGGTATCAGCTGCAGATCCTTCAATCTTAGCAAGTGCTGGCCTTGAGAACATGTATTTATATCAGCACAATGTAAACAAAACCATCTTTCCTTACCATGGGAAGCAATACGAGAGGGAAGAAGCAGATCTTCCAATTGATGGCCATCTTCTCTCTTGATTTTGAGCTTTAGTCAAGTTTTGCTTGTTAACACTCCTCTTAGGGTTGAAGCACCCACTTTGCAGATGTTTTGATTGAATTCTTCAAGTCAAGGCTCAGATCTCTGCAATGAAAGAGGAAAATTATTATATATGTAGAAAACACAAAGAGAATGAAAAAGAAATGGACAGAAAAGAGAGAAACCAACACTTGAACTGTGAGTCGTGCATATTAGAGATCAACCAGACTTGTCTGAATTGCAGCTGTTGTAGTCTTGGATATTTAATTTACAGCCAAAGGACACGTCTGCATGATCCTTAATTTGTATCATAGAAACTACTGAAACAGGTTCTGTAGCTGCAAAAACCTAAATTGTACCCAAAGGAGAAGGTAGGATAGAATATTTTTATCCAGAAAAAGGACCTGACTGTCTGCTCCATTTCTGAAGTCATGATTTGACCTTCAAGAGTTTCAGTCCTGTCTTAAAAGCACAAGTGTCTGGGGGCTTTTTAGGAGATTTTGTGACATGATGATTTACTCCCAGAGCTCACTTGTCCACATAACACAATTCGTGACCAGAGCTGTTAATAATAATTGATAGCTTTTTGAGAACTCAGCAATAGATGTGCAAAGGAATGAATTATACTGTCAGGCTAAAGATTAATCTATGACATAAGACAGGGTTGACTCATATGGACAAGAGTATCACGAATATCTGTGACTGTCATTGCTTGGCCTCTGCCAAGGAGCTAGACAGGTGGTGAAGACCTCAACAGAACTGAATACCTGACATTAACTCCATCCTAGCACCTCCTGTCAGTGTTTAAAAATTCCCACTCACTCCAAATAATGATGATTTCTCAAAGTTTTCACTCAAGGGAACCTCTCTGTCCCAATCTCAGGCTGGAGAAGTGACTTCTTAGCTCTTAAAACATAATCCTGCCTCAGATCTTGATACTTTGATGACACACGTGTCTTTTGATGTCCTACCTATAGTCATGTTTTTAGCATGGAGATATTCTCCCATGTTCATTGGTTTTCTTTCCCCAGTTGCCCCTCTTGTATTAGGCCTTTGTATTGATCTTGTGTGGCAAGGTTTTGGTAGAAGTGACTTCCATGAGAAGATGCTAGAAGCTTCCCCTGTGCCCGATCAAGCCAATGCCAGCCAGCTCCAAGATGACTGCTGGGCAAAGTTGAGCTCCCAAAGTGGTGTCTCTGTGATAACATATTTAAGAAGGGGGAAAAAACTGCTGTGCAACAGCAGCTGTAAGAGAGAAGTGACAAGATGTGAGAGAAGCAACTCTGCAGACCCCAAGGTCAGTGAAGAAGGAGGCAGAGGAGGTGTTTCAGGCACTGGAGCAAAGATTCTCCTGCAGCTTGTGGTGAAGACCATAGTGAAGCAGGTTGTCCTGCTACAACACATGGAGGTCCACAGTGGAGCAGAAATTCACCTGCAACCTGTGGAGGACTGTAGCCTGGATCAGGTGGATGCCTGAAGGAGGCTATGACCCCTGGGAAGCCAACATTGGATCAAGCTCCTGACAGGACCTGTGACCCCAAGGAAAGAGGAGCCCACACTGGAGTACCCCATGGGGAACTCACGCTGAAGCAGTTCATGGAGGAACGTCTACCATGGGTGGGACCACATGCTAGACCAGGGGAGGGAGTGAAGAGGAAGGAGCACCAGAGACAACATGTGATGAGCCAACTGCAACCCCAATTTCCCACTTTGTCACTCAGGGGGAGGAGGTAGACAACTTAGGAGCCTAGGAAGAAGGGAAGGGTGAGAGGAAGGTGTTGTAAGATTTAGTTTTATTTCCCATTATCCTACTCTGGTTTGATTGGTAATAAATTAATTTCTCCACGTCAAATCTGTTTTGCCTGTGACAATAATTTGCTGAGTGATCTGATCTCTCTATCCTTATCTCCAACCACAAGACTTTCATCATGTTTTCTCCTCAACCAGACAGGGGACAGAGGGAGCAATAGGGTGTCTTGGTGGGCACTTGGCATCCAACCAAGGTTAACGTAGCACCCCTACCCTGTAGACTTAATTCCTTCAGGATAAGCTCAACTAGAGCTATAGTGGTTTAGATACAACCTCTCTACTTAGGAAGGTGTGAGAGCTTAGCCCCATGGGCATGAGTTGTGCTACACCAGTTTGTCTCAGAGCCAGAGAAGCATCTCTCATTTGTTTTATTTCCAAGTGTAAATAAAGCCATTTAAAATCCTCTTGTCTGATGTAGGTTTCCCACATGCCCTCCCTTATCACCTCCATGGTCATAAACACAACTGACTGACATCTTCACAGCTAAAGGTTTAAACAGATAAGGAAATGTTTGAGAGGAGAAAAAAAAAGGGATCATAGATAATAACAAATCAAGGGGACAGGAGACAATCAGAGCAAAAATTAAGTACAGGTGCATTGTGAAAACATTTAAAATACCAGAAGGAATTTGAGGAAATTAAGAAAGAAGAAAAGACTGAAAAGAATATAAACTGATGACAGAAAATGACAAAAGGAATGGCAAAGGCAAACATAAAAGGAGGGGACACTCAGTTTTTATACTGACTGCAACATATTGCCAAGACTCAGCATTTAGAAAGGAGAGAGTCTTTCAATTAAAAAATAAAAAAGGAAAATTAAGGTCTCTCTAAATTTTTGTCTTCTCCACTCAGACCTTGACTAAATGGAGAACAATGATTCATAAAATTCCCTCTAAACTGCTCTGCTTTCTTCCACCCTCACTCGACCAGTCACTCCCCCTCTGCCCTGGTCCTGAATTTAATTACTTAACTATTTCTGATGGTTTATCAAATAATGAGGGGCTGATAAGATCTCAGCTGAGGAGGACAGCAAACATCCATGGTGACATTCAGCAGAGAGGAGTTGGAAAAAGAAAGTCACTCCATTAACAGAAGCAACAGAAAACCAGACAGATGCATTAGCAGACATTGGAATGGAAATTATTTGGTGATCATCTGTGTGCAGACCACTCCTGAAAAGCTGGTGAGTGAGGTGAAGATTGGATTCTGCTGCTCTAATGCATCAGAAATAGGATTTAAATACAATAGAAGAGTGGGAGGTGCCTGTCTAAGTGGGTGAATAGTCTGTGGGAAAGTGGTGACCTTTACAACACACTTTTCCCAATATTTGAAGGCCCAGTTTTATTTTAACCTGGTTTGAAAAGCGGAAAGTGGATGTTTTCTGTTTTATCTTAGTTTCAAAGGAGCTTCTACAGAGATGACAAGAACATCTACAAACCATTTTGTTGCCTTTCTGTCACATTTTGTAGAGAAAGTAAAAGAACCTACTTCATTTCTGCCTTCAAGGTAGTCATGGAAACCTGCATCAAAAACTGGGCTGAGGACTTCATTTCACCCACAGACTCAATTGTTTATTAGGTAATAACCACCACCAGTTCTGTGAACCTATGCCCTGGACCTGCAGCAGAACCTGTAGATATCATTTAACAGCTCCTAGCATGTATGATACACAGGTGCAGAATCCAGCTATGACCAATAAAAGGCTAATTATCTCACAAACAGGTACTATCAGCTATGTTTTATTAGAAAAATGAATCTTTTAAAGATAGGAACAATGTTTATCAAGCATTTCCATTCAGTGCTGGGAAATGGAATAAATATAGGAATATAGGACTTGGAAGGGAAGCCTGAATTATCATCTTCTGATGAATTGTCTGTCTTCTGATGTCACTGGTAGCCAAATCCTGTAATTTCATTATTACATAGGAGATACTGGTGCTTCATGTCGTCATTGTTTTATCTGTACCTACTACCATAATTAAAATTAATGAAGTCAGAGTAACCAATAGCATGGAGGGTGCACCTGTCAGTTATGCACATACAGTTCCCCAACAAAAAAATCCTCTATTATCTCTGGTGAAACAGAAGTGCTGTTGAAGTCTCCAAGAATCTGAAAATTGGTTGATTGTTACGAAAATGGAATAGGCTTCAGAAGATTATTTCAAGAATGGCTGGAATAAGGAAAAAAAAAAAAAAGACTTGTTTTCATCAGCTACTGACTTGAGAAAGTAATTCATCATCTACAAAGATCACAGAATCACAGAATGTCAGGGATTAGAAGGGACCTCCAAAGATCATCTAGTCCAATCCCCCAACCAGAGCAGGATCACCTAGAGCAGGTCACACAGGAACACGTCCAGGTGGGTTTTAAACATCTCCAGAGAAGGAGACTCCACAACCTCCTTGGGCAGCCTGTTCCAGTGTCTGTCACCCTCACCATGAAGAGGTTTCTTCTCATATTGATGTAGAACCTCCTATGCTCCAGCTTGCACCCGTTGCCCCTTGTCCTATCATTGGATGCATTAGTCATTAATTAAATGAATTAGTTTGTCCACCATAGACACTTCCAGTGCCACAGCAGATTCTTTATGTTCCTTAGTGGCAAACAACAGGTTCTTTAAGGGCAGGTTGCAAAAGCTCCAGCAAGACACGTTCTGTTGCAAGTCTCCATTTCTCTACCTTGTCTAAAAAGGGACTTTGGAGTGTTGGCTCATGTGTGGACTGTGTCACAGAAGCCTAAAGGCTGGTGAGGAGAATTGCATCAGAAGCCTATAAATGCCAAGTGTATAATATGATGTCAGTGAGTCCTTTCCAAGTAGGATGCCAGGGAGGCATAAAAGAATCACTGCTCAAAAGAATCAAACCTACCCTATCAAGTAACAGGTGGAATTGTTACACAGCATGTCAGACAGAGGGGACCCATGAGGGATGAATGAAAGAGGATTTTTGGTGACTTTATAAGGCAGTTATGAGCTATTACTGAGATCTCACCCCAAAGAAAGAAACAACCTGATTTGCCAAGCTCCTTGTCACAGTCCTCTGGGACGTGTGCCAGGGGTTTGAAAAGAAACCAATACATTTCAAAGCTGACCCACAATGGCTTAGACCAGTGGTGATCAAATATGAGTTCATTACTTAATTAATCTTAATTCAGTGACTAATCAAGGCTGCCCACCACATCCTTCTCCCTCACCATGACCTAGCTACCACACAAGTGTGGAAATCTAGAAGCTTCTGGCAGGTAAGATCAAATGAGCTTCTGCAGACTCAATACTCTACATTGCAACAAAGTCACCCAGAACTTCTTAGTGACATGAAGAATATTTCCCAATGCAGAATGAACATGAGTGGAGAGCAATGGGGTGCAAAAGAAAGAAGGTGACAAGAAGAACACTCCAGTCATCACCAGTCAGTCAGTCTGGCTCACAGACCACTCCTTTGGCATTTCCAAGTTCTTCCCAGCTGTTTATTGCACAAAGTTTGCTAGATGGACATCTTTGGCTTACGTATGAGCTGTTAATTAGGTAATTGATACTCTATCTTCTTTAGACTCACGATAGAAGATGTGAAATCCAGAGCATTTCATTATTTCCCTCCTACAATTTCCCAAATGAGGTACACCAGCTTCATAATTTATATTAAAGGACATCGTGAGCCTTCCACATGTCAACTGAGACACTTGCTACCAATAAATAAGTTGGGGAAGCAACCCTTCAGTGACCTAGGGTGTGTCACCTAATTTTAGAAGCATAGAAGACACATACTCATATATGAGCTCATCATCAAGTTTCTTTTTATATAGTCAACAGAGAAGTAGACATATGAAGAAAGAAATTTCTCTGACCCATTTTAACTGTCTACTTTAAATTTTCTGCTTCTCTCCCATGAGTGTAAAAGGAATTCTTAACAGCTAGCTCATATGTTGACATCTACATTGTGGGTATCTAAATTTGGACAGAATGACTCCACCTCCAGTCTCTTCTGAGATATATGGATCAGGGATATGAAATAGCAAAGTTTGACCTACGACAAATCATAAAATCATAGAATGTTTGAGGCTGGAAGAGACCTCTAGAGGTCATCTGGTCCAACCTCCTTATACAAGTAGGGACATCTCTACCTAGATCAGGCCCGAGAAGGTATCAGACTTACTGCTTAGGGTGTCAATAAGTAGATGCTGAAATATTTAAGGTAACAAAAAAACTAAAAGAGAATATAACCGAATACCAGGCAGCAAGAGCTCTAAAGATTCCCATAGAAAGTAATCTGTAAAGGGTAATTCTATTAAGGCAAACAAAACCAAAAATATTGGAGCCTTTCTACAGTCTTTAATATACCACTTATTATTTCTTGGAGGTTCAATATTTGGGGTTGCGTTGCTAGCTCTCTCCTGCTGACTATGACAACTTGGTGCTTCTAATTCTCTGATTTTGCTGGCCAACACCAAACCCAGCAACACCCTCTCAGCCTACCTTCATCTTCTACATATTCTTCATCTTTTTACTCTTCTTCTTCTCAAATTAGCCACCACAAAAGCCAAAGGGAGAGAGTGACCCCAACAAGAACTCTCTTACTGACTCATTGGTTCCTGGTTGATATAGTCCTGGCCTCACCCACCACCCCAACCATGATCACCTGGGGGCAGTTGGGGCCTCGCACAGGTGGGACAGGTTCTGCCTCTGGGATCTGAAACCACTTGGGGAACAAAACATGTTGCTGGGTTGGGACTCATTGATAGGTCTGTGTGGCTCTTTGCAGGACTCGCTGCAGGGTGTTCATGTCTCTCTTGTACCCAGCAGTACAACTAAACCCAGCACTGCAGATGTGTCTCACCAGGGCTGAGATAGAAGTATCACCTCCCTTGACATGCTGCCAACACTTTTCCTCATGAAGCTGATGATGCTTTTGGCCTCCTTTACCCCAAGGGCACATTGCTGGCTCGGATCAACTTTGTGTCCACCAGGAGCCTTAGGTCCTCTACAAAACTGCTTTCCAGCCTGTCCTTGTGCCTAAGATTATTCCTCCCCATGTGCAAGACTTTGCATTTCTCTTTCTTGAGCTTGATGAGGTTTCTCTGTGCACATTTCTCCAGCCCATTGAGTTCTCCCTGAATAACAACACAACCAACCACTTGGTCTATCAACCACTCTTCCAAAACTTGTATAATCTCCAAACTTTCTCTGCCCCATCATCCTGGTCATTAACGAAAACATTAAACAGCTTTGGTCACATGACCAAGGAATCATAGAATGTTTCAGGCTGGAAAGGACCTCTAGAGGTCATCTGGTCCAACCTCCCTACACAAGCAGGGACATCTCTACCTAGGGCAGCCCCATCAAGCCTGACTTCCATCTATATCATGTCTTTTTCTTACTTTCAGTACTATATTCCATTTATTAACACAGACTCATAACTTCTGTGTATGTTTTACTTCAGCTGTCCTCAGTAGTAATTCTGGTGGAGTGTGGGTTTTTTTAATTTTTCTTTGAGTAGTTTCAATTAAATTGAAATTCTAGCAAGATGTGAGAGTATCATAATTTGTCCTTACAAGATACACCCCTTATAATTCTGTATAACCTGACAGCTCTTGCATTTCCTGGTCTTCCAACTTTATAGAATTTTAAAAAGCCTCTCAAAACTATTCTAGAAAATATTTTAATATCAGCCAATTCAAGAAAGACATCCCAATTTACACTTTCTGAAGATCTGAGTCATTTTTTGAAAAATCTGTCAATTTTGCTAACATATTTTGATCCCTTTTCATTGTTTTCTCTTTGATTAGGAGTCAGACCCACAGTACAAATTTTTCAGCTTACAAACTTACTGTGTCACAGCTGATAAGCTGTATATACGTCCCTCATGGTTCACATCAAATCCAAAGCAGTATAATTTAGTTTTATTGGTAAACTAAGTTTCATTGCACTGCATTCACCATGGGTAAGGAGAACACACAAGAAGTTACCAGAGGCTGACATGTGTGGAAACTTGTTAAATTAGGGTAAATCAGTCATTTCTGAGCCACTCATCTTCTCTGATGCCTGCTTTCCTTCAAGGTAGAATATTTATTTAGTGAAGACTCTATCAAAGACTTTGAAAACCCAAATCCACTCTATCTGATTGTAAAGCTCAGCCTTTCTTGAGCTTTGGAAGTTTATGCCCTTCCAAAACTTGGTGTATAAAACTAACCAACACTTGGTTTTTAAAACAGACTCCAGTTAAAATGCCTGATGCTTGATGGGGCTCTGAGCAGCCTGCCCTAGGTAGAGATGTCCCTACTTGTGTAGGAAGGTTGGACAAGATGACATCTAGAGGTCCCTTCCAGCCTCAAACATTCTAGGATTCTATGACTTTTATAAGTAATAAAAATTTTCAGGATGTAACAATATTTGTCCTTCCTATTCTGCTGCTTCACTGTTACTGGTATGATAAAACATTGAAGGTTACTGACATCTGGATATCTGAGTATTTGGACATGATAATAACTTTGGAAGTCTGTTGGAACTGTTGCTTCAGGCTCTCTGAAAATTCAGATGGACTTGAGTGGATCATTCATCTACAGGTCAAGATTTTCCCTCTTATCTTTGCAACTGCAGTATCTATAGACTTATGACAGCAGAGACTATGGAATGCAGTCAGTAATTCCCTGTGCACAGGATTGCTGCTCTTGGCAGATTTCCTATACAATGTCATCCATAAAATTCATCCAGCAATTCCTGCCTTGATTGGCATTATTTTCCCTATTGTCTCATCCATCTGATTTATTGTGCCTTGACACTGTTGACATCCCCATGGGGGAAATGGCATCACTTCTTTAACTGGAGATCATGGCTACTCAGTTGCAGAGAAATATTAATAAACTACCAGGCATTTAAGAAGCATTATTAGACAAAGTAAAAAATTATATGAGAAGTTATCTTCACAAGCAGGTTAATTATCCTTTTGATGTATGTAGTACTTTATAGCTACTATGCACCCAATATGGGATCATAAAGGTAACTATGTGCTGCCCCTTTCCAGCAGAGCTCCAAGTGCTGCTTGGCAAGGTCCTTCAAAATCATCACTCCACAAGCAGGAAAATGTGTTCTTTTCCTGGCATATCAAAGCTTTATAAGAGCTACTTGATTAATTTGCTTTCCTTGACTGGTGGTCTGCATGTCCTGCCCTGGCTATAGGTGTAACTACTGTTTTCAGTATTACATAGGAGCTCATGAGGACTCTGTTACTCATTCATCAATGTTGCCATCAGTCTGTGCTTTGAACCCCTTTGGCTGGATATTTGCCTGCTCAACAGCATCACTGTTGAGTAGACATCTATCACAGCCATAGGATAGAGTAAGAGGAGAAAAATGCAGCTCTGGACCAGAGCTTTTTGTTCTCATTGTATCTAAAGGTCATCCCAAGTGCAGCACTTGTACAGGGCCTTCAAACCAACTCCTTAACCCAAAATACTGTATTTACTGGAGTGTGATGCCACTCTCAACACCCAAGCCAGTCTCTGTGAGGAAATACCAGAGGTATCTTTAACAAGGCATCCCACTATTTAGTACAGGCAAACTCCAGAGGAGTGGCCTTGTAAGTAGTGATGGATCCATGGGTAAGACACAGTCTCTGAGCTCCAGCAACACATTGATCTCGTATTGTCTATGGGAAACAAGTCTACCCTTCCCATTTGAAAGCAGAACCAAAATAATAAAATATGCAGTGAAAGGGAGTTACCTTTTGTGTTGGAAAATGGTAAATACAATGAGCAGTTGCCTGATGCTAAAGGAAAATATATGTGACAGTGTGCAGAAAACAGTCTGATATAAGCTTGGCATTGATAGAAAGATACTTGGAAATGTATGAAAATTGCCAAGGTGTTCAGAGGGGATGACCAACTGATCTTTCTTTGCCTTACATGTACAATTCCTTGTCATTTTCCAATGCAAAAGGCAGGGCTCTTGTGAGCATAACAGCTTGTATTTCATTGAGCACTTTGACTTGGCAATCTGTGGTGATGTTCCAGATGAATATCCACTGGTCTCCTCCACGCTTCTAAACAACAACGTAGAAAGCTTTCATGGGACAAAGTTCAACCCATCTTGATGAAAAAACCCAGATACAATATGTTTCCTGATTCCTCTCTGAGTGGAGAAAATGATTCCCCTACTATTGTGATTCCTCAAGTGCCTGAGACTCAACCCTGTTTTTTTTGTCCTTAGGGAGATGAAAAATCTTCTTTATTTTATTTTTTTTAAACAACTTCATTCTTACACTGAAAGAAGAGGTTAATTCAGTTCATTAGCACTAGCAAGTTGCATAATTCCTTTTTTTTTCCACCCACATTTCCTATCGTCCTCCTTTTCTGTTGCACCTCAAACAGGCTAAGTTCACCCAGCTGTCTCCCATCTTGTGGTTAATGAACTCATTACATTTGGCCAGGACTAGGACCTTCCACAGCACGTGTTCTTGCAACATCAGGGATGGAATTCATGTCACAGAAATTGGGTTGTCTAAAAGTGAAACATCTATATCCAAGCTAATTTCCCTTCTCTCCCTCTGCAGTGAACAGAATATGAGCAGTTCACCTCAGCAGCTCGTGGCTTTGCCTTGTTCTGGGACAACATGCTGCTCATCTCAGCAAACAAAGAGCTAATAAAGCAGAAAAGCAGTTTGATTAGCTCAGGAGGGTCTGTGTTGAGTAGGAACAGCCCTGAGCACAGCAGAATCATAAACAAAGGAAGAAGGAAAGCAATTGAAATTAAAGTCAGTATTGGGACAAGAAGATCTTAAGCTGAGCAGAAGAAAGCTTCAGACTATTAGCAGAGAAGTCCTGGAAGTGACCTCTAGAAACAGGAGAGTAAAAAAAAGGATAGAATTTTGAGGGGACTCTATAATGTGACTATTTTGTAAATTGATTTCTCTGACACGTTGATTGTTGCAGTGCTAATAGACCTAAGTTCAATCATATGGCTTCTGACTCAGAGCTGGCTCCCATCCAGCCACCTTAAAGCATGGAGTGAACTCGTGTCTTGGAAGAAAACCTCAAGAAGAAAACTGCAACGTGTTCTTGGCCTTTCCTGCTCCCAGAAATCTAGAGGCAGTAAGGGCTGCTGGGCTTTTCATAGTAGTGGATGATGAGGGTGATTGTAGCTTAGACACATGGACAGACAGAAGTTCAGGCCTTGGTAGAAAAGCTCCTACTCACACAAAAGCTGGGCCAAGTCTCCTTTTTTTGGTCTGACCTATAAAGAAATGTCTAGAGAAAAGGTTGTGGGATTCTTCTTTTGTTTCTTTATTTCAGCAGGACACAAAAGCTTTTGCACCCTGTCTCATGAAGCAAGGACACATCAGATGACACAACCATGAGAAGGTTGAAGGTAATCCTAATCCTTTTAGTCCCTTTTCTCAGCTTGTCTCTAGATAGTTTGCCTTTTGAAAACTCTTGAAATCCTAATCCATTGTAAAATTATCCCACACTATAAAACTAATTTCCCAAGCCATGGCTCAGAGCACTTACAAAGTCCTAGTTGAGGTACATTTCAGAATGCCCAGTGTCTTCAAGAGGTGTGAATACCCATGACTTACAGCAATGAAGCTTCTTATGGGGATTGCTTTTTAAAAACTAAAATCTAGATAATATAAATATTCAGCTTAATTCATACACTGCTGCTTCATTATTATTCTGAATAAAGCAACACTACCACTTTACAGAAAGTAAATATAAATGAATGGAAGTGATTCACTCCCACGAATTCACCTTCTCAGGCTGTGATTAAAGCTGATCATTTCTATATTCATCTTCACGACCTGCTCATGGATTTCCATATGAAAACTCTAGAAGATATGTTTGCCCATATGGCAATTCTAGAAGAAATACTGGCCCTATGATACCCCAAAAAGTGGCAGAATATGGCCTTAAGTGAATATCTGGGAAGGTTTGAACGATGCAGAATCAAACCAGTTTAATATAAACTCACATACACACATAAACATACAAGCATATGCAAAATTTGTTGGCTGAGATATAATAACTTATTTTCTTTTATGAATTCAGGAGGTGACAAAAACCAAACAAATGAAATCCACCAAAACAGAACTAGAAGAGATCAGCTTTGTTTTCACTTCTGTGGAACTCCAACTTACTACAACAGAATTCTTATACATGGGAGCTGTGTGAACAGGAGTCAATGGGATCTAGGAAAAAATAGGTTATTTCACTATATTGAATGTGGCTGTTGAGGTGAAAGCTGAAAATCCTGATTATGGTCCTGCATCTGGGTCAGGGCAATCCCAAGCACCGATATAGGCTGGGCAATGACTGGCTTGAGAGCAGCCCTGAAGAAAAGGACTTGGGGGTACTCATGGNTATTAAGCTGTGTGATAATGAAGTTTATAAATTGACAGGGTGCAACTGAACTTGTTATGATTGACATTTTCCTTTAGAGTCCATGTGGAACTGGAATATCCCCTGTGGCCCAAAAGACAGCCAAAATGTTATTCCTTTCCATGGGGCAGGTTTGACATTTTATTGCCATGCCTATCAGTAAAACCTAGGATATAAGGATGTAAATTCTATCAGGCTGAAATCCCCCTCTTCTCTAAGGTGCCCATTGCTCACTTTTAAATAGGTTGGCTCATGCTTGAGGGACATGGTGAAAATGCCTCTTCCCCACGAGTGGTCTTTCAGGGCCTTGGGTGACAGTCATTTCATTAAAATATATACCTCAAAAACTGAGATAATTTCCTCAGATTCCTTGTGTGGTCACTGGGACACAGCGTAAGTTACAGCATCCTAAATTGTGCCCTATTTCTCTACATTTTCTATCAGGATGGGAGGAGGGAAGGAGCAAGACAAGAGAGATTTGAGACAGCATAAAAAATTTCAGCCTAAAGAATAAAATTTTGCCAAAGTTACACTCAGCAGATTAGTAGCATCTTATACTGGAGGAAAATTGAAGTAAAAAAACCATGTGTCTAGTACCAGAAGTTTTTTCTTGTTTTTCCAACCTCTTCCCTTTACTTTCCTCACATTAGATCAAGTCTAAATCCTGTTCAGGTCTTCATTTGCACCTTGAGTTTAATATGTAAGTGAAGCTCAGCAGAAATGGAACCAACTAAACTGTGGCTTGAGGAGCAGGTGGAGCAGTCACACAAAGCAAAGATTATTTAGGTTAGTTGCTGAAAAAATGAACCTAACTAAAATCTGTGCATTTAAGTGCTAGTATAGTTCTGTAATAATGATCATCATCATCATTTGCCCTTCAAGCATTTTGAGGATGAAACTTTGACCCTTAGCAAACTCATCAAGTCAAAGGATTTTGGCTGAAGGCTGTAGTGTAAAATAGTGAAATTCCCCATTATTCCCCTATTTCCTTGGATGCTCTATGGAGAGGATTTCTTCTAAGCTCCTAAAATAAATCCAATGATATAACAGTAGGCAGGCACAGCTTCACAGGTTGGTTTCTCTGCCCATCCTAGTCAGCTTTGGACAAAAAACCTTTAAAAAGAAAAGCAACCTAAGAAAGAGAAAGCTTTATTGATCCCCAGCACTGGGAGATCCACTTCAGCAAGTCTCCAAAGGATGCAATTTATTAAGATGAGGAATAAAGATGTCCCAAAGCCCTCATTTCTGCAGGCTGCATTATTAATAATCCTTATGCCTGCAGATGACAAAGAGCTACATGCAAGTAGCCTGCTTAGGGTTTCTCATCCCTAGTAAGGTAAAGAATTAAAGATAGACCAGGACAACAAAGTAAAGGAGAGAGTACAGAAGAATTAACTAGGTTTGATGGTTCATCTGTGCACTGGCTAATAGCCTGATAAGCTCTGAGATATCCTTGATTTTAAACATGAAAACAATCCTAAGAACTAGGTAGTGGTAGCACAGAATAACTCGGAATTACCTTTACATTTATTTTTTGGCTCAGCCTAGTCTGGTGAACTGGTCTGTGGTTGTTGTAGTCCCTTAGGAGTGTATTCTGCAGCAAAGACCAGCATTTCATTTGAAGCACCAGGGGAAAAAAATGCACAAAAAATAATAATAATGGAAAACTTTCAAAATCCTCCACGTGATAGAAAAGGTGAGTTCATCTTTTACAGTATTTCTTTCATCCCAGAGTTCACTTCTGTCCCTAGAGTCTGTGGGCAGCTGGAGCAAATGAAGCATGGGATGAGTTTGTATGTTGTTCTGAAATGTGTAACTCACTGGGGAGACCAGGGTAGGAACACATGAGGGAAAGGAAGAGAATGATGCTCCCTCGGTAAATAAAATGCAATGTCTGGTAACCTGAAGCCAACACAGTGTGAGGCTGGTTTGGACAAGCTGGATGAATTCTGTGATGGAGTCACACTCACTGTGCAATCAACTAGAGGACTCTCCAGGGCACAGCTTGGCTGCCATTAGACATGCCCAAAGAATTGGGTATTTTACAGAGGACCACTTTGTCCAGAAACAGCCATGAAATGGAAACGCTGTGTGAGGCACAGAATCATTTTTTCCAATGATATTTAGCACATTTTGGGTGTGGGCATGTCTCCCACTTAGATGAAATTTTGTGACATGGATTTAGTGGTCCTTTGGATTGTTTAATTTTATCCAGCATTACTTGGCTCTAATTTATCATAAATTTTTCAAAA
>VYZX01000838.1:50297-95729 GCA_013401335.1 Brachypteracias leptosomus
GATGATGATGATGATGATAATAATAATAATAATAATAATAGTAATAATAATAAACAACTTTCCAACAATCACAAGTTTTAAGAAATAATCCTGGCTCAAGTTCTGCAAGGGCGTGGTGGTATTCTGTGTTACCTTCAAGTAAATAATGAACATAATCATAATTTTCAAACAAAATAATGCAGGGTTACATTAAAACAAAATACCAGAAAGACCCCCACCAAACAAAACCAGGACATTAGAACTTATAGTAAATATGGAGGTGAATAAACCCTAAGTACATCAATATGTTATTGAGTGTCAGTCATCCAGCTCCAATCCAATAGCCCAGCATCCTTAGAATCATAGAACGTTTTAGGCTGGAAGGGACCTCTAGAGGTCATCTGGTCCAACCTCCCTACACAAGTCTTCTAAAACAAATCAGCATATCTCTAAAATGGAAATTAATATGATTTTTAACTCTGCCTTTTAAATCTGTTTTCCAAAGCAAGCCCAACTCCCCAGTTTGCTCACACATGTAAAGACATCCTGAAGGCAATCTTAATCTTTCAGGATTATTTTACCCACACAGATATATACACTTTTGTTGAAGATATAATGTGCTACCACTCATATTTTGCATACCAATGAAGCCATAAAGCAAATGAAAGGTCCACACTTCTGAAGGCAAAAGCAGCAACTTCTCTGAGTGACTTGAATGAGTTCTAAACATCTAGCTAACATCAGTATTGCAGATATACATGGGATTAATTTAGCCCCGAGTACCAGCTGTACCTCCTCTAATCACCAATGTAGGGAATGACATAAAGTTCTCTGCATTATTTTTCCACAATATTTTCCTTTTTTAACTATTAACTATTTTCCAGCAAGTGAATAGAACTTGTCTGCATTACCCGAAAGGTAGTTGAGATTTCTTCAAGAAAACCTCTGAACTCTTTCCTTCTGTTGACCCTCTGTAGAAATGAGATGATGTACAAATCCCATGGGAGTGCTTTGGACAACTGCCAGGTCCTGACACCTCCATTAGGCTGTGGACATGTCTCTCTCCAGCTGCAGAGAACATTACTCCCAGTAGAGACACTAAGACATGCCCCCCTGCCTCCCATCTGCCTGCTGAGCTGGCCATACAAGCATTGCCTAACCCAATTTACTCCAACCTTGCTTAGCAAAGCCTTAATATTTACACTAATTAGTGATTAGTGTAAATATTAAGGCTTTGCTAACCAAGGTCAATGTGATACAATCAGGTTAGGGAGCACTCTCACAGCTGCCAGATTGAAGGGGTGGTGACAAGTTGGTGGAGCTGGATGGAGGTGCTGGTGTCTTCAGACAGCTGCAGGACTTCATAGACCTCATAAACCCAAGGTCTTCCTCTAACACGTGTGTATTTGGGGTTTTTTTCTTGTATCTACTATTCCTCTCTCTTAATTTTAACGTTCAACAGGTAGATTCATTCTGCCACTCTTGCAAAGCAGGTGAAAAGGGGTTTTAGTAATGCATATATCCTAATTTTGTGGAGAGAAACATTTTTCCATAAGAAAATATGCAGCAAATTCTTCTACTATTTCATTTGCCATGTAACCAATATTCTTATATTTATATAAGAATCTAAATATTCTTATCATGCACATTCAATGGTGCTTTGTCAGTTTAATTTGTTCAACTTTTATTGTGGTTCTTTTTCTCCCTCCCTTCCTCAAAACATATCATTTTGCACCTCATGTGGGATTTCTCTGATTTAACCTAGTCAATCTTTTCATTCCTAATTTGGTCTGTTGTTCTAATACATTCACCCACAAAAAAGCCCAGAAGGCTGAGGCTACGAAAAATCACAAAAATTAAATTTCTGACATACTCCTGAGTGGTTTAATGTAAAATGCACATGCAGGACACAGGTTGTAATGTCAGATTTTATCATCCATGCATTTCAGAGCTGAGACAAACCTGGTCAAGTTTTCCATGAAAGGATAAAGACTCAAGTTGAGGCTGGAACCACTTGACAATGGCAAGTTACTGAAAAAAATAGTTGCATAAGAGCAAGGAACAGTTCACTAGTGAGACTGATATTTGGCTCCAAACCCCTGGTGTGAAAGGTGGATATCAGCACCATAGTAAACTTTTAGTTTACTTAACTTTGCTGCCTAGTTATCAGAGACCTTCTTTTAAATTAATAGTTCAACTCAAAGTGTAGAAAGAGCAAGAAGGCAACCTGCATTTTAATAAGTATTATTTCTATTTGTCATTTGCATTTTTAGCTCCCCCCCCAAATAAAGATTGATGATAATTGACTTGGAATGCATAGTTTGGAAATTCTTTTCAATAACTGGGGAAGGTATTTCAGGAAGATTGTAGGTGAACATATATTTTAATTACTATTTTTAAATTCATTTTGCTATATTAGACCATGCCATGTGATGCATTCTGATTTTTTTTAATAGCAATTCATAACTTAATAATGATTTATTGTTTCAGGCTTGAACAGATAGAATCATAGAATTGTCAGGGTTGGAAGGGACCTTCAAGATTATCTAGTTCCAACCCCCCTGCCATGGGCAGGGACACCTCCCACTAGAGCAGTTGCTCACAGCCCCATCCAGCCTGGCCTTCAAAATGTCCAGGGATGGGGCTTCCAGCACCTCTCTGGGCAACCTGTGCCAGTGTCTCCCCACCCTCCCGGGCAAGAACTTCTTCCTAGGGTCTAACTTCTAGTTTTGACCCACTCCCCTCAGTCCTACCACTACCCAACATCCTAAAAAGTCCCTTATTGAAAACATATTTGGAAACACACAGACACAATGTTTTAAGCCCAACGACCCTGACCAAGGAAGGAAAAATAAAGTTCCTCACTACTTTGAAGTTTATTTATAATTATGTGATGTCCTGAACAAAGAAAGTATCATGTGGTGTTAGTGAACTGACTGTACTGCCCCTGGTCAACAGGGCTTGAGTTCTCCCCAGTTAGTCATTAGCATTTAAATTATAAGCAGAGATATTTTAAACTCTTTCTGGTGGTAATAAAAAGAGTCAGACAAATAATATTTTAACTTCAGTCCCTCTTTTCAGATGCTTAGGTCTCTTCTTTGAATAAAGAGGAAGCCTCTACTGATTACACTTTTAATTCAGAGATGCTAATAGGGTTTGATTTAGTACTATCTTTATGGTTTCACTTCTTAGGACTTCCCTCTGTCATAGCTTATAAGTCATTTCACTTTTTTCCTTGTTATACCTGTTTCACTAGCACCTTGTGACCTCTAAAAGTTCTCCCAGCTCCCAAACCACACATTTGTTGTGCTGCTTTCAGTCAGTCTTGTTGTCTTGGAAATCAAAGCTAAATTCCCCTGATTGTGCTCAGGGTCTTTAATTGTCAGGAGGCAGAGTGGGTGGTTCATCCTACAGGGTTTCTTCAGCAAACACTAGAACAAAATATTAGTCTCATTTCTACAGCACTCCCAGTCTGCCACTAATTTCTTTTTTGTTCCAAAATTTGTTTTCAAAATCTATTGTGTATACTGAAGGCAAATATGAAGGTTGCTGGTTTGTATCAAGATTTGTTTCTTAAACAAAATTTTCTGTTGTTTATTTTATTTCGTTTTCCTACCCTTAACTCTTACAATCCTAGTTTTGAGAGTTGATAAGTACCTTCTTATTGGGTGGACTTTAAGGTGTGTCTGCCCTACATGGCCCACAGCACTCATTGCAGAGATAACCTCCCAACTTGTACCATTTACAAGACACATTAAGAACCCTGCAAGAACTGTTCCTTCAGCCTCCACAGTGTGGATTTAAGAGTGCCAACACTTAAGACACACAAATCCCTATTATGAAGAAGAAATCCTGTGTGTCAATGTGAATAACAAACCAAACCCAACCCCCCTCCTTTCTGCAGAGAAGTGCCAGTTGTACTCTTTGACTTCTGAACGTATCTAAACCACTAAAAACAGACGTGAAGAAAGTATTCTAAAATTGTTCCTGTTGTTATTGTCACTAAGGAAACAACTTCCTAGGAATCTGCAAGTTGAGTATACAGGCTCTTTGATGTGCAGCCAACTCTCTCTTCCAAACTCCCTGCAGAATCAGGTCTGCCCACCAAGGGAGATCTCTCCTGCTCTGTCTCCTCACTGCACGTGGAGATTGAACCCTGACGCTCCAGAAAAGCCACAGTCCAGGCTTGCCACAACACGAGATATCAAAGCACAGAGTCATGACTAAGCCAAGGGATTTTGCCTTAAGATACTCCTCTCTGCAGTCCAACAGCACTGCCAGGAGACCTAGAATAGCACGGGAGCTGGGGAATGTGGGAGGCACAAAGCAGAATTTTTCCCATCTGTTCCCTTGTGGTGTTTTCAGCCATACTTCACCTCACACACACAACCTGGCAATAATTTAGATGTATGGTTTCTTTACATTGAGACCAATAGGGTACATATAGGTTGTTTATCCTCTTCACCCCTTCAAATAGAGTGGCCACCTCCAAGCAGCCCGTTAGGAATGATATATGGAATTTGATTATCTCTGAGCTGTCCTCAGGCATTGTAAAGAAGAATCTTAGCTGACCTGTCTGTAAACCCACTTACCATGCCATGCAAGTCATTGAACATTAATTTAAAAATAATGTAATAAGAGTTTAGTGACCAAATTCCAGAGCTCCAGATTGTTCTCTAGTGGTCTTTAATTTCTCAGCCAATGTATTCCACAGTCATAGTGTCTTTTGTATCCAAAAAAAGCTTGATAAAAATATATTCTCCTGAAACACATACAAACAGGAGCATCCATGTACAGATCCTCTGTCACCAGTTCTGCTGCAGACTAAGAAGCAAATAGTGACTAAATTCATTGAAAAGATATATAGCTTATGGCAGGCAACAACTGAGGAACAGAGTTCTTTAAATTACCAGAGGCTCAGCCATGACTTACAGACAATGTGCAAAGAGAATATGTGGAAAGACTTCACTAATATAAATTCATTTCAGAGCATTTAAGCTTTGAAAATACTTTCTCATTACCAGTGCCAGGTGTCCATATCAGATCCTACTTCCAAAGGTGGCTTGGCAGTGCCAAGGAGGGTTTATGCATTGTTATGCTTATCCAAGAACCAGAACATCTCCCCATAGACAAGTTTCCTTCTGGTGTAGCCCCAGCTTCTTACAGTCTCTGGTCTTCTTGTGTAAAAGCTTAATCTGGCTTTCTGCAGCTCTCCTTTGTGTGGCCTCTAGACCAAAAATGCTTAAAAGGTCTAAAAGCAAAGCTGCTCTGTCCAAGTAAACAGCTGGACCACAGTGACTCCATCTGTCAATGGCAAAACTTCAATAACTGCTGAGCAATCCTCTACCAAGGTAAAAATCTATCTGTCCAGCCAGCCAGGAGCCTTTGCTTTTATGTTAAATTCATCACCCTTTGTATCATAAGTGTTTTCACAGCTACTTGTTTGTGAATAAGAAGTAGCTCAAGGAAGCAAACTCAGTAGCCAACAACCACCAGTGGTGGTTTCACAGCAGGAGCAAAGAAAAGAAATGGACTTTAATGTCACAACTGTATTGCTAAATACATCAGATCTGGGACTCTTCCATGGCCTTGAGGTCAAATAACATGTTATCATTTTTACCCACTCTGCTAATCTGCTTACCACAAATTAGAATGGCCTCATCCAAACTCAATAAGAACAGTCTCCAAGTCTTGGTTTTCCCTGAGAATTGTGGCTGTCGGTGGCCTTGATTTGTTAAATATCTTATTTATTGAATGTAGCACAGAAAGCAATTAATTTGGAGATCAGATTTTCCCAGTTTACTGCAGATTCCTCCTGGTTTCCTCCCATTAGAGCAGAGTAAATGATGATCTGTTTTCCCAACCACTGCCAGTCTAATTGGTATTCGTGCCAGAGCAGAGTCAAGCAAATGCACCATTGCTGAACAGATCCTACTGAAAGCAGCTTCTTCCACGTCAAGGGAGATTTATTTTATCTTGAAAAGACAACAGGGATTCCTGTCATTGCGTATCATAAAAATAAAAAGGCACATTGCAAAACCCAAGCAATTGATAAATGTTTGACAATGAGTCTGTGCTTCTCTGCACACATAAAAGCTCTAAGGTGGTGAGTTTTCCACAGATCACTCCTTATTAACTACCAATTCAGGATAATGACAGTGATGCTTTTAAGAAATCCTTTGGGAGAAGAAGAGTAAGTATTCACTTTTCAATTCTATAAATCCACAAAGGAAATATTTTGATTTTTTTTTTAAATTTAAATCTATTAACCCTATTATCACATCCTTGACGTGGAAGGCTTTGTTCTCTAAATCCATGAGGAGAGTTAAGAGAGTGTTTTGATAGCAACAGCATATGAAATCTCAAACTGTACTCAGCTGTTGGTTTGCTTCAAATTTTCTATATATCTTCATGTGAATCAAAGTGGATTTACCTTCAGTAACTTCAGGTACATACTTTGTGGATGCTTATAGATAATCAAGTCATGCCAGACTCCATTAATGGACAGTGGGGGAAAAAAGGGCCATATGGGGACTCAAGTTGTCTGATTTCTTTTAAATTACTGCTTCAGGAAAAAATGAATTGAACCCTATATCCTTATACTCCTTAGATGTATCTCAGATACAGATAGACTGTAAAAACCTTTTTAAACTGTAAGTTCTCCAGGTGCCTCATGTACAGGGTGTTGGGTTTTTGCAATGGAGCTTCACTGCTGTTGGAGCAAAATGTTGAAGAAATCACTGAATGAACAAACAAGTTTCAATGTATAGACTTATCCATCTAAATGATTTATTTTAAAAGAATGCAAAGAACATTGGCAGAATATTTGCTGAGAGATATGTTTAAGAAATCAGGGTCATGTCTTGTTGATTCGATGGTATTGTAGTGAGGCCAAGTTGCAACAAGTAGGAAGAATATACTTGACAAACATTTCAACATTGCTGACATTAATAACAGTGATTATTTCCTTAGCTCATTGCAAAACATGGTGTAGGAGCTCTTCCAAAACTGCTCACAGGAAACTAAGGGGGGAAAAATCAAAACATTGTGTTTAAGAGACAATGTACTTCACGTGCTTCCTATTGTTACTTAAGGGTCACTAAATACAGCAGTCTATTGATATAAAAGATAAAGAATAAGGTGTGGAATTTTGTAAAGCCAGGTATGGGAATGTTGAGCTACCAGTCATGGATCTCATCTTAGTGTTGGCTGAAGTCTTGGTAAGAAGAGCCTGAATCCCATTTAGAATCATAGAATGGTTTAGGCTGGAAGGGACCTCTAGAGGTCATGTTCTTTGACCACCGTTCACAAGTAGGGACATCTCTACCCAGGTTGGGTTGCTCAGAGCCCCAGCAAGCCTGACCTTGAAGGACTCCAGGGATGGGGCCTCCACCACCTCTCTGGGCAGCCCATTCCACTGGTCTATCAACCTCGGATTAAAGAGCTTTTTTCTAATATCCAGCCTAAATCTCTCCTTTCCTAGTTTATAACCATTACTCCTTGAACTCCATTTGAACAAAGAGAGCACATAGAAAAAAAAGGTACTCAGCAAGTACATAGGAGCAGAAAGTACTTGGAGGAATGTGCATTTGTTTACTCATTTGCTCATTAAATGGGCTGTCAGATCAGTATGGTTCATTTTGTTGAGTATGGAGGAATTTATACCTTTTTAGAGACTAGCTCTTTCTTGGAGACTAAGGGCAGGTTTGGATGATGTCACCATCACCAATTCAATTTAGAACACGTTAGACTTTTCTTTCTTTGTGTTTCCTCAAATCAGTCATCTTTCTTAACCTCTTGATCTTAGAGGAAAAAAAATTGCCACAAAGGTTAAAACAATGTTTAGAAGTGCTGAAAGTCAAGACAGGAGGATGGTGGCTCAACATTCTGACCAGCCAAGGAAGTTAAGTCTTGAGATGCATTTTGGGGGGAAAGATGGAGATTATTATGTGTTTAGGGCAGCTGTAGAGATGTGAAACAGCAAGATAGGTTCAACCATCTTCAAGCCTGTCTTCTCCACCTTTGTTGTTCCTGATACAAATGCACATTGTTTTCTGAAGTACAGGTGATGATCTCTGGTCTGATCTGTTCCCTGTTGCAGGTTAAATGTAGAAACTGAGGCACTAAAGCTGGTGATTTTCCAGCCACACAGAAGTAGTAGCACATTGGGGTGATGCATTTGGGAATGGCAAGGACACAGCAGAAAGCACAGGAAAGTTTTGCGGGCTGGAACCAGCCCGTGACTCACAAGCTGAAACATTTTGGGTTAAAGCTCTCAAAGCTGATTTAAAAAAATGCAAGTTTGAACACGCTGTTAAAGAGAGTGATATGGATTAGCTTGAACATGAAGTCTGACATGCCTGCATATTTTTCTCAGTCTGGCCAATGTAGATGAAATAAGTCTCATTTAACTTCTTTAGACCATCTTGTCCAGCTTCCCTGGCTCTTCACCCTTCACTCACTGCCCTGCAACCCCACACAGCTAATGGAGTTTAAGAGGATGTCCAATTCACATGAATTATTTTAGAAACCTACTTTGGGATAAAAATAATTGAAACCTGGACTCTACTGCCTATAAATCAGTATATAACAAACAACCATTTAGTCTTACCCAGAAATCTGGGTAAAAAAAAATATAAACCTAAAAATACTGTGTGTTTAGAGCAAGTGCTTACAAGGGAACAAAAACAATGATATAAAATTATAGACAGTTGTCCGAAAATTCAGACAACCCCTGATTTAAATGGAAGGATTTTTAAATGTTGACCTTTCAGTATATGACATGCAGTGGGGAATAGTCTGTCAGTTCATTAAGCAGAACATCAGGTGAGAGCTTCTCCACTCAGCGAAGAAATGAATGACATGTTAATGTCCAGATGAGTTTCCTTTTCATCTCTTAAGAAAATAGCCTCGTGCTGCAAATTATCTGATCTATGCTGCGTGGTTGAGCCATCACATTGTTGTTTTCATACCTATATTTTTAATGTCACTGCACACACTAAACTTTTTGTGACAGTGGGTCACATCCATTGCAGGAGTGGTGTACATGAAACTGCTGCAAAATATATATAATCTACTTATTGAGGTTTGTTTTAGAAGCTCTTTGGGAATAATAGAGTAGCTAAATTGTGCCCTTGTTCTAATTCAGCAGGGACAGTGGGAAGGAAAGCAAGAGGTTAATTTAATGAGCTATCGAAGAACAAAATAAAAATCAAGACAATAGAGAGGCTCTTAGTTTGGAGAAACCTTTACTCTTTCTACTAGGAAGGTGTGGGACTTATTTTGTCAGATCAGGAGGCTAAAGATAAAATGGATCTTGAAAAGTTAAAGCAGCTTTTTTTTAAGGGAGAGTCACTTCAGAAGTTTTCCAAAGTGATGCACACAAAGCTCCCCAGAAGAGCTGGAAGAAGCTGGGCCTATCAGAATAACACTAAAGCCTGGTGCTTTGAAGAGGTTGCTTTAAATAGGTCATGTTTTTCTTTTAAGCACCTTGGACCCAGCTCCATGTTTTATGGAGACGTAAAAAAGAAAGCAAAGAAAAGCACTAGAAACCTTCACTGATATTCTTCATCCTGAATGGGAGAGTTTAGAGAAACTGAGGCAACCAGGTAGTAAAGTCAAGCCAATGGCACTAGGGAATGTGAACAGAAAGGTCTTTTGGCATTAAAGATGCAAAAATTTCAGGGAATCTGCATCTCAAGGAATCTGGGAAAAGAAGGGACAAGGAAAAGCTGCAGATCGAAGCTGGTGCATCATGAACACTCAAAGAAAATAGAAGTAACAGGGGAGAGAAAGCTGGGCAATGAAAGAGCTTGGACACCCAGAAGTGTCAGGATAAAGTGAGAATATTCAGTCAGGGCATCATAAGGAAAGTAAAGTGAGATCATACCCATGACCCCAAAATATCTGCCATGGATTGACCTTTTCCTCTGCTTGAGATGATGTATGGATGAAGGGAGAATGGTTAAGGTAGCAGGACAGAGCCAGTGTGGACTACTGAGCTGTACAAGGCAACACACTAAAAGATGAAGCACAAGCTGGAAATAGTTCAGCTGTAAATTATCTATAGAGAAAACTACCTTCAAGTTTATTCAACCACAGGATGATGAGGAGCTGTCTGTGGTAGTTGAATCTGGAGAAAGGTAAATGCAGTCTCAGGGAAAATAATTCCAGGAATTATTTGGAGCTAAGTAGACACATTTGCAATGCACTAAAATTCTTTTGTGGCCCAGTATCTTAACTCTGATATCCCAAGGGAGCAATACCAGATACCTATATTTATTTACATTGACTGGACACTGGCCTGGGGCCAGAATCAGTAGCCTAACCACTGGTTTTTGGCTTCACCAATACATCAGGGTAATTTACCTGCCCTCACATAGATGCATGTTAGATACCCTAGGGGACCTCTGATGGCACTTAACACCTGTGTNGGGTAAAAGATGTGGTGTAGATAAGCAGCATACCTACAGATCCCTAATGCATGTTAGATACCCCAGGGGACATCTGATGGCACTTAACACCTGTGTTTAGGTGACTGAACCATGTCCTAAACCTCCTTTGACTATGACAGAAGCCTATAAGGTACAAGGAGACACTTCAAATTACACACCTATCATTAGATGCCTTAATCTGTGAGCTGCATCCCATTTAGGTCAGCATGATAGAAACATCTTAGCAAAAGAGACCTACAGAGGAAAGGGAAAGAGTTGAATACCAGAGGTGAAAATATGCCAGGGGTACACTTGATGGGGGAGACAAAAAGGTTGTGAAATTAATCTCTTCTTCTCAATAACACTCAGAATTTGGTTGTCTCTGAAGGCTCTTTTCTATGACCATTATTACTAAGAAGAGCAAGTCAGCAAACAAAAAAGCTAGAGCACATAGAGCAGTGTCCAGAGACTTGAATTCTGCTGAGAAGCAACTTCAACAGGGCTAATAATGACTTTTTGAGCTGCTCTCTCCTCTGCAGTCACCAAGTCCTATTCTCTAATGAAGTTTATCCCAGCTGTTTGCCCACTGTACATAATCATCTTGGCCAACCAAGCCATTCACTAGCACAAAACCACCATCCAAGCTGTCAAACCTCATGCAACTCGAGTGAATGAGCTTGGATTGTGGAACCCAAGGCTCCAGTGACAGCTGTGACACATTCACAGCCTTAGTCATGAAGAGCTCAAGCATCTGCCATATTTCTGATGCTCTCTCATCTCCTCTGCATCTTAAGTTAGAGCACAAAACTCCTGGAACGAATCCAAAGATCCAGCTCTCTACAACACAGGAAATGAGTAACTTTACTAACTTTAACTTGGACCTTTATATAATGCATTTGTGCTGCCTTCTTTACATAATTTGTTTCTAGGCCAACTCTGAGAGAGCAAGTTCTGTTGTGTGTCCAACATCTTAGACATGCATCAAGCCCAGGCACATATTTGGCTCTTGATCCTAATTACATCAATTTAAGAATTCAGATACGTCTATAAGTGTAATTATTCCTGCTTTGGACTCAATCTCTAGAGGTCCCTTCCAACCCCTAAGATTCTATGATTATTACAAAAATTTATTTTTAAAAAGAAATGCTTTTCACTTATGATGGTGAATCTGCCATTTTATTTTATGGCAGATAATTGTAAAAACCCTTCTACAAACCTACTTCAAAAACGTGGCAGTGAGAGCAGAAGCAGAAAGGTTCTGACTTAATAAAGTCTTATGATTCCAGGAAAAGGAAATAATATTTAAGGATACCTTAGTTATGACAAACTCCCTTTCCAAATAAACATAATTTTTCTGCAATATAGAAGTGTATCTCTTCCTACTACAACCTTAATTCCAGCCTACATATCAATGTGTTCTGAGAGGTTCATGTATTTACCCTTTTTCTTTTTTAATTGTATTTCAGTAAATATTTTTAAAGGCTATAGTTGAGGAGGAAGGTGTTAGTTAAATCCATTTATCAACTGACTGGGGGATTTTATTAACTTAGGACGAAGGGTGGGTGCATTATAACAAGAAAGCATTGAGCTATTGATTTATGGCAAAAAACTGGCTTTTAGGTCACCTAATTCTAGTCAAGTGCCCCAAGCTGGTCAAAATGTATTTCACAAGATGCCCACCCTAAGCTAATGAGGTCTGGTTAGTGTTCATCTCCATCTTCAACTTGCAGTGTAGCTATTCACAAGTATGTTAGGTGAGACTTGGAGCCTTGCACAGCTTCTGGCTGGCTCAGAGAAGAGGCAGAACAAGCTCACATCTGCCTGCAGAAAATCCTCTAGCTGTCCTAGATGTGTCTCTGCCTTGATGTATCCCCACCTGTTCAGAACAGCACATACAAGCTTCAGCTGGCAAATCCTTTTTGGTATTTGGACATGCTCTGAAGACAGAAAGTGTCAACACACTAAGGGGGCCCCTGAGATTTGAAATGATCAATTAATAAT
Organism: Brachypteracias leptosomus; assembly: GCA_013401335.1. NCBI lineage: Eukaryota > Metazoa > Chordata > Aves > Coraciiformes > Brachypteraciidae > Brachypteracias > Brachypteracias leptosomus. Next base: position 62,711 of record VYZX01000838.1, read on the forward strand.
TTACAAAACCAACAACAAATAGATAAGATGTTGCCAGGGGCATAAATTCTCCCTACAAGGGACAGGCTGAATCTGCCATGGGTTGAGTAAAGGCAAGACGTGGGTGAGGAAGACGTGGGTGAGGAAGACGTGGGGGCCACCAGAGCAGGCTCAGGCTTTTCAGAAAACTTAATATCTGTCACAATCTGCTATTGCTATGATGAGCTAGCAAAAAATTACCAGTCTTCCCCAAAAATGGGAGCAAGAGTTACACTTCAGAGGGGATATCTCTGAGATAGCATGAGAGGATTTATCTCACTGATTTTGGATGTGTATCTCTGAGCCACCTGCTGCAAGAACCTCCATAGGGTGATTGATCTGACCCACTTGAGCCATGCTTTCCACCTATTGGGGTGATTAGCTTGGATGTTACCACCTCGTTTTCAGATGCTTAAGTGAGAGCAGATGAACATCACCCAGGCTGCCAAACACTTCTCCTGAGTGAGAAGGACTTTTTCCACATGAAATGAATGACAGTTTTGCCAGGGGATCCTTTGGGGCCAGGTTTTCACCTTGAGATGGAAGAACTTGATACCTCCTCCACTCCTCAGAGATGGACCTAATGATACTACCCACAAAAAAAAACTTGGTTCTGTCACATTTCCTTTCAATAAGTTATTTTTCTTTAAGAATCCCCACTCAGTCAGATAGGACAATATATTGTCCCTTGCAGAAAAAAGAAAGTAGCAAAACTTGTCTCATTCTGAGGAACAAATGAATAAAGTTTTTAAAATCTAGGCTATTAACAGACTGTGCAGATTAAAAGGGCTTTTCCTGCTGTAGCCCTCAGCTCCATTTAGCAGGCCCAACAAATCATAGGTAAGGGACTATAATTATCCTTCCATTTGCAGCTCCTGAGCAACCCCATCATCTGTTGGGTCACCTGATGACCCAACCATCTCTAATGGGGTGCAAAAGCCACAGTGATTGACACCCTTGGTGAAATGCCTCAACACTGGGCAGACAAACCTGCAAAAATATGTGGCAGAAGTTTAATGTTGTATGTTTAGCAAGGGAGCTCTTAGACTTCAATATTCCAAACATGTTACAAAAGAATTCAGTATTATTGCCAATGCCATAACTATTATTAAGAGGAAGAATTAGACCTTATAAATATTTATCCCCTTTTCTCTCAGTGTTAGAGTGAATTATGAGTTATGCTAATAAAACCAAGAATTATTGAGTTAATTTCTTGGGTTTTGTTGTGTTTAAACAGTGATATTAAGCAGAGTTTTTCCATGTCTTTTGACACTTTTTTTAAATGAATCTGTCAAATAAATAGATCAGAGCAGCTTCAGAACATAAACCTTAAACCATCTAAGAGTAAAATGTGACACCTGAATGAGCAAGAATGAGACAGTCAGGATGTCTCCAGGGCAGATAAACTCTAATATCAACTCAGCTCATTTCATGGGATGATTAGCTCAGAAGAATTTGGATTCAACACTATCATAGAATCAAGTCAGCAAACAAGAGTCCCTACAACTGTGTCTCTCTATTTCTGCAGTTTCAAGGGAATATTCCTCAGCATGACAACCATGTTAGCTTTAAATGCTCTGTGTGATGATGCTCCTACCTGTTCTTCAGGAGACGGAATGATTTAGCCCCTCCTAAGATGTTCTACCTTGAAATTATGAATCCAGCTACTCTACAGAGCAGCCCATCAGCTTCCGTGGGGATACAATCAATGAAGTGCAGTGAGTTACATAAACAAGACTTGAACAATCCAGCTTGTTTTACATGGGCTTCCAGTTTGCCTTGTGGAGATAGAAGTTCAAGCCTAAGAAGACAGATCAATAAATTGAGAGAACAAAAGGAAACACAAGGGATGAGGACTGGATGTTCTGCTGCAAAGTGTTCTGCAAAAAAAGGTCTGCTTTTCTTCCCATATATTTGTGCCCACTCAATTACAATCCAAACAGTGTTTCAACAGCCACCACAGACACATGAATTCTAGCACTTGTTAGCATTGTGGAAAACTACCAAATACCTTTCTGTATGCAAAGCATTTCCTAACAGAGCAAGTTCAGCACCGAGGGAACTGGAAAAGTATCTCATGGAGGGATTTTGTATATACTGGGTAGCAAGAGTTCTCTGAAACAGCTACAGCTATCCCTGATAATATATTATCAGCAAAGAGGACTTTAAAGTTTGCTGTTAGGAAAAAAAGAGAAAGCTCCTCACTGGTGCATTTACATCCCTTCCAGTAGAGTTGTTCCACTTCTGCACTGGTGTGGAAAACTCTCTCCAAAAAGCTGTTGGCTGCAGTGTGTATTGAATCCCATGATCTTCATAAGTGATATGGGATGGCTGGATGTAAAAGGAGAAGCAGGAATGGAAAAAAAGCCATAAAAATACACTTTACTGACTTAAAGATTGAGGGTGCACTCTCTGGGCCAAGTAGTAGGGTGAAATAAAATTCAGCATCTCCACTGATTTCTATATCCTGATATCAGCTATTCAGCATCTCCACTGATTTCTATATCCTGATATCAGCTAACCCCTCCTAGAACCGTGGCAAATATATAACTCCTCTGCTAAATTGGGACTAACTGTAATATCTGATATTCCTGGAGGTCTTTCCACCAGATATGAGTTACAGCGTGATCCTGTCCTGAGATAACTTTGTCTCAGTGCTTCCTAACTGAAATATTCTGCTTTCATTAAAAGATAATCTGAGCTAATTTAGGAATTAGACTGTTTGTACTAAGTGTGCTCAGAAGGAAGGGAAGGAAAAACAAAATCTGCTACATTGAAATGAATCAGCTTGGGGACATGGGTCTCAACTTATCCAAGGCGTAGGCACATATGGAGCTCAACCCCAGGAAAAATATCTCCAGGATGCTGGCTCAGTCAGCCACATGAAGAGAGATGTGATGAACAAAGGTCTGAACGTGAGCAGCAGCAGAGCCCGCAACCTCAGAAATCTCCGTTTTCCCCTCGCTGGTTCCATCCCATAACAAAGCTTCTGACTTCATGCTTATGAGCCTCACATATACAACACCACCAGCAGATCTGGAGAGCTACATGTGGCTGTGGCACCACCATGCAAACAGCAGACATCTTAAATCTACGGGGAGGAAGGAGCCCTCCTGTTTTCTTGCAGGGAACTCAATGAATGATGGAAAGCTAAAGCCGAGGAGCGATCACAAAGCTAGTTCTCTATTTATCATTAAATATATGTATTTATCACACGTAAAGCCCCCCATGACCTTGAAGTCTGTTCAGTGCCCGTGGATACCCTTCCAGTGACTTCACACATGCCTTCGATTGGAGAAAACAAACCAACAGAAACCTTCCACCCCGCGATGTCCGAGATAGATTGCTGGTACAGTAACAGATCAATTGTAGCTGTCCTCAATCAACAACAAAGCAGCAACCATTGCCCTCAGCACATAGAAACAGCACAAAAAAAGGTAGAAGACCATAATCCAGAACCGTAACCAAGACACAAGCAGAGATATCAACTTTAATCCAACTCTTGTTATTGCACTGAATAGCATTCCTTAATTATTGATGGCATCGGAGCAACGTTGCCTTACCCATCCTATAGAACAACTTCTAGCAAGACAGCTCCAGTGTGTCAGCCAAGTACAGATGCTTGTATAATGTGTTCTTTCTCTGTAGCTGTATCAACATCACTTTAAGGACTTCACCTTCATACTCTCATTGACAGCAACCTTAAGTAATCACACGTTCCTTTCGATTATCATGTGCTAGGTATGGAAAGGTTTCCCCCCCTGCACCTGACCAGCATTGCATAGGCTGAGCAGAGGAGTGAGATGCCTGTGTACCTAAATAGCATCAAATGAAAATCCATTTGTTTGTGGACTCCAACACATTAAAAAAACCCCACAGAACACCCCAAAAGCTACTTCTGTTACATTGCATATTGCTGTACCAGTCCAACACTTGCACAGTAATTAACATACACAAGACGGATGGTAATCCATAATACTCTAGGAAAGAATCAGGTCACTTTGCTGCCTTATTCACTTTGGCTAATGTTTTTTATTCTTGTTACAATTACCTCCAGCACTACTCCGATATATTCTTCAAGCTAAAGGCCAGATTCTGTTTACTAGCAGATTAGATGCAGAGGAAAACCACCGACTTCCAGGGAGTTCTTCCAGACATGCTTCTACATAAATGGGATGATCATCTAGCCATAAACACTAATATGCCACTAAGCAAATCTATCTTTATTTTCCATGAATTTCCAGCCCTGAACTGCATGCTGTGTTATCCTTCTCTTCCCTGGCTATAAACTCTCCAGATGCCAACACATACCTGAGCTGTTCACATGTTAAATTCACAGCATAGCAGTAAGAGCCTGTCCTGTCTGCTGTCCCTCTGACTTAAGATGCATGTTGCATAAAGATGGCATTATTAGACCCAGCTGTTCAAATACTGATAAGGAGAAGTGCACAGAGACACGCAAGCAGAGGTCAAAGGCACGTTAACAGCGATTTTTTTTCTACTACTACCCCACAGTAAAAAAAATAAATCAAGAAGTCCTGGTGCACCACTTGAAGGGTGAATCAGAGTTTCTGCGGCAGGTGAAGATGCAGAACTGCAAAGGGAGCCCCGGGCAGCTTAAAAAATGCCAACAGCATCGCCCGGGCTGTTAGCAATCAGGTTTTATTTACCAGCCATATTGTGTTAAAAGCAGACGTGATTCCCATACCGAGCACGTTAACCTGTCACCACTTGCAAAAGGAGATTTATTGGAAAGAATCGAACCCATCTCACGGGCGCAGAGCCTGCGGTTTGTGGCTGGAAGCCCGCATGCAATTCCCCCCAAAAAATAAGTATTCCCAGGACCTGGGGAAGAGCCGGTAAATCAATGTCACCCTAAGGCAAGCCGGCGGCTCCTTTCCCCTCGGTAACGGCGCTTTGGCATCCCCGGGGTCGCGCCGAGCGAGGCAGAGCCCGGCTGCCGCTGCCACCCATCCCCAGCAGCCGGAGCGATGCTACCCGGGGTGGAGATGGGGAGGAGAGGACTTACCATTGCAGCAGGGATCCGTCCCGGTGCTGGAGATGCTGCATCCCCGGCGTGCCGGGGTGGGGCGGGAGCCAGCCGAGGAGGGGGGACACGGAGCAGGTCCCCGGTAGAAGCTGGTCCAGCCCCGGCTGCCCGCGGTGGAAGTGAGCGGCCGGAGCCGGGCTCCCCCCGCCTCGCTCGCACCGGGCGGAGGAGGGGTCGGCGCCTCCGAAGGGAATCCAAATTCCTCCTCCCTCGCCTGCCGGTCATGTCCAGGCTGCCTTTGCTCAGGGGATGGGCCAGCTCCTGGCCGTGAAGGAATTTGCCATGGCTAAAGAAATCAAATTCAATTTTAAAAATAAACCTCAACCAGAAAACCCCTTAAAATCTAGAAACGAGGCAGAAGATTTGCAAACTTTTTTTTTTTTTTTTCCTGCTTTTTCTTTTTGGCTTGGTTTTTTTTTAGAGGGGATTATTGGTGCTCGGGACGTCGGGGATGGGCTGGGGGAGAAGAGTGGGATTCAGGCTGGATCGGATGCTCTGCCTGCGAGTCCAGGCTGTGGTGTGCTCGCCCCTGGATTTCTGAGTGTGTGATTCTCATACCCAGACAATGCTCTGCAAAGCGAGCTGGTCCTGCAGAGAAATGCAAACACCTCCTCCCCCAAGTGCCTGAGGAAAGGAAAGGGGATACAGCACCAATAGCTTTCCCTGGGCTAGTCTCATTAATATGGAGGAGGAAAAGGAAACCAATGAGGAGGAGCTGGAGGAGGGGTTTATTCAAATTAAGTTTCTTAAATCAAGCACTTTTCTTTTTTCCTCCCCTTTTTCTTTCCTTTTCCTGCCTCCTTCAAATCCTCCTTCTCCCTGTCACCTCAGCACCGGTTTTTGCTGTCCCAGAGATTTTATTTTAGTTTTTAATTAGCGTGACAGAGTCAGCAAAGAGCAGTGATGGGAGGGAGGAAGACACCGCTGCTGGAAGGGAGATGGGGCTGTGGGAGGGCGGGTGGAGGGAGGCGATTTCTCCCCGAGCTGCAGAAGAGTTGATGGCAAAGAAAAGCGATAAAGTAGCTGGAGTTGTCAGGGAGGGGAACTGAGAAGAAACAGAGCAGGAATTTCACCTGCAAGCACTATTTTACAGATGGTGCTGGCAGGTGGCCCGTGTCTAGGATGAGTCCTCTGAGGTTGTGGGAAGGATCTCCCCCCTTTCCAGAGCAGACACAGGAAGAGAAGTGACTGCACAGGAACAGCAGCATCTGCACTGTCCTGCATTGCCTCAGAGCTACACAACAACAGCATCCCTGCGAAAGCAGTGCAGGAGTGATACCTGTTGCTGGAAAGTCAGTAGAGTGGAGCTATAAAGATGGTTGAGATGATTGGTGGGAAGGGAAGGGATGTCCAGTGGTTCCTTTGACTTGTATCTGAAAAAGAGCAACATGACCACATGTCCCCTGTAAGGTAAGTGCATAAAAGTATCCAGTCACTGTTCCCTTCTGCAGAGAGTAGCACCCAAGGGAAAGCTCTGCAGACCTGGAAAATGATTGCTAAAGGAATCCAAACATCTGTAGCAAACCTAGAGGAGCTCTCTGCCAGGGCATCTCATGGAGACACTTGGCACCACACTGCTTCTGCTGCTGCCAACTCAGGCCTGACAGATCCATGTCAAGAATTTGAGATGCTGAATGCCTACATCCTTACCAAATTCTGAGACCAAGTTCTGCTGATGAAGTTCTTCTGATTACTCTGAAATTTCATAACATCTGGGATACCAATATGATTCTTCCCACTGGGGAAGCTCTTTCCTCTGCTTATTTTTTACCACTTTGTCTTCCTTTTCTGCATCTCCCATCTTCCATCTCCCTTAGCATGTAAATTCATTTCAAATCCTCCTCGCCTTTATCCTGCTTCCAGATTTAACAAAGGAGAAAGAGGCAGTTTTATCATAAAAGCAACTAAATTCATCACCTGTCCAGTGTGGAAACCTCTGTCCCAATAATTTACTTGTATGTTATAGTCCCAGTGGTTCTCAGTCCAGGTGAGCATAGAATCATAGAATCGTCAGGGTTGGAAGAGACCTTAAAGATCATCTAGTTCCAACCCCCCTGCCATGGGCAGGGACACCTCCCACTACATCAGTTGCTCACAGCCCCAGCCAGCCTGGCCTTCCAAATGTCCAGGGATGGGGCTTCCACCACCTCTCTGGGCAACCTGTGCCAGTGTCTCCCCAACCTCCTGGGCAAGAACTTCTTCCTAACGTCTCATCTGAATCTACCCACCTCTAGTTTTGACCCATTCCCCCCAGTCCTACCACTACCTGACATCTTAAAAAGTCCCTCCCCAGCTTTCTTGTAGCCCCCTTCAGATCCTGGAAGGCCACAAGAAGGTCCCTTTGGAGCCTTCTCTTCTCCAGCCTGAACAACCCCAACTCTCTCAGTCTGTCCTCATAGGAGAGGTGCTCCAGCCTCTGATCATCCTCATGGCCCTTCTCTGGACACGTTCCAGCACGTCCAGATCTTTCTTGTAATAGGGGCTCCAGAATCGGAGCATATGTAGCTCCACAAGAGAAGCACTAGACTAGACAGTCCTGTTCCCAGTCCCTTGGCACAGTAACAGCCTCATGGTGACTTAGATGCCTTCTGAGCAAAGCATGCACAGACCCAGCATGAATACATTCAGCTCTGGTTTTATTCCAGCACCATAGAGCAGTCCAAAGAATTGACTAGACTTTTCATAGCATGATTCCCCCCAGTTATGCCATCTTCTCTAGCCACATCTCACAGCTGTCAGTAACCTCATCAAATAGAAGAGGAAAAAACCCAAAAAAAGAGAAGTAGATGTTTACAGTGAGCTCATCAGCCTGTGCACTCTATATAGACATTAATAAGCAAGGGCCACCTCTAGTAGGTGTCACCCATTACACCTACTCTGTCTGTCTATATAGTATAAAACACCTGACTAGATTTTCATAAAGTTTAAAGGGAGCCAAGACTGACTAAATCAGATGTAGACACTTATTTGTTAGTGAGATGTATCTCAGCAAAGCTTATTTTTCTGCATCCAAAGGGCTGAGATGCAGGACAAAGAAACCTCCACAGCAAAATGTTGGTTCTTCCCACGAAAAAAGTATCTATGTTCACTCTACAGACTTGAAGAATCACTTCTACCCTTCCCTCAAAAAAAAAAAAATACAACAAAGCAAACAAAACTCCATCTGTGTCCTCTCAAAACTTCCAGAATTTATGCCAGTCCTACCTCAAAAACCAGAAGCCCCACCACGAAATGTTGTCTTGGGGTGCTAAGCATGGAAGGTGGCTTCCAGCTGTTCAATTATTTTGTGCTTCTCCAACATCTGCTCCCTTTCTTTCCCAGGAGAAGGGCAACAGGCCAAGAGAATTGTCTAGTGGCCCATATCCAGCCACATTTGGACTGCCTTGGATGATCTCAGCTGATACTCGTGTCAGGTTTCCTATTGAAGTAGTCAGAAGCGTCGAAGAACTTTGTGCTGTGAAGAGGACAATTTTCCTTAGGAGAAAATAATTAAGCCATTTTCAGCCAAATGATGCTTTCTTGTTGTCCTCATGAGCAGTCTATTAAATAGATCTTCAGTATTTAAGTGTGTGTAAAGCATAAGAGCCATTATCTTGGCTAGCAGGAGAGAGTGGCAAGGGCAGGAGGAGGCTTCCTGAGAGAAAAGTGTGTTACTGCTAAATCACCTAGACAGACATTCAACTGTCATCCTACACAGGGGCAAGACACTGGCAAATTGGCTGCAAGAGTTTGCTGAGACTGGATTAAAGGTATTTTACTGGAAGATCCTTGCCCTCTTCTTTTATTTTTTATGGGCTGCCCAGAGAGGTGGTGGAGGCTCCATCCCTGGAGACATTCAAGGTCAGGCTTGATGGGGCTCTGAGCAACCTGCCCTAGGTAGAGATGTCCCTGCTTGTGTAGGGAGGTTGGACCAGATGACCTCTAGAGGTCCCTTCCAGCCTAAAGCATTCTATGATTTTGCCACCTTAGGTGTCATTTAGTTGACCAAACAAACAGCTAGGCTAGGCTTGAGCTGGGCAACCATCTCTCCTTTCATATCAAGGTCAGATCTTATCAGTGCAGTCACTAGAATATAAGGCATGATCCACCTCAGCCCAAGGAGATATTGAAAACAGCTTGGAGGAGCTGTGTCCTAAATGTGCCTGTTTCTCTCCACTGATGTCAGACACACTGGGAACACCAGTTCAGCTTGTCAACACCCACAGAGTAGACCTCTAAGGTCTAATGAGTTGAATCCCTCTTTGACTATCAGCTCTGACAAGCCTGAAATATTGAAATTCATCTAGTTGGCTTGTTCTCCTCTACCTGGACAAGAACTGCCCCCAGACAGTACCACAGCCTCCCACCCACACTGAGATCCCACCTGCCAGACCCCATTGGCCTGCAGATCCTCTGATGTGATGATCAGCCGTGCCAGGCATCAAAAAGAGACCCAGAGGAAAGGAAAGCTCTCCTGGGATGCAGCTGGGATGTGAGGTTGGGAAATACCTCATGTCAGATGTCTGCATATTCCTCAGTCACTTTCTACCAACCAGTAGATTTCTGACAGTCAGAAAGAGACATCTCTTGATTCCTGAGGACAAGATTTGGTATAGAGTGTGGGAGAAAACATCTATTTATGCAGACAACTCCAGCCATTTGTTCCATTTCTTGCTATGTAAATGAGCTGCACTGTTTTAAGACTTTTCTACTAGAAGAACCATGTCCACAGCCAAGGAGAATGCAGTGTGCTAAATACTCCACCTACTATGATTAACTGGGACATACGTGGTGTGTAGGCAGAGGTTTACATCATTATGTTAAAAAGCAGTAACTCAAAGGGTGAGCTTAAAGAGCAGCAGGAATCCTGCTCTTAGCTTTTAGTAAATATAAAGTAGTTTAGCCCACAGAGATGTGCACCTCAGGATGCTGGAAGGTGAAGAAGTGAGAAGCTGAGGTGCTGTAAATTCACTCCCAGCTGACTGGCCAGGAGGCAGTTGATCCCTCAAAGGGAATCTAACGGAATTAAACTCCTCACTGCCTTTATCCAGCCTTTCTTTACCTCCTCCAGCACTGTAATAAGGTTTTTTTGGAGCATAACTGCACCTTCCCTCACCAACTCCCCTCTCTTCCCTCACACATTCTGCTGCAGGAGGTGTTGTGGTTTACTTAGAAAAGTGAGGGGAGGAAGAGCACATGTGTCCTTAACCTTAACACTGGGGTTGCAGTGCATGCAGGGAAGGTTAATGTGCCTCTGACTCAGGCTTTTGTAAATTCAGAAATCCCCCACCAGAAGCTGGGCATGACAAGAAGATGCTCTGCTAGCCAGCTTGCAGGCCAGCTATAAAGAAGAACATGCTTATCCAAGTGGTGGTAGCCACTCCTCACCTTCATCAGCCTTCACAGGCTACCACACAACAAGGTGTGTCACCCCAGGGATAAAGGATGGGAGTCAATTTGCAGATTGACAGATGAGTGTAGGTATCTACATGTGAACTAGGTGATATGCTCTGATGGAGATCTAGTTATTCTAGTCAGTGCAGACTAGGGATACACTGAGCTCACCCTGCATAGAATCATAGGATGATTTGGGTTGGAAGGGACCTTAAAGATCATCTAGCTCCATCCCCCATGTCATCTTCAGGGACCAGGTTGCTCAAAGGCCCATCCAACCTGGCCTTGAACACTTCCAGGGAGGAGGAATCCATAACTTCTCTGGGCAACCTGTTTCAGGGCTTCACCACCCTCACAGTGAATAATTTCTTCCTCAAATGTAATCTAAATCTACCCTCTTTTAGTTTAAAAACATTGCCTGTCATTCTGTCATTACACTCCCTGATAAGGAGTCTCACCCCATTTTTTCTGTAGGACCTCTTTAAGTGATGGAAGGCTGCTATAAGGATTCCCTGGAGCCTTCTCTTCTCCAGGCTAAACATCTCCAGCTCTCTCAAGCCTTTCTTCATAGAATTGTTTGGTGGGCTGGAACATCTTTGTGGCTCTCCTCTGGACCCATTCCAACAGGTTCATGTCTTTCCTGTGCTGAGGGCTCCAGAGCTGGATACAACACTGCACATGGGGTCTCGCCAGAGTAGAGCAGCAGGATCCCCTCCCTCAACCTGCTGGCTACACTGCTTTTGATGCAGCCCAGAATACATTTGGCCTTCTGAGCTGTGAGTGCACATTGCTGGCTCATGTCCAGCTTCTCATCCACCAGTAACCCCAAGTCTTTCTCCACAGTGCTGCTCTAAATCCCTTCACCCCCAGCCTATATTGATACTGCTGGTTGCTCTGACCCAGATGCAGAATCTTGCACTTTGCCTTGTTGAACCTCATGAGGTTCATACAAACCTATTTCTCAAACTTGTCTTGGTCCTTCTGGATTGATCCTATTCCTCAGGTGTGTCAAATACACCACTTGGTGTCATCTGAAAACTTGCTGAGGGTGCCTTCGATACCACTCTCTATGACATTGATGAAGATATTAAACAAAACGTCCCAGTATGGATCTCTGAGGAACACCATATGTCATCAATCTCCATGTGGACATTGAGCCNTTAGGTTATGTGGGATAATAAAATCTGTTTGACTTTTGAGCTTCTAATAAACAAAATACACATTCTCTAAACAAATTAGTTGTTAATGATTATAGGGAGTATTCCTTAATTTGAATCCCAACTCAACCTCTTCCTTAATGAGACTGGAGGGGGGTTTTGGGCTGGTTTTAGCATGAGGAATGAAGTTATGAGAACAATCTCACCTTCTACCACTCCAGGAGGAAGTTTTCCTACATTCTTGATGAAACACCTGGAAGTTTCTCTCCTTCCCAAACCTGGATAAAACTGGAACTGGAAGAGAGACCAACAATGGTTACACTGTTTTCCCACACTGGGCACTCACTAAAGAAAACATATATTATCTTCTGACAGAGAGGTGGTGGAAGCCTCATCCCTGGACATTTTGAAGGCCAGGCTGGATGGGGCTGTGAGTAACCTGCTCTAGTGGGAGGTGTCCCTGCCCATGGCAGTGGGGTTGGGACTAGATGATCTTTAAGGTCCCTTCCAACCCTGACAATTCTATGACAGCACCACTGTCTCTATCAGAGGGCAGGAGACATAGATATGCAGTGCCTGAAAGAGCAGAGGGCACAAAAAGGTGCCTTACTTCTTACAGAAACCAAAGCTGATGATGAGAACCTCCAATACAAAAGGAGTGTAGAAAGAGTCTGTTGTTCAAACTCTACCTTAAAACCAGGCTGGGGCTCTGGATTTTGTCTTGATGACCTTATAAACCTGCTGTTGTCATGTACAAAGTCATACTCAAGCTCCACATGGAAGACAACAGCTGATATTACCTCTGCTCAGCTCAGATGAGAGCCAGTCTACCAATTTCTTTTCATTTTCTTTGTTCCAGCAGTCTGGCTCTCTGACCATTTGCGTCCAAGAACAAATAATCACAGATGAATTAAGTTTTCTCCCTTCTAGGAAGATGGGGANCTGGGCAGCCCATTCCACTGATCTATCACCCTCATGTTAAAGAACTTTTTTCTAATATTCAGTCTAAATTTCTCCTTTCCTAGCTTAAAACCATCACTCCTGGTCCTATCATTACAAACCCTTTTGAATAGACCTTCCCCTGCCTTTACGTAGCCCTTTCAGATACTGGAAGGTCACTCTAAGGTCCCCCCAGAGCCTTCTCTTCTCCAGGCTGAACAGCCCCAACTCTCTCAGCCTGTCTTCATATTCTCATCTTCTTCTTGGCTTGATTGGATTGTTGGGGAGGGTGGTGGTTGCTGGAGGAGTAGTGGGATAGTATGATGAGAGGGTTGTCTTTAAGTCACACCAGAAGTCAATTATTTGGTCAGGGTTTTTTTCTTAATTTTCAAAACAAATATAAGAAAAAACCTAATAAACCTGTTATTTCTCAAAACAGGAACTCAAAAACATTTCCCACCAAAAGAGTTATTACAATAGATTTATTTCTCTAGCAAAGATTTTGATTATCTCTAAAATGACTTGGAAAAAGTAGCATTGATATAGCAAGGCCCTATACATCTTTCTTTCATAATCCAGAAATCAGCAGCTAGTCATCTGCAGAAAGATTAATTGATAACTCTCTCTGAATTCCCACCTACAAATATAAAGAAGCTCAATATACACAAATTTTTAATGAACACTATTTTAATAAGAATTTGTGATTCTTTCAAAAGAAATCATGAGACCATCAATCAATACAGGTGTAAGGAGTATTCCTTGGCAGTATTTAACTTAAAATAGTGGATATTACAGTGAGATAAAGAGGCTAAGCCAAAAATGTGAGAAGAAATAGGTGTCCTCTAAAGGCTGAAAGTTGCCTGTAGCTCCTGCTTGCCAACAAGTATGGAAAGAACCCTCCACAATCATAGGAACCTTCACGGAAATTTAGCAGCATGTGATTGATAAGCAGAAGTCTCCTCTCAGAGGTTCTTACTCTATCCAAAATTCTATCAGAATATATTAAATCTGTTCTTAAAACCAAAGAAAATTTTTACTTTGACCTTCAAACCTAGAAGGTCACTGAAGGTGACTCCACCTGAGAACTTTTGAGCTGCAGATTGATGGTTCGAGGATTTGTGGCCCAAGCCTTGACCCAGATAACTTCTCCTTAATTAGAGCATAATAAAGACACTAGTGAAGCAGATATGAGGAAGAAGTCACTGATCTCTTCAGCTTCCATCTCCAGCTGTCACACACCTTCATCTCTAAGACAGTCTTCTTCTGCAGCAGCTGAACGATGCATTACACCCCCCTAGACAGTTCTTACTAGAGTTATTAATGACCAACCTGGGGGCAAATTCAAAGGCTACACTTCCCATCTGAACTATCTTGATTTATAAGCTGCATTGGCCACTTGGGATGATCCTGCCTTCCTTTATCTCTAGGCATAGGCTGATGGGTCCCCTAACCCTGCAGTCAAATGGTTTTCTTCTAGTTTCTCTGACTTGAGTTAAATTCCTTGCTGGGTTCCTTGTTGGGAGTTGAGGATCATCCAACCATGGTCATTGTCTGGCTCTATGGACATTCTGGCTCTTAAAATTACTTAAGTGCAATATCTGGTGTTCTCTTGCCTGAAATACCTTTGGAAGGGAGATGCTTCTTTACTGCTGAAGGAGGACAGCTGGAAACATTTTCAGCTATAGAAGAAGACCAGTAAATCTCTTTTCCTTCAAATGAGAAGATGGAAGCAAATAACACCCTAGTATGGGCTGCAGAAGGTGTATAATTAGCCCTAGTATCAAATCTGTGTAAGCCAAGCCAAAAATGAAAAGGTTTTAATGGAAGGAGCTTATGGTTACACCTGCAAATGACATTCACTGAGTTTTCTGATGTGGGATTGATGTCTGCTGCCTGTTTGACCTGATGCAATTCTGTCCGTGGAATAAGGAAATCATCTTTTGTCTAGAAAATTACATTTCTTTGCTTTATATTTCTTTTTTTCTTCACCACCTCATTTTCTTACTCCTTTTATTGCATATATTTCATTTTCTTAATACACTGTCTTGGGTTCTAGGTGCATGACATCTATTATGTGAAATAGTAACTTTCAACATGAGTCATTAGCAGCGAACAAAGATGTGACTTTAACCATTACAAAGTGTCTCCTGCTTGCACTTGCATCAAAGGAAGGGCTGTGACTTGCCAGAAGTAGTTTGTCATCATTTACTTAGCCAGACTCTGTAATAATGAATATGCTTTGTCACTGGAACATAACTGGTAATTACACTCAGATATGTTCTTTTCTTCCCTATATATATATTTTTTCTTTTCTATTTAAATTGCCTTCCTCTACTTTTGGCTGAGAGCCAATTGTCTTAAATATGAGAAAGCTAAAAATCTGTTTCCTTGGACTTCTTGTAGATATTTTCTTCTGCTGTTCCCATACTTCATGACACTCTTTGTGGTCTAGTGTATGTTGGGATGAAATCATCTCCTACAGAAGACCACAACCTCCCTCACAACCCACTTCCCTTCTCTGAGCATAAAAATCCTACTCAATCAATAAAAGGCAGGTTCATACCAAATCTCTGTCTTCATCTCCTGCAACGTGAATGTAGGAAAACATTAAATTAGATTAAATATTCACAACAAGAGCACATTTGCTCCTTGAGCTCTGTCAAACGTAGAAAAGAAAAAGAGAAGTTGGTGACTGGAAGCAAGAGCCAGATAAAAGCATTTCAAAAATGAAAAATGTTTTATTGAATAAGTAGGCAAAGTAACCACTGGAATAATGCACCAGAGGTAGGGGAAGGTTCTTAATCTTTAGGGGATTCAGCTAATCAAAGCTTGGATGTACCTGCAATGTGGATGCCTGCAGCTGCACTGATCCCTGCTTCTCTTTCTACTCAAAAGAAACCCAGTTCATACAGGCACCAGAGATCAGAGCATGAATCACCTCAACCTAAGGGAGGCATGTAAAAGACATGAGAAATATCACAGCCTAAAAATGTGATTTCTCTCCATTTACTCTAAAGGAACTTTGGGTCAGAAGAAGGTGCCTATGTGGACAATATCTGAAGATAGGAGAGATGAATCCTCCTCTAGGTGTCTTGAAGACAAGTCCATTTGTCACGTTAAGGAGATGCTTTATCCAAAGATAAATCTTTAACTTCAATAATTGAATAAATTTCAGTGGCTTATGATAACCAGATGAATCAAATGTGGGGTTCTCAACCCTGATTAAAGGAAATACTTCATAATTCAAGCCTTCTGTGGTGGAACACATTTCCATTAAAAAAAAAAGATAGATATCAAGAGTACAATTCAGAGTGGAAGGATCTTTCAAGGTCCCTTCCAATCCCTAAAATTCTGTGATTCTGTGAACTGGAAAATTAGAGAAATACCAAGATTATCCAGAGGAAACATTAATAATGATGAAATAAATTTAGTAGGAGTCATTAAAGCTTGAAAGCTTTGATCAGGCCAAAATTACTAATGGCCAGGGCAAAAATAACACATAAAACACTTTATCCTAGGCATTAGATTCTTAGATTTATATCTAATATACCTTGTCTTGGTGTACATATATATATACACACACACAGGTATATATATTTTATATATATACACAGGTATATATATTATATATACAGGTTTATATATTTTATGTATGTNTATATATATTTAATATATAATATATACAGGTATATATATTTTTATATATTTTTTATATATATATATTTAGTCTTGGAAGACTGGATTATACAGACAAAGAATCTGACAGATTCAGGGGATCCCTGCTTCTCAAAACTTCTTGGAAAATAAAACTTGTTCATCTGATTTTCTGATGTAAATAATAATAACCAAGCAAATAAAGAAAAATAAAGATAAAAAATAATAATAATTAAAAGAGATAAAGAAAAAAAAAAACAGGGTCTGTTCTTATTTGTATCTATATTTCTATTCTATGCTGGGATTTATCTCTTTGCTTTTTGAAGTTCCTATGATTTTCTGAAGTAGGTTATNTTCAAGGTCCCTTCCAATCCCTAACATTCTGTGATTCTGTGAACTGGAAAATTAGAGAAATACCAAGATTATCCAGAGGAAACATTAATAATGATGAAATAAATTTAGTAGGAGTCATTAAAGCTTGAAAGCTTTGATCAGGCCAAAATTACTAATGGCCAGGGCAAAAATAACACATAAAACACTTTATCCTAGGCATTAGATTCTTAGATTTATATCTAATATACCTTGTCTTGGTGTACATATATATATACACACNTATTTGTATCTATATTTCTATTCTATGCTGGGATTTATCTCTTTGCTTTTTGAAGTTCCTATGATTTTCTGAAGTAGGTTATGGGTTTCTTGATTTGGTGCCTTCTCTTTCAGCAGCTGCAAGGATCGTTACACAGGCAAAAACACATTGCAGAAAGCAAAACAGAAAGTGAGTTACATAATTACTAAAATCAGAGTTGTGCAGAACAAAAGAGCTCAATATTCACACCCAAACGAGACATGATGGAGTGTCACTTCAGGGAGAGTCTCACCCAAATTGTTCTTCAGAGCTCTCTTTTATCTTTCAACTGTCTAACTTCCATTTCTATTCATCATTTATGCTGGTTTTACATAATCTGACAGTAAACAGTGCACGAAGTCAAGAGGTTTCAAACAATTTCCTTTGTGTTTTTGTCACAACAATATTATCTCAGAGCTGAGCTTAACTCCACACACATTCTACAGTTGAAATAAAGATTATTTTAAATACCAGCTTTGTTTCTGCTCTCTCTTCAATCAAAGCACAACCTGATCCTGGGAGGTTGGCACAACACAAGGTACCTATAACACCTTTTCATCCTAAAAAATGGGTGGCTTATGAGGGACTTTTTGCCCTGCAAGAGCAAGATTAGAAAGAATATAACACTATTTATGTCCAGGGCAAATAATCATTTTTCTTTTGTTATTTTTGTTGGGGTTTTTTTTTCATCAACATATCATTAATTCACTAAATGTCTGCCTTACAGCCCAATTTCTTTCTTACTCATTTTAGTCTCAAACCTTGTATATAAAGGTTGCAGCATCCTCTCTTCGATCAGTTCTGATCTTTGCACTTTATCTAATTTTAGCTGTTTGTGTTTCTCTTCTATTTTTCATCCTTCTGGCTTCTGTCCACCTGTGTTGCTGCTTTAAAGAGGCTGGTTTCATCTGGCCATGTATTATTGCTTTTTACTTCTTTCTGTCATCTTCTCATTCTTGGTTGAGCCTTTGTTTCCAAACAAGAGGCTCAATCAGACATTCATTTAATTCACTTAGATTATTTCAGAAGCTTCTGCCATGTCTGAGTATCTCACAACCTTCAGGAGTAAATTTACCACCATCCTTACAAGAAGTGTGGAATGAAAGGGTTTAGAAATAGAATCATAGAATGCTTGAGGCTGGAAGGGACCTCTAGAGGTCATCTGGTCCAACCTCCCTACACAAGTAGGGACATCTCTACCTAGGGCAGGCTGCTCAGAGCCCCAGCAAGCCTGATGATGGCAGAGATAAAATTCTAGGGTTCAACCCTTTTCCTCTTAGTGAAGGGATTCTTAAAATAGTTTGTCTCTGCTGCAAGTAAAAATATGAGATGTGTGTGTTCCACTAAGTGAAGATGCCTACAGTATAAATGTTTACATGTATAAATGTGGAAGGACTATCACTACAGCCTCCTCTTCCATATGTACACATACTCAGCACAACTAAGGTCAATAATTTCTGTTATAATACACATTGCTCATGCTGCTTTTTAGTGCATTTAACAGGCAGAGAAAAAAAAATACATCTCTCAGATGTCTCCCATGATATTCTTGGCTCTTCACCAAGGACGTGCACACTTAATGCTATTAGATCTACATGCAGTATAAATTTATGTATTGCAAAATTGCTGTAGTATCATTTAATCTTCTGGAAGAATTTATCTTTTTTTTTTTGTAAGCAAAAATATACAGCCTGCAAATACATTCAAAATCATTTACAGACTCACAGAATGGTAGGAGGTTTGGAAAGGACCTCTGGAAATCATTTCATCCAACCTACCTGCCAAAGCAGGTTCATCTAGGGAAGGTCACAAAGGAATGCATCCAGATGGGTCTTGAAAGTCTCCAGAGGAGACTCCACAACCTCTCTGGGCAGCCTGTTCCAGGGCTCTGTCGCCCTCACAGTAAAGAAGTTTCTCCTCATGTTGAGGTGGGACTTTCTGTGTTCCAGTTTGTGTCTGTTGCCCCTCATCCTATCACTGAAAAGAGACTGATTGCTCCATCTTCCTGACAACCACTTCAGATATTTATAAACATTGCCCAGATCCACTCTCAGCCTTCTTAAGGCTAAACAACCCCAGGGATCTTTTCTCATCGCAGAGATGCTCCAGTTCCCTCAGCATCTTTGTAGCCTCTGCTGGACTCTCTTCAGTAGTTTCTTGTCTCTCTTGAACTGGGGAGCTCAGAACTGGACACAAAGCCAAGGTTATTCTTTGATGAAGTAATCATAGAATGTTTGAGGCTGGAAGGGACCTCCAGAGCTCATCTGGTCCAACCTCCCTACACAAGTAGGGACATCTCTACCTAGGGCAGGCTGCTCAGAGCCCCATCAAGCCTGACCTTGAAGGACTCCAGGGATGGGGCC
Organism: Brachypteracias leptosomus; assembly: GCA_013401335.1. Lineage (NCBI taxonomy): Eukaryota > Metazoa > Chordata > Aves > Coraciiformes > Brachypteraciidae > Brachypteracias > Brachypteracias leptosomus. Next base: position 81,896 of record VYZX01000838.1, read on the forward strand.
TCCACCACCTCTCTGGGCAGCCCATTCCACGATGGTTATGTTTGATGTATCAAAGACCTGAGCTAAAGCTCTGGTGGTGGCCCGAGTGTCTTATTCCTCCTTCTCTTCCATAGTTTCCCCATTTTAAAATGGCACTTAAGGTATTAGTCTCCTTTGGAAAACACCAATAAAACCTTGTGGGAACACATGATCACACACACACAGGAGTACAACTGCACTACCCCTGCCCACAGATGTTTTCTCAGGGACTAGAACCTACCACTTCAACCCAGGGTCACCCACCTTCCATTAAGACTTTGCCATCAGCACGGAGAGGCCAAAACCAAAGCTGCTTCTTTATATATTTGTCACAGGCAATTTTGAAGCATCTGCTCTGCTGATAAGTGTTTCAATGAACCAGGGAGGCAATAACGTTGGAGCATTAGGCAGTTTTCTGCCATAAGCATGAAAACACACTCCAGCTGCAGTGCCTCTGAACACTAAATGTTGCCTTTGTTCATTTCTAGCTCTTTTTCTTTTTTTTTTTGTGAACAATAAAGCACATCATTCTATCAATTCTGCTCTTTTACACTTAAGACCATAATGAAATGCTCTGAATGAACGTGGATTGGAAATCCAGGAAAAAAAACCCCACCGAAAGGTCATTGCCAACAATAAAGACTTAATAAGCTGTGGAGCTGCAATTTTTGCAGACATCCCTTTCAGGTTTTTTCTCCAAGAGCTTCCCAAGTCATGACAGGCAAGCTGGCTGAACACAATCATTTCAGAGTGCACAGAATTGTGTCCAAGTAAAATTGCCAATGATTGCCCTCAGTTGGAGCCCTCCACAGCACCTACGAAGGAATCACAGGCAGAAATTTGCAATATATGAATCAGAATTAGATTTACGGGGGAGCCAAACAGCTTGAGGACTCCTGATTAACAAACAAAATGTTGGTGAAATAAGAATTATCCCCTGTGCTTGCAAGATGGTTTATCACAGAGCCCCACGATGCCCTCAGGCACTCAGTACAAGGTTCATATCCTACGTCACTAAAAAGCTCTGAAGAGAAGCTCAGTACCTGCTAACAGCACATCAGCCCCCAGATAATTTAGTTTTAGAGGAGGGATAGACATTCAGTGATGCTTAGACAGCCTCATGCCCACTTCCCTTTGTGTTTAGATTCTTTTCAAGCATCAAAGTCCTTTTCCTGCACAGCTGATAGAAAAGTCGACATAGTAGAGGAAAAAAAATAGATGGAAAGGGGAGTATTTTATAGATTTAAAATTGCTGCCAATCAGACAAGGATTTTAAAAGCATTTAGGGGTTACCTAAGTAGCCTTGCCTTGGAAACTAGAAGCAAACTGTTGCCTCTGCAGTCTTTTCATCATGAATAAGTCCAGAAAATCCAAGTAGTTTGTCAATTTTCTTGTTTCCTTCAGCGTGAACCTGAAGCAGAGATTTTCAGGATCTTCTCATCTGCAGACCTTTGGGGTTTTTTTCTTTCTCCCTCCAGTGCTATAGAGCAAATTTAAGCCTACAAATAGAATGTTTGAATCATAGAATGTTTCAGGCTGGATGGGATCTCTAGAGGTCCCATACCTGAGCTGTGTTAGTTACCACAAGCCATCAGGGAAAATGGGTCAAATGTCATTCTAGAGTAATCCAAAATTATTAATTTCCAGGCTACTGAAACACTGAATAGGCAGGAGAGGAAGAGTGCAATGAACCAGCCCCACCTTCAGGCCAGGAAGGCTTTGGGTGCCCATGAAGTAGAGGTGAAGTTAACCCAGCTCAAAAAGAGACATTATGAAAATAATAAATAAAATCAAATGAAATCCAGATTTTGGATGGCACTTTGCAACTGTATATTCATGGCTGTGTGATAGGACAGCACAGAGTGGGAGAAGCAGTAATTTGATGAGTGGAAAATTTGGAAGAGATAAAGACTAGACCAGAAAATGATGGTGTCAGCCCCTGGGTCTGTCCCTTTGAAGCTATCTCAGGTCCATGCACTTGGCAATCACACCTTTGGCTGGACAATTGTAGTTAGATCTGCTTGATACAGGGAGATGTTTGTTGCAGTTTTTCTGTAAAAAAGGCACCTTTGCTTCTTGTGATGCTCTTGGGACTTTCACCTTTGTAGAGTACCTTGCATGTTTCTTTGCTCTTATTTTCTCAGCACAATGCTGCTCTCCCTTAATTGAAAAAAATTGTGGTCAGCTACATACAAGAGAAAAGGGGAGGAAAACACAGGAAAGGAAGGAAAAAGACTGCCTGCTTTTTTTTTTTTCTCCTCCAGATAACAGAATGATGGCATTTATCAAAAAGACTTGGTGTAGAGTCACTTTACTTGGCTTTCAGGAGTCAGACCATTCAGGAGGGACAATTAAGCCACAACCCCAAATAAATCACCCTCAGTCTGTGAGGAAGGAGTAGAATAATCTAAATATTATGTAATTAAAGATGGGGGGCAGAACTTCACAACCCAAACCATTGAGAGGAAGTGACATAAAGTTTTAGAAAGCTTGTGAGCATAGCAGATTTTATTTTGGGGGAAACTAATGTTGTCCTATGCAAGATTTGCTCAGTAGTGTTACTTAGGGACCTAATTTCATCTCTTCACCAGTAAAACAGCTACTTTCAATCCTATTTTGTTTCAAGCTCTTCTTTCTGAGGTCTGGTTAACACATTCAGTATGTCTAGAACACCTCTGATCTCAAAGAAATGTCAAATAAGCTAATTTCCTAGCATGTAAGGAAACTTCATCTCACTCTGGTGTCTTCAAGGAATAGGCTTTTGTTTATTAACCAAGGTCTTTCAGTCATGGCTTGAGAATCTCCCTCTCTTCCCAGTAAGATTTTATTTTACAGAATCACTCATTAGACCCAGCCATGCCTTGCTGGGCAATAATTACTCATCCACAAATAAACCCATCATGAGGATGGTACCAGTGAGACTAAGTCAAGGACATACCTTGTTATACCTGCATCTACTTAAAGACAAAATAAGGAATATCCAGTTGTCCTCCATGAGCCTTGTAACATGTCCCATGTCATGAGTTTCTCTTTTTTCAGGCAGTGAAGAAAAGATCATAGAATGGTTTGGGTTGGAAGGAACCTCTGAAGGTCATTCAGTCCAACACCCCTGGGACATCTGCAACTAGAGCAGGTTGCTCAGAGCCCCATCCAACCTCACCTGCAATAGTTCCAGGGATGGGGCATCAACCACCTCTCTGAGCAACCTGGGCCAGGCTCTCACCACCCTCAGTGTAAAAAAATATCTTCCTTAGAATCAGGGAATTATCCCTGTGATCACTCTGGAATAGCAAACAACCACAACACAGCAAACCAAAGCTGGGCTGCTCCTGGGTGCCCTGGGTTTGTAACAGAGAGCTTTGCTTGCCCAGCTTCTGGCAGGTTTATAGCTGTGCTTCTTATCTCTACCTTCCCATGCCCCTGAGCTGCAGATCATGTGTCTGTGCAGAGCAACAAGGGGAAGAGCAGAGCAATGATGGCACATAAATGCTGCCTGGGATGCCCAAGCCCCAGACAGGTTTGGGTTTGGGGTCTATTTTCATATCACTCATGAGCAGCAGTAGCATTTACTTGCTGTGTGCAGTGGTTCAATAATGTAAGGGTGAGTTCTGGAAGGAATCAAAGACATCATTCCCATTAAAGAAAAATTGGGAGGGGGTTTCTAAATATAATAAAGGATAATATTCAAATTTTGCAACTGTCTATCCAGCAGAAATTCTTAACAAGCTATTAAAGGAGATTAAAGATGTGGAAAGCATTTTAGTTCATAAACTAACAAATACAAGAGCTTTAAGAGGGAAGGGTAGAAGCTGTTTGATTCCTATCTCACTAGTGTAAATACAATTTCATGCTGTGCAGGGGCAACCTTTTCAGTCTCACACAAAGGGAGAAGCTCATCAAGGAAGGAGCTCAGGACTGTAATAAAAAAAATGCAGACCCATCACTTGTAAATAGAATTGTTTTCAGATGGCCAAACCTTCTCTTAATCACCACCAGCAGTATCACATGAGCCAGCAGCTCTGGATCTATTTTTCTTTGCAGATAATGAGGCCAACTGACAACTGCAGCATCCTGATAAGGCCTAGATGGAGGATAAAATGTAGGTTCAGAGATAGGCAGAACAAGATAGCTCTAATGACCAGCATTAACCACTATTAAATCAGTGCTTTCATAGGAAAGTTATTTCTATATGTGGCTTATTTCACAGCAAATGAAGCAGTTACCTCCAAGAAGAAATCACTGCACTTGTCTAGTGATTTGGAGAGTTCCACATGTGACAATTAGGAGTGAAAGACACAACAGGAGGTGTGTTTTGACAAGCACTTATTTCCAAAAAGGTTTCAGAGGGAGAGAAGATAAGAAGAGATTTGCTGCCATCCTCTTTGTCTGTCTATGAAAAAAAAAAAAAAGAATGGAAGCAGTTATTGGATGCATGAAGAAGAGAATAATGTGCTTTTTTTGCTCTCTATTCTGTTCCTGTGGAATTCATCCAGGAAAACTGCATGTCCTTGTGAAAAAAATAATAATTACAAAAGATTACAGAAAATGTTTGACACTATTTAGCTGCAGAACAGACATATGCTGCTGAGCAGGTCGTATCAGGCTCATTTTGTAATCAGTGGGAAGAAATAGGCACTTTTCAGGTATTTTAGGGTGAGAGAAATCCTGTCCTGGTTTCTACTGCCTCTCCAGTGACTGCCAAGAGGGAATAACTCCAGTAAAGACATTTCTCATGTAGAAATTGATATTTAGTTGTATAAATCACAGACTGAAATACAAAAAAAAAAAAAGTCTGTTTTATCACAAAGATGATTTAGAGATGACTGATTGTGGTCTAATGTGAATGTACCATATTAGAAGGAAATAAAGCCTTCTGAAAAGCTCTTTCACCTAATGATAAAAGGCATAGTAGGAGTGGCTGGAAATTAAAGTCAGATTACATATTATTAGAAATAAAGCATTTTTATAGTACTTAAAATAGCAAACAACTCTAAGCCAGGCCATAAATTCTTCCCTCCTGATGTCTTCAAATCAAAATTAATGTCTTTCTGGGAGAGATGCTTTAGCCAAGCCATCAAGCACAAGCTAAGCATTGGTTGAATTTCATATAATCATAGAATAACTTATGTTCCTGCCTTCCTTCCTTTGGATCATTGAATTGTCAGGGTTGGAAGGGACCTTCAAGATCATCTAGTTCCAACCCCCCTGCCATGGGCAGGGACACCTTCCACTACATCAGTTGCTCACAGCCCCAGCCAGCCTGGCCTTCAAAATGTCCAGGGATGGATGGGGCTTCCACCACCTCTCTGGGCAACCTGTGCCAGTGTCTCCCCACCCTCATGGGGAAGAACTTCTTCCTAACGTCTCCTCTGAATCTCCCCACCTCTAGTTTTGACCCATTCCCCCCAGTCCTACCACTACCTGCCATCCTATAAAGTCCTTCTCCAGCTTCCTTGTAGCCCCCTTCAGATCCTGGAAGTCTCCTTCCTTTATTCCTTCACACAGTGTTTAACAGAAGTAGGTCCATTCATTTTGCTTGTTCATAGAACATACTTTTCCCTGATTTACAGGGCTAGTGGATCCAAGTCCTCTCCATCCAGGACTGAAAATAACCAAATCCTTCCTTGCTAGTTGGGGCAGTATGATCACATGGCTACTGCATGAAAGCAAGGAAGATTATGGAGAAGCTCTGCTCAATAACTAAACATTGCCCATTTGTCTTCAGAGACTGCATAAAGAAGGTCAGGCTGGATGAGGCTGTGAGTAACTATCTAGTGGGAGGTGTCCCTGCCCATGGCAGGGAGGTTGNAAGAATGGAAGCAGTTATTGGATGCATGAAGAAGAGAATAATGTGCTTTTTTTGCTCTCTATTCTGTTCCTGTGGAATTCATCCAGGAAAACTGCATGTCCTTGTGAAAAAAATAATAATTACAAAAGATTACAGAAAATGTTTGACACTATTTAGCTGCAGAACAGACATATGCTGCTGAGCAGGTCGTATCAGGCTCATTTTGTAATCAGTGGGAAGAAATAGGCACTTTTCAGGTATTTTAGGGTGAGAGAAATCCTGTCCTGGTTTCTACTGCCTCTCCAGTGACTGCCAAGAGGGAATAACTCCAGTAAAGACATTTCTCATGTAGAAATTGATATTTAGTTGTATAAATCACAGACTGAAATACAAAAAAAAAAAAAGTCTGTTTTATCACAAAGATGATTTAGAGATGACTGATTGTGGTCTAATGTGAATGTACCATATTAGAAGGAAATAAAGCCTTCTGAAAAGCTCTTTCACCTAATGATAAAAGGCATAGTAGGAGTGGCTGGAAATTAAAGTCAGATTACATATTATTAGAAATAAAGCATTTTTATAGTACTTAAAATAGCAAACAACTCTAAGCCAGGCCATAAATTCTTCCCTCCTGATGTCTTCAAATCAAAATTAATGTCTTTCTGGGAGAGATGCTTTAGCCAAGCCATCAAGCACAAGCTAAGCATTGGTTGAATTTCATATAATCATAGAATAACTTATGTTCCTGCCTTCCTTCCTTTGGATCATTGAATTGTCAGGGTTGGAAGGGACCTTCAAGATCATCTAGTTCCAACCCCCCTGCCATGGGCAGGGACACCTTCCACTACATCAGTTGCTCACAGCCCCAGCCAGCCTGGCCTTCAAAATGTCCAGGGATTTATTGTTTTTCCACCACCTCTCTGGGCAACCTGTGCCAGTGTCTCCCCACCCTCATGGGGAAGAACTTCTTCCTAACGTCTCCTCTGAATCTCCCCACCTCTAGTTTTGACCCATTCCCCCCAGTCCTACCACTACCTGCCATCCTATAAAGTCCTTCTCCAGCTTCCTTGTAGCCCCCTTCAGATCCTGGAAGTCTCCTTCCTTTATTCCTTCACACAGTGTTTAACAGAAGTAGGTCCATTCATTTTGCTTGTTCATAGAACATACTTTTCCCTGATTTACAGGGCTAGTGGATCCAAGTCCTCTCCATCCAGGACTGAAAATAACCAAATCCTTCCTTGCTAGTTGGGGCAGTATGATCACATGGCTACTGCATGAAAGCAAGGAAGATTATGGAGAAGCTCTGCTCAATAACTAAACATTGCCCATTTGTCTTCAGAGACTGCATAAAGAAGGTCAGGCTGGATGAGGCTGTGAGTAACTATCTAGTGGGAGGCGTCCCTGCCCATGGCAGGGAGGTTGGAACTAGATGATCTTTAAGGTCCCTTCCAACCCTGACAATTCTAGGATTCCATGATCTTTCAAGTTTTAAGCCCCTTAGCAAACAAGCACAAGGGAAGAACTTGCTGCTTACCAAATGGTGCTGGATACAGCCTTAAGGGGAACTTGTTCTTCCTGGGCACACCTTGAATTTCACAGCTGATTAACACTGGTCAAGCTCTTGTTTTTGCCTAGAAACACTCCTGCAACTTCCTACTTCTACACAGTCACTTCTGTCAAAGCAATGAGGGCTGAGGCTGACCTGATGGATGATTTTTCAGCAGCAATAGATCCCTAGTCTTGGCAAGCAGGACTCTTGCCTCCATTTGTACCTGCCTTTCTACCCCTGGAAGAAAAACATCTGACAGGGAGACAGAATAGTAATGAGAAAGAAAAAAAGTCCACAGATACACACTGAAACAAATGAGCTGTAAGAGTTTGTTGAAAGACAGTGGCTGCTTCTGTGGTTTTCAACCTCTTCTATTCTATAAAATGCCAATAATTTGACAGCACAGTTCTTGGTTATGTTCAGCACTCAAGACACCTCCATGCTCTGTAAATAACACCTCAATTGCCAAATCTTTCACATGCACAGGAAGTTTTTAATTGTCCTCATCACGATTCCCTTGTGTGTCATCTCTACCTTCTGGCAGGTTGTCATTTTTGTTGTTTTCCCTTGAAGAACTTCCTCCTGTTTCTCTCATTTTCAAACTGAAGTCCTGTTCTGGAGGAAAATAAGATTTTCAGAAGGTCTGGATAATACACAGAGACCTTAGTCACATTCTCTTATATTTTAGTTTTTCTTAATTATGAATTTGAAGTTTACCATAATTTTAGTTTTTACTGATCTTATTCTTAATACCTTCCAATTGGGCTCACAATTAGACAATCAGAACAATATTTGGTAAAACTTAATCCATGTCATTCAATTCTCAGAGCTTTGCTTCTAATGCTTTTTCAGCCATCCTAGGTTACATAGGACATCTATATGGGACTGGTAGATACTACAGAGCACCTAAAGGAGACCAATGTCTTCTAGGTCAGCAGCTGGAGGACATTAGAATATCCCTGAGGAGACCAAGATGACATCAAGGGGAGAATTAGTTGCTCTAAAAATTACATTTATGGTCTCCTGCTTGTTCACTTATGAAAACTTAAAGGAAAATGTTTTCTAGGATGGGGACATATTGGAGCANGAACAGCTTCACTGTACAAGTATTTTACATGTCCAAGATGATGATGTTTAGACAATTGTATTCTAGCCATAGGACACCAGGGACAGGATAACTGTCCAGCCTCAAGCAAACCACTTAGATTCCTTTCCCACTGAACAGAGAACAATAGGTTTTCTAAAGGCTATTTAGATACAGCACAACACAAACCTGCACAAGCCACAGTGATAGGACACAGTGCAGGGTGACGAGCTGACATCAGAGACTACATTTTCCAGCAGAAGCCTGTAGATCAACCACCACAACTCAACTGTGAAACCAGCATTTTTTAGAGCTGCAACTCCCAGCTGAGATAGAAAACAAGGTAATCTCTTCAAAGACTGCCTAGCCATGCTTTTCAAGTCCTTTACATCTCTATTAATGATATATGCTAAGAAGAATGGGGGAAAAAAAAAAATCATGACTCCTGAAACAACTGCAGGAACAGAGGACGACCATCTGATCATTGGTAAAATCTAGAGGACTCTCAAGCAAAGAGTGAATTTCACCATTGTTTGTTTGTTTTACTGCTTATCAGGGATACCCTTGCTAAAACTACTAGGAAGGTCATCACCCTGCTCATCCTGGAGCAGTCAGAATAGATCAGTTGGTCATCCTGACCATCATGACTTCCTCAGTGCCTTAAGATCCTCTTTTTTTCCCCATTGTGCTGTTATATCTTCAGGCCAATGCCAAACTCTGAGGCACCCCCTCAGCATACCTTCATTTTTTGCATATTCTCCATCTTTTTGCTCTTCTCCATCTGGAATCAGCCACCAAAAGAGCCAAGGGGGAACACACCACAGAGATAGAGCTCAACAAGCTGCCTCCAACAGGAGCTCTCTTCAAGAAGAACTCTCCAAAACTGCTCAGTTCCTAGCTTATATATCTCTGGACTCACTCACCACCCCAACCACGATCACCTGGGGGAAGGTGGGGCCTCACACAGGTGGGCCAGGTTCTGTCTCTGGGACCTGAAACCACTTGGGGAACAAAACACTCTGCTGGGTTGTGACCCATCCATAGGTCAACTCCAACTTGGGGCCCACAGCCCAGGCCCCAGCACTTCACTTATGTTTATTCCTGGGCTTCCACCCAAAAGAAGCCAAGGTGAATAATGGGATTGTTTTGTCCTGAGATCTAGTTAAGGGGCATGAACATGAATCTCCACATCACATCTGCATTGTGGAACATGCTGGAACATGGAACATGCTGGAACGTGTCCAGAGAAGGGCCACGAGGATGATCAGCGGCTGGAGCACCTCTCCTATGAGGACAGACTGAGAGAGTTGGGGTTGTTCAGGCTGGAGAAGAGAAGGCTCCAAGGCGACCTTCGGTTGGCCTTCCAGGATCTGAAGGGGGCTACAAGAAAGCTGGGGAGGGACTTTTGAGGCTGTCAGGTAGTGGCAGGACTGGGGGGAATGGCTCAAAACTAGAGGTGGGGAGATTCAGATGAGATGTTAGGAAGAAGTTCTTGCCCAGGAGGGTGGGGAGACACTGGCACAGGTTGCCCAGAGAGGTGGTGGAAGCCCCACCTCTAGTTTTGACCCATCCCCTCTAGTTCTACCACTACCCAACATCCTTTTACTCAATTGTTTGGTTTAATCTTCTTGAGAGATTATCCTAAAGCATTCCCTAAAGTACACAGCTTCTGTACCTTAAGATGTGCTTTGCAGGGTTGTTTCATGGAACACACTGAATATCTCATTTCCATGAGAAGTACATAATTCACTGTGATAAGGGTGAATTAACAATATGAAGTGATGACCTAGAAAGGCAAACAAACAAGCAATTCCTCCATTCCCCCAGGTTTTGTTTGGGTTTTAATGTTTCCAGGAAGCAAAAAGGAAGCTGGCTAGAATTATAGCTCTGACTGTTTTTTTTTTCACCAAAACCATATCTGAAATGCTCTCCATTATTTGGATGAGAAATCCTTTTCACTAGAAAAACTAAATTACCAGCTCTTCCAATATATTAATCACATTTGTCATTGTTAAAATTTCAGCTTGTTTCCCATGTCATTTAGGGATCCCTTTGAGAATGGAAGAAAACAACATCTTAATCAAGAAGCAATTTTTTTTTTTCCCCTCTGACAACACAGGAATCTTTTCCTAACCATGTGGAAACCAATTAAAGACACAAGTAGGAATGAGAATGAATTAGCCCATGGGGGTTAAGATTTACCTTTCAGGGGAGAGATTCATCTACCTACATGGAAATGCCCATTGGCATTGGGGATGTTCTCATGTTGAGGATACCAGACATCCACAAAGACCTGGCAAACATGGTTTGTTCCCTTCTGGAGCTCAACTGTGAAGCTGGGAAAACATCAGGAAGCAATTTTGTTTAGGAACCTGAATCCTACCCTACATCTCCATTGACTATAAAGGGAGCAGTTGATGGTGTCCATCTCAGAGTTAAATATCTATAATGTCTGTGTTTATTTTTAGTGAGCAATGTATCATTCATCCTCTCCTTACAGCTGTATGTAATAGCAGTAGAAGGCAACAGACCAGATTCCTTTTTATCTTTGACCCTTTTCATCTGTAACATTGTCATGAAGAGGCCCAAACTGAAGTTCATCTGTAAATTCTTCACTTCAGGGAGTATTTGTCTGGTGTAAAATAGAATCATAGAATGTTTCAGGCTGGAAGGGACCTCTAGAGGTCATCTGGTCCAACCTCCCTGCACAAGCAGGGACATCTCTACCTAGGGCAGGCTGTAAATGTGCTTTATAATAATGTTTATAATATAATAAATATGCCTCTAATCTCCTTCCACCTCAAGCAAGAATTATTACTTTCTCCCCAGTGGCCCAAGCCAGAAAGGGTGTGATTTCAACCCAAACTGCACTTCATGGATTTACTTGGGTCTCAAGCAACATTTGAAAACTGGATGGGAAGAAAGAACTTGTCAGGAAACTCTCTGATTTTAATTGACAACTGTTTCCACCACCCATGCTGGTTTCAGGCAAATATTTGGTGGGCTAAACAGTGTGTCACATTGAGAGACAAAGCTGCCTCTCACCATAAGCCATTTTCTGTCAAGCACAAATTCAGTAGGGACTAAAGAGACAAATAAAATTAGCTAGTGTTGTGTTATATGCAATGTCAATCCATTTTACATGCCTCATTGTGGTGACCTGAAAGAAATGTCTGGTTTGCTGCACACCATTTTTCTTCCATCTGGCTTGTCTTGAGATTGGGAAGGGGAAAGGATGATGGGTGGAAGGGGTGGAGTGAACACATGCAACCCTAAGTGTTTTTAAGAGAGAATTAATTGAAATGTTGTAGATACTCTTTGCCTCAGCTGTGGCTGTTCATGAAAATTAGGTCAATGGATTCAGATAGGAATAAAAAAAATATATTCCTCTTCTCACAGAAAGAGAAATTCATCCACTGGGTTGGGGATTTGGGAGTTTAGTAAACTCTTGAACCTGGTAAATTGGACACGTACAAGTCCTGGAGCCAGATGGGATGTATCCAGCAGGGAACTCACTGACAAAATGCTGCCACTCTTCATCTTCTTTGAAAGTTTGCAGTGATTAATAGATGTCTCCAATGTTAAAAAATAAAGTTGAAAAAAGCTATGGTAAGACTTACAAAAAGACAAGGAGGAAGGTAGAGGGAACTACAGGCCAATTACCTACCTCAGTCACTGGGAATGAAGCAAAATCCCCCACGAGGCATTTTTAAGGCACCTGAAGAAGCAGCTTAGTTGAGTATCTTTTGAGTATCTTCAGATCTCAGACTGTGGCATCTGAGATGGTCTCCAAGTAGTTATTGACTGTGACCTCTAGAAATAGGATCTTAAAGGGTAATGTAGAAGTGTGATGGAGATACGTGAGTGGGCACAAGGAGAGGGAAATGCCTCAAATGGCTAAACTTTCTTGCAAAGGTTTTTTCTTTTGACATTGGAGGGAACCAATGTTTTACACTCCTCAATTTTGTGCCTCCAAAGTCATGATGAAATGAGGTCATACACTGAAGTCTCACAGAAATAAAAAATCAGAAGATAAATATGTGACTTATGTGTCTATACATCTTGAAAAACATTCTCTGAAGTCTTCTTATTAGCAGCAATAATAAAGGCAGGGATCTCCTCTGTGGACTGGTTTTGGTGCTTCTTTACATGGATCCTAACAGCAAGGAGACAGAGATCCAAGGTGAGATTTATATTTGGAATGACCTCTCCCCTCTACAGCTCTCACATGATTTCCATTTCTTCATTCTTTCTCCATAAGACCCTTCAGCATGGAGTTTATTAGTAGGAGCAGGGAAATGAGAAATAGCAGCACTGCCTCTTACAGCTGAGCCAAATAAATGTTTAATTTTATCCTTAGTTGAAAATTTTCAATTCTTACCTTATCTGGATCTGAGTTGTTTGGTTTTTTTCACTGAATCTTTCTTTTTTAAGACTGCAAAAGAGTGGACTCTTCATTTCCAGAAGTTCCAGAGTCTCAGAAATACTCTTGTTGCCTCTGCAACATACAGAATAATTATTCATAGAGTTCTTGGTGCAGGAGCAAGCACAGTCTTGGATTATAGGTAAAAAAAACCACACTATAGCTAAAAAAACCATAGTAACTTCTCTATAAACAGAGTCACTTGTGATTCTCTGGCTGTACCTTAACACTGTCATTCCACCAGAGGATTTACAGCTTGTTAGACCATCGTTTGCTCTTCCAGCAGGAAGGATGATCCAAGATCACTGTGTGTGCAATTGCACCTTGGGCAAACCTCCAGGAAAGCTGCATCTCAGTAGCTGTTTATTGAATTTGCCAATGTCATGGCCACGACTGTACAAGAACAGGCAATTGCTTTTCTTGGTGAAATAGGTGACCTCTATGACCTTTCCCTGATATATCACTTGTTTCCTCAGCCAGGGCACTGTGCTGTCTGCTGAACAGGAGATTACCCCAGCAAACTTTCTGATCCCTCAGTGAGAAGCTTGAGAAATTGCAGTTGAAGGAGTGTCTGGGTCTAAAGTAGGGTTTTCTCCCATTACAGCAGGGGTCAGGTCCATCAGCCACCACAGATGTCTCCATCCAGCTGCACCACCCTGTGCTATATAGAGCTGACCACTCTTGCTGTAATGGGAGCACTTTAGTTAAGTGGAGTCTGAATACAGTCAGTCAAGTGCCTAAATGGGGTGGTGTGAAAACCCTGACAGGTAGACAGTGGTCCCTTTTGGCCAACTGGGTCTCCAAGATTGACTTGTGAGATGTGGAAGGGAAGTGATGGCTCCAACATAGCTTGAACCAGAGAGAATAATTATTGTCTCTGTCAAGAGGAGGCCACAAAAATGCTCAGGGGAATGGAGCATCTCTCCTATGAAGACAGGCTGAGAGAGTTGGGGCTGTTCAGCCTGGAGAAGA
>VYZX01000838.1:95790-238249 GCA_013401335.1 Brachypteracias leptosomus
CACCAAAATGCTCAGGGGAATGGAGCATCTCTCCTATGAAGACAGACTGAGAGAGTTGGGGCTGTTCAGCCTGGAGAAGAGAAGGCTCCAGGGGGACCTTAGAGTGACCTTCCAGTACCTGAAGGGGGCTACGTAAAGGCAGGGAAAGGTCTATTCAAGAGGGTTTTAATGATAGGACCAGGAGTGATGGTTTTAAGCTGGGAAAGGAGAGATTTAGATTGGACATTAGAAAAAAGTTCTTTAATCTGAGGGTGATAGATGAGTGGAATGGGCTGCCCAGAGAGGGGGTGGAGGCCCCATCCCTGGAGTCCTTCAAGGTCAGGCTTGATGGGGCTCTGAGCAGCCTGCCCTAGGTAGAGATGTCCCTGCTTGTGTAGGGAGGTTGGACCAGATGACCTCTAGAGGTCCCTTCCAGCCTCAAACATTCTACGATTCTAACTACCAGTCAATGTGTCAATGCTCCACTCTACAACCTTGTGGGGTTTCACTGTAGAATGTGACCTGGATGGAGAGTCAGTTTTCCAGTGAAGGAATCCTTACTTAGCAGTTGCACCCAAAGATCTTGAAATGATAACAACCTTTTATAGGGACTTCTCCACCCAAAGGCACTGCTCAAATAAATAGTAATGCCTTTAAATAACACAGTTCCTTTTATTGTGCTTCTTGATGTCTACAGAGAGTTCATGAAATGTTTTAAAGCCTTTCTATGCCAATAAGGAAAGGTAGATACTTCCCTCCCCTCTCACCCCCTCTGATTATAGCTAAGGTTTTACTCTATTTATATTGACACAGGTACTGGGGCTTTAAGAAAAAACAAACAGACAGATAAAAATAAATAAATAAAATGAAAAGTCATGGCTTCATTTAAATTTAGTCTTTAATCTTACATGGTAATTTCATATTTCAAAGCATCTAGGCAAAATCACCCACTGGAGATGCCCTTCTCTTTTCACTGATCATAGAGGGAGCTGAGACAGGTTGTTTGGATGCTTTTATAAAGCAAGGTGAAATGAATTTCACCCTCCTTTCTAAGACTTACAGTAAATATCATGACAATTGGGAATATTCTGGTTCCTTCATACATAGGAAGTACGATTTTTTTCCTTCATTGTCATTCTAGTGAAATGTTACAAGGATTTTTTTTTGCCTTTCCTGGCTAACGAATGTTAGACACCAGCTTCCAAACTTACCCTTTCTTAATCGTATCAGAAAATAACTTGGTTTTAAACAATTCCATATTGATGGTGGATTATCTTTAGGGGGTTTTTTTCTTTCTTTTTTTTTTTTTTTTGAGGATTTAATTTCAATTTCAAGTTAATACTTTGAGATTCAAGGGCTTCTTCTCAGTGTCTACCAAATTAATGATTTTTAGTAGCAAAGACATGTAAGAAAAGGGCTGTGTGCTCAAGCTGACATGAGAGTCATATCTTTTGAATAAAACAAGACAGGGGATGCTCAAAATCTCTGAAAAGCAGACCAGACAGTACATCTGCTGCTGCAGTCATGTATCTGCTTCTGCTGCTTATTTCTCAGCTAAAATAACAACCCTTTGTTTGAGAATCCCCATTAGTTGCTGTGGAGATAATTATGAGTCCGGGGAGAAAAAGTGGCAATTCTACATGAGGATATGAAAAGAGAAATTCTTGGAGCAACAGAGATCTTGTGTGCAGATTTCTTCGTAATTAAAAGAGGAAAAAAAAGGAAAAACTTAAAAAGAAGCAAAGAGAAGAAAGAGAAGACTCTAGACATCTGTGTGAAAGAAAAAGAGACAGATCTACCATAAAGGAAAGGACAAGATTTACCTTGACTTTTCATTAGCACCTGTAAATTAAGCATTTCTGCTTGAGCTACTCCCTCAGGGTTCCTTTAGAAGATTTAATCAATTCAGTCAATGGACAGTCAGCTTCAAATGGTCTCATCCTCAACTAGCCAGCTAATGGAGCTAATGCACAACTACCTATTTTTGTCCACTGATAGTCAGGGAAGCCTTGGGAGAAGCAGCTCATCCACATCTGCATTGCAGACACCAGGTGAGAGGTGCAGGAAACCCCACCCAAGGGAAAGACAGCAGAGACAGGTTGGAAAAGACCTCTAAGATCATCAAGTCCAACCAATGAAGCAAATCCCATACTTCATATGCAAGGATTAAACAATTTCTCCTCTTCTTATGCCTCATGCTTCTGCATCATTTATCTGTGCTGGTTGCAATGGGCATATTGGTCATGGAGCAGGGGAGGATTTCTCCTGCATCTGCTACATATTAGGAAAAAGTTCTTTAATCTGAGGGTGATAGATCAGTGGAATGGGCTGCCCAGAGAGGGGGGGGAGGCCCCATCCCTGGAGTCCTTCAAGGTCAGGCTTGATGGGGCTCTGAGCAGCCTGCCCTAGGTAGAGATGTCCCTACTTGTGTAGGGAGGTTGGACCAGATGACCTCTAGAGGTCCCTTCCACCCTCAAACATTCTATGATTCTAGGCCCAGCTGCTAAGCTACCAGTGACAAACCAGATTTGATATAAAAGATACCTGCAAAGGCAACAAATGGTGGCACTTTGTAGCAGCCAGAAAAGAGTCATCACCATTAGACCCTCACATAATCCAGTTCATACATTAATTCAGGTAGAAACAGAGTGGCACAATCAAAGGTTGAAGAGCCATCATGGTGACCAACCATCTGGCAACTGAGCTGAGGAGTGCCCAAACTAAACCCACAAGCAATAATACACCTTGCCCTGCAAAATCAAATGCCTCTAGCAAAGCAGCAGAACAATTCTTACCTCCTCTAAACTGTCCAGAAAGAGACTGATGACTTAAATCTGTATATCTTATAAAGAACAGATGAAAATATGTTATATCTTTAATTGTGTCTGCATAACAAAAACATAGTCCCTGGCCAATAAAAGCATTCTGGTATTCACATCTTTGGTTATAGCTTATATATAGAAATATCTCTTGAGATATAGCTTGGATGAGGAATGAAAAATATTCCTATAGAGCCACCTGAGGATTTGAGAATGAGCAGAAAAATATAGAATCATAGAATGGTTCAGGCTGGAAGGGACCTCTAGAGGTCATCTTGTCCAACCTCCAGTGTTGTCATACAACTGACTAAGTATGAACATTGCTCCTAGACACAGAAGTTGGCCCAAGGAACTAATGATTTTGTTCCAGGGCTTTTGGGTTGTCAGGTGCTAAACTCCAGAGCAGTCCTCAGCTCCAGGAAAGGGAAAATTAAACAGGAAAACGAGACTACTCCATTCTAGGCCAGGACTATCTCCTTTCCTCCTTCCCCTCTTCCTCAAAAAAGATCCTTTAGTGTTTTCTTCTTGAGTCAGGCTTTGCGATAGGTCCTTCTTGGATTTCTTTTCACATTTTATCAGCTTCCCCTCTGGAAATGTCTTTCTTGTAAAAACAAAATTACAAGGAGTCATTGGGGTAGGTTATACATAGATTAGCAAATGGTTCTGCACATTCCTGGCTCTTTATCAGCCCAGCTGCCCCTTTGCAGGTTAAGTAGGAGCTGAGAAGGATAAGGACAATTTATAGATAAGAGTGTTCTGAAAAAAAGGTCAAGACCTCTTTGGAGTTGAAATTGTGGTTCAGATTTTCTTGCACTTTTGTATGAGATGTTTGATTCTGAGCATTCCAGCTCACACCAAGGTGATAAAGAGGGTACAACTATGGATTGTTATGGACTTTCAGTTGTAGGGAATATGTTCTGCTTCCTACCAGCCATTGGGAATTTAGTTGATATGTATTAGTTGAATTCTTCTAAAGTCATTAGTTTTTTTTTCACAGATTCCCATGAGTAATTTGTAGCTCTGTGAAGTCATTCCCTGGTGGCCTTAGTCAAGCCTAAACATTTATATCAGGAAACAAAACCTGACATGTTAACCTTTGTTGCATTGACTGTCTGCAGACAGAGCTTAATAAGCTGTGAAAGAACATATTTAATTAAAAAAAAAATAAATCCAAAGCAACAAGAAACTACAAACAGCTACAGTAAGAAAAAGAAACTGGTGCAGGCCCAATAGTAAATTTGTGAGATTCCAGGAAAATCAGTGGTGCTGGGTCAAATTATATCAGTTGTGGATCTGGCCCCATGAGGATAAGCACGTGATAGTTCTCCTGAATCAAGAACAGATGGAAACATTGCTGAACTGAGCTAAGTATTCCCATCTCCCTCCAGAATACAGAAGAAAGGGGAAAACAGGTCGTGTCTCTGCTGTCTTTCCACAGCTTCCTAAATAATCATGTTTACTGTTAATGCAGACTGCTGTATTTTAGCACTAGGAACTGCTGTATTTATGTGCTCACACACAGAGCACCATTTTTATCCACATTTTTCTCTTTTTTTGCCATTATCACAAATTAAATTATAGCCTTGATGACTCTGGATAACGCACAACGAAGCTACGATTCCAAATCCCCAAATATATTTATATAAATAAAATGCTGAGGTATCATTCCTCTGTCATTTGGTATATCAAAGATTAGAACATATTTTTTCCTGTGTGCTCCTCTGAAGCAGGAAATAATTTTCTTGTTCCTTAGCTGTTCCACAATCAAAATTCGTAGGCATCCAGTCAGTAGTTTAGCTTAATCATACTTATGCAATTACTGTCAGAGTATGACATTTTCCTTTCACCTTTACTATTCCCTAGAGATTAAGCTATCAACCCTTCAAGATTATTATAGTTGTTTACATGCAGGTAGCAAAAAGAGTCTCAAACAGCTAAAAATCTTTTATCTCTGGCTGTAGCATGAACTAAACTCTCTGTATTTTTGGGATTTTTGATTTTGTGGCATGGAAGCAGCGTCCATACCAGAGAAATGAATTAACTAGGGAAACACAAATATTTGTAATAATTTTCCATGAAAACTTCTGGATTACTATTTGAAGGATACTGGGAAAGCTGTTCAACTTTCTCTAGCTCAACACCCATGTTGAATTTAAGGCCAGGAACCATTATAGTCATTTATTATGGAAAACACAAGCACCAAAGTCTCATTTTGTGGTTCCCTCATACAGTTCACAGTGGGCTTAGTTCTCTGCTGACTGTTTATTCAAGTCATTATTTATTTCAGGTCATTATTTCATTATAAATGAGAAATAATCAGGTTTCAAGTTCAGGGGGAGCATGGTTAGGATGGTGAGAGTTGTGGGTGGGGAGGTGAGCAAAACACAACCCCAGAGTTGCAAACCTCTTGTGACTTAATGCAATTGGCAATGGCAGCTTTGCAATGGAAAGATGAAGCACATCTTCTTTCAAAGGCTGGAGATATTCAGTTGCGCACCTGCCCTGCACCCAAAAAACCCAACACCTTCCATTTTTCATAATGGCTTGAAGGTGCTTCAGAGGGAGCTGGGGCTCTTTAGCTTGGAAAAAAGGAGACTGAGGGGTGACCTCATTAATGTTTATAAATACATTAAGGGAGAGGGTCAGGAGGATGGAGCCAGGCTCTGCTCAGTGACATCCAGAGATAGGACAAGGGGCAATGGGTGTAAGCTGGAACAGAGGAGGTTCCACCTAAATATGAGAAGAAACTTCTTCCTGGTGAGGGTGACAGACACTGGCCCAGGCTGCTCAGGGAGGTTGTGGAGTCTCCTTCTCTGGAGATGTTTAAAGCCCACCTGGATGTGTTCCTGTGACCTGCTCGAGGTGATCCTGCTCTAGTGGGGGGATTGGACTAGATGATCTTTCGAGGTCCTTTCCAACCCCTGACATTCTGTGATTCTGTGTTTGCCCACCATGTACATAGGTGCCATATTCCAACCATGCTTTTGACACCCATGAGGTTACCTTAGCAAGCCAGGTTTCAACAAACTTAAAAGGGCTCCAGTGAAATAAGTTTGAATAAATATATCTACCTTCCCAAACCATCTCTTAGCCTGAGTAGTGGGTCACACATGTCTGGGGCAGCATCTAATTCCTCATTTTTATCATGTCTTTCTGATTCAGTAGGTAGCTCCTCAAAGGTAAAGGTGACTTCCCATGTTCCCTTTTTCAGACAAAAGGAAGAGACACTGAAGGAAGGGAAAACCAAAAGGAAAAATCCAGCTCTTACTTAGATGCCTTCAACAGTTCTCCAATTTAGTAGTCAGCAGAAACACAAAAGTATCTCCAGAGGGAATTTTCCTCACTGAAGCTGTGTTTAAGATGAAAAAGGACATTCTGGATATTTCTTTCACTTTTCATGAGCTATAGAAGCCAAATCACTAAACTCAACACTCCTGGTTCAACCCACACCACAAAGGAAAGCTTAAATTTCTGCAAAGATCACAAGCCAGCCTTAGCTAGACATGAAAGATAAAAAAGTGGATTTTGTTCTCAGCAAACAAGAAATGATGTGGCAGGCAGGCAAAGCAACCTCTGGGGAACAGAAATATCTGTCCTTGCTGGCTCTTAATCCAGGCATTAATCTGAAGTAAAGTCCCAACTTTTGAATTTGAACAGAATTTCATTCCTTCAATATCTAATCCTCTTGAAGTTACCGACCCACTTTAGTATCAGAACAGATTGAAAGTTTCTTAAGCTAAATGAAGATCCCTGAGAGCTTTGGGAACAGCCACAGTGAGAGGAGGGGAAAATCTGTTTGATCCCCAAATAATGTCATGTCATAGGCATTCTAGAGATAAAACCTCCCTTTCTGCCCTTAAAAATACAAGCCAGACACAGTATTTCCATGTCATCATCACTGTAGGAACATGTTAAAGTATCAGAGGTAACATATTTTGTGTGATTTGGCTTTATGTGCTTTTTCTTCCTGTTTATCATCATTTTGAGATAGCAGAGATATCTATAAATTGTGGGGTTTGCTCCATTCCTTTTAAGATCAGCTAGCCCAATTAGGAAAGTAAAAATAAAATCTAAATATAAAAGCCTTTTCCTTTATTCTGGAAGCTTCTGTGGTACCTTATGAAAGCACAGTGGTGTGAAACTGCAGAATCCAGCCTGAAACTTAAGATATCAAATAAAGTTGAAAAAAAAAATCAGTATAATATTGATCTGTGCCATACAGCCACTTTCGGCCAAAAATATCCTCGTGCCTTTACACCACCAAGAAACACTTCAATAAATATCCCAAGTTGTGTGTTTACCTGCAAGAAGGATGGGAACCATCTGGATATCAGAAAACACTTTCCAACCTTCTGCTGCTATTAAGATTGACAGAGAGAAAACCTGGCAGAAGTGATGAGTGGCTGAGGAGGAAGAAGGAGAAGCAGATGAGGCTGACAGGTTTTGATCCTCTACTTGTGTTTTTATGCCAATTAATCAGCACCTTCTGCAGGTGTTTCCACCTCCAGGGAGGCTGGGCAGAAGAGTTGATCTAAGATTGACCACGCCAAGGCTGTGTGGGGTTCTGAAATGCCAGGGTTTGAAAACAGCTGCTTTTGAAAAGCTCACATGGCTCAAAGGAGTTGGCAGAGACTTAGGAAATGTGTCTTGTTTCTCAGCTATCCCCTCGCTTGGCCTTTCAAAACCAGTTCTTGCTTAGGAGATATATTCTTACAGACTTAAACACACATTCGAGCAAGTGCCTGGATTCCACAGGTATATTTGCTTAGAAGCAGAGGCATTAATTTAATTATATACCTCTTCTCTCTTAATTACAGTAATAAAATATGTTTTCAGCTCCATTTTGACCTGCACAGCATCACTAACTAACAGAATGCAAGATGCAGAAGAAGTCTTCATCTTTTTTGAATTGGTTTCCTAAGGAAAGGAAGGGTCTGCAACCCTGCTGTGTGTCTGCCAGTCCCCACTGCCCAGTAAATATGTTATCATAGAATCAGAGAATGTTTGAGGCTGGAAGGCACCTCTAGAGGTCATCTGGTCCAACCTCCCTACACAAGTAGGGACATCTCTACCTAGGGCAGGCTGCTCAGAGCCCCAGCAAGCCTGACCTTGAAGGACTCCAGGGATGGGGCCTCCACCCCCTCTCTGGGCAGCCCATTCCACTCATCTGTCACCCTCAGATTAAAGAACTTTTTTCTAATGTCCAGTCTAAATCTCTCCTTTCCCAGCTTAAAACCATCACTCCTGGTCCTATCATTACAAACCCTTTTGAATAGACCCTTCCCTGCCTTTATGTAGCCCCCTTCAGATACTGGAAGGTGATTATAGGGTCCCCTCAGAGCCTTCTCTTCTCCAGGCTGAACAGCCCCAACTCTCTCAGCCTGTCTCCATACCAGAGATGCTCCATTCCCCTGAGTATTTTGGTGCCCTCCTCTGGACATGTTCCAATATGTCCCCATCCTTCTTGTGCTGGGGGCTCCAGAACCGGACACAGAGCTCCAGGTGAGGTCTCCCCAGGGCAGAGCAGAGGGGCAGAATCACCTCTCTTGATCTGCTGGCCACACTTTGGATGCAGCCTAGGATGGGATTGGCCAGTTTCAACCATCATTAGACAGGAGGTGGATGCTTCAAGGATATCAGCTCTGCTAATGATAGTTGGGAAGAAAGAGGAGATGGAGTGCAGCTGGTGGTGCAATTATAAGAATTGGATGTTCAGGACTTCAATCATAATATTTGACACCAGAGAATCTGCAGAATGGAAAAGGAACCAGATTTTGTGAAGCTTCCTGCTAATGAAGGTCCTTGTTCTTTCCTTTTGAAATCCCTTTGGCAACTAGCACAGGCTGGTGAGGGCTCATATAGTCAACCTTAGTGTTGTTTTTCATGCTGTATAAACATGAAGATTATTTTTTTAATTAGTCTGCTCCCTCCAGTTGTTAAAACTTCATCAAGATACTTTTCATTTCCCAGTATATTACACTCTGCATTTCATTACACTGAAGCAGTTATTTAATGCTTTCAATGTTCACATGCAGATCTTGATCTTCAGCTGGGGTAAAATGACTCCAACACGGGTATAAAAATAAAAATTACCTGAAGAGCTTTCTACCACTATATAATCTTTACAATGTAGGACTAAGCCTTCTATTATTATTATGGAATATTTAAAACCCATTCAAAAAGCTGACAAGCTTGTTTGCAGAGGCATTTGGGATGAAAATCACTACGAAAGCCATTTTCAGAGATTTCATTAACTCTTCTTCCCTGAATTTATATTCTAGTTTGAAAGGTAATGGTAGAGTTATATAAGTAAAAATTACCATAAATTTAATAAACAGCATTGCTTAACATAATAGAAAGCTATCTGTTAAACAAGGGGTTTCTTAATTTAGGAAGAGAGAAGATGATACTACATTTTTTTTTAGCTGCTCTTTCCAGTGACAGGAATGCAGCAAATTTTTCATTTGGCTGAATCAAGAAATTAAAGGACGAAGAAGATATTTTTTTCTTCCTGTAATTCAGCAGACTACCACAACCTGTGTGCAGCTCCAGCATGTGCATAGCTAGACTTCAAGCATATATCCAATAAATTTTTTTAAACTAGAGCCACATACTCTGTCTGGTGCAGTTTTCAACTTGAACTTCAAGCACAACACAGTTCCCACTTTGAAATCCAACTACATAATTAGTGTCATTATAGACTTTCATTAGGAAACCTTTTGTGTATCAATGGTGGATAGAATTTCAAGATTTGATATTTCACATGTGGAAATACAGGAGGTTAATGGACAAAAAGAATCCTTTCCAAGCTCAAATTAATAGCTGTGCTAACTGGGATGCATCATAAATAAGTGTGGCAGCAATTTGCTCACTCTAATTAGAAGAGGTTCACCATGTCAAAGAAGGAGACAGATAACAATGCTCTGTTAGTATTACCCATGACCTGCCATGTTCAATGCATGTGATTCTTCAGATTCTTTGCACTAATGTGATTTATTCTTTTTGATTGCAAGGGCTGCAATGTTCAGGTTGCATTTCTCCCCTTGCTGAGCAATAGCTTGTAAAGGTTGAAGATATTCACTGTCAATATGAAAAAGGCATGGATATCAATGACATTCCCAAGGGGGCTACAAGAAAGCTGGGGAGGGACTTTTTAGGATGTTGGGTAGTGGTAGGACTGGGGGGAATGGGTCAAAACTAGAGGTGGGTAGGTTCAGATGAGACATTAGGAAGAAGTTCTTGCCCATGAGGGTGGGGAGACACTGGCAGAGGTTGGCCAGAGAGGTGCTGGAAGCCCCATCCCTGGACATTTGGAAGGCCAGGCTGGCTGGGGCTGTGAGCAACTGATGTAGTGGGAGGTGTCCCTGCCCATGGCAGGGGGGTTGGAACTAGATGATCTTGAAGGTCCGGAAGAAGTTCTTGCCCATGAGGGTGGGGAGACACTGGCACAGGTTGCCCAGAGAGGTGCTGGAAGCCCCATCCCTGGACATTTGGAAGGCCAGGCTGGATGGGGCTGTGAGCAACCTGCTCTAGTGGGAGGTGTCCCTGCCCATGGCAGGGGGGTTGGAACTAGATGATCTTGAAGGTCCCTTCCAACCCTGACAATTCTATAATTCCTAGCAGAAGCAGTTCATTGAAGGGTCTATAATTAAAGGTAGAAATCAGGACCTGCCTGTCTTATGAACTTCCAGGAGTGTCATACTCTGAGCCCCTGGAAGTTATGACACAAAAAGCTCTTGCAGTACTCAAGACATGAAGCTTTGGGTTTAATTTTTAGGCTCTTATTTCTTGAAAATCTTAGGTAAAAGCTTTCTAAATAAGTGCACTCATTTCTTGTCTAATTACTGCTTTTTGGCTTCTGGCTCTGTAGGATAATAGGTTAAAGAATTTGTCCTGAGGACCAAGAACTGTTTGACAAAGAGATTAAAAAGCACAGGCAAAAAGATCCTGAGCAATGTCTTCAGTGGACTCAGTCCAGTTCCCAAAGGACTCTAACATTGCATTAGGCAAAATATTTGTACAACTTACAAAGCACTGAGCAGAAATAGAAATAACATGAACTTCCTTTGATCTTTCCTAAGGGCAAAGATAAAAGGATATGTATTAAGGTATGGGAAATCTCACCTTGCTGTTGCCATCACCTTGTAAGTCACAGGTTGTAGCTCCATCCTTCATCCTGGGCCTTGTCCTGTGCATTCCCTGAGCACTCATTTGTAAGAGATTTTCTCAAGATAATATTTTTATTATTCTTTTTCTTAAAAAGCAGCTAACAGGAAACAGATGGTATCTAAGTAATGCCTCCTGCAAAGTAAACAAGACAAATATCGACCCAGATTAATGACTCAGTGACTTGCCTAGGTCAAGTTATTTAAGGTTGCTTCTGTGGCATTAATTGCTGCTTTAATTACACTGACAGTAAGTGTAGTTTCTAAATGACACCCTGTGGGGTGATTCAGAAAAATGTCAAGTTTGCTCTTGGTTCTGCCTTTAGCTTCTCATCTTGTGCACATCAAGTCATCTGAGCTCATTGTCCCATATTTCAGCTACAAAGTGGCTAACACTTCACATCCCTTCATTTGTATTCTGTGCATTTATTTGTCTGCTCCTGTGCCTCAGACCTGGCACCATCCACATCTTAGAATAACAAGGGGTGAGCCTCCCCTGGCTAAAGGCAGAGATGTGCATTGCAGGTGTCCACCTTTGATCTAGTGACTCCTGAGTCTCTCTATAATTGAAGGAAAGCAAAAGACAGATTGGAGACACATAAAGTCTACAATAAGTCATATAAATTATTCCTCCAAAGTGCATCTGTTAGTTAGAAGAAGAATTTAGGCATTCAGATCTTCACCAATCATCCCAGGCTCTTCTTCACCTGGGATGACTGGTGAAGGTCTGAATGTGTAAATGTTAGGTGTCAAAAGCTGTGCAACATGAATCCCATCTAAACTAATATATTTTTTTATGCTCACAACTTTAAGAGACTGATTTGGTGTGTAACTACTTAGAAGAGCCAGTAACAGCAAAACTACTTATGGGTATATAAATGTATATGCATGCATGCACAAATTGATACAGAACACACACATTTATGGCCATATAAAAGTATATCTTATATATTGTCCTGGTTTGAGTTAGAACAAAATTAATTCTGTTCAGGGATTTCCCTTTTCAGCTCAGTCTGTTCTAACCAACTGCACTTTCTGAAGTTAATGGTGTATTTTCACAGACAGTCTTTGCTCCCAGCAGTGATAACTCTCCATGTTCACAGTTACTGCCAAGGGTTGGTGTGTGCAGAAAGGCTCTTGCTTAGACTTGCTCCTGAGCAGACCAAGGTCATGGTGAAATCTTGTGCCCCACATTGGGGATGCAGAAAGTAAAAGGCTGCACTTGTGGGGAGGAGCAGCCAGGACAGGGACCCTAAACTGACAAAGGAGGGATTCCATCCCATATAGATCATATTCAGTGTAAACTAAGGGATCACGAGGGCCAAGCTCCTCTTCTTCAATGGCTGGTGTCTAAGAAGAATTCTTATCTGTTCTGCCTTTGATCCCAATCTGTGTGTTCCTGTATCCAGTTCCAGAATCCAGCTCCTGAATCCAATTCCCATCTGCTGCTAAGTCCAGCCTGGGACTTCCCCAGTGCCTGCTCCACAGCATCACTGGTGATGGTGACACAGCTGCCATCAGGGAGTTTGGGTTTGATACTGGGTTTGTATATATTCTACTTTATTATTATTATTTTCATTAAAGCTGTTCTAGTTTTCTAAGCCATAAGTCTGTCTCCCTTATTCCCTTTCTCTTCCCATTTGGGAAGGGAGAAGGGTTAATAGAGAGTGTCTGTCACTTGTCTAGTGGCCAGCCCTGACCCTAAACATGGACCTTTTCAGGATATGTTAAAGGTTTTGTTTTCATACCATGCCTAGTACTAGAGAGACTGGCAGGTAAAATAGACAGTATTCTATTGTAGATGGAATAGATAAATGAGAGTTGAGGTCATCTCCTAATCATCATCACACTAAACATCCTCAATCACATTTTTCTTCACAAGCCATCCAGGATTTACAGTCTGACTTTACTGAATGGAAATTCAGTACAAATTAATAATGTAAGAACTGAGTAGCTTTATTCAAGCTACACAGAGAGTAAAGTTATTTCCCTAAAATCCCATAAAATGGAATCAATAGCCGAATTCATTTGATCAGGCACAATCTAATTTTATGCAACAAGAGCATTCTTTCTATCCAAGCATCAGAGCTAAAGTGTGCTACCCACACTGTGTATTTGCAGGTACCCTGTGCTCAGCCAGGCTGTAAATTATCCTTTCCCATCCTCAAGTCAAATTGTAGAGGTCCTTGCTATAAAAATATGCAAGCAGGCACAAATGTGCTGGGCATTTTAAGCAGAGATAACCTCCTGTGCCTGGTTCCTGAAAATGAAGAGCTAGACTGCTGGCAATTACCTCTAATTACAGTTGGTACAAAAGGGTTTTCATAATGCACTTCTGTACAATGCACAACCTTGAAATGAGGTGCCAAGGCTGAAACATTTGTTCCCCTTTTCCATTAAGCACCTTTTAAAAACTAATAATAAGAAGATCATTCAGGGAGAAAGATAACACCCTGACATGGTCAGTTAGTAAATACATAAGACATTATTTGCCTCACGAGAGGCCTGACCCTACCCCAGTGATTTAATAGTAACCATCATATAACAATTTCATTAGCAGAGCTGAAAGAAGGGGGAGAAAAGTATCATTAAACCCATTTTCCAGATAAGGAAACTGCCACAAAAAGTTATTTACATACGTTCAGCATCCAAGCTAAGAAAGTTGCCAGTCTACAAACTCCCAGCCTAAGTGTGAGCTGCAAAACCCCTATAACTTTGAATTTTGTCAAAAAAACCTCTCTCCAACAGCCTCTATTGTAGTTTTACAATTTTTTCAGCTGAGGATTTTGCCCTGTCCACGTTGTGGTGATTAACTGTAGAGCAGAGAGATCAAGACCTCTTGATAAGACAAGCAGAGGGATAATCTTCCATCAGTGCTTGGAACATAAATATTAAACTGGTCTTGTCAAACAAATCCCACTATAAGACCTTGCCAGATGCTTAGAATTTGGTCAATCCATTAATCATCCCAATCAGAACTTCCTTGCCTGGATCACTTTCACAAGCTGAGCTCTGTTGGTAAAAAACTGGTTTGGTAAAAACCTTGGGATTAAAATTCTGCCTTGTTTTAAGCACTATTAATAGGGGACATTAAGGGAGCTGAGCTGAAAATGAAAAATAAGGTTTTATTTAAGTACTGGGCAAAACCTGAGTTCTTTGGTGCCTGCTTCCTCACGTGCTCCTTTTGTTACCATAGGTACCATGAAACCCTCAGTATTTACTGAATCACAACATTTACCTGACCCACTGAATTTACTGTGTTTAGAAGCAAGATTGCTTTGAATACTCTGTTAAATGTAATTAGTGGGAAGAGCAATTATCAAGATTTTAACAGCATTCCCTGTATCTCTTTGCTCTTGTTGAAATGAGTTCAAATGTCCATTTAATTAACCAAAGGAAAAGAAACAAGAAATAGAAAAATAACTGTGCTGCTTGTATATAAGTTCTCTCATCTCAGGATTCTAAGTGCTTTCCACATAATAAAGCTCATGAAAATCCCTCTGAAGCAAATGAGTTCCAGCACATCAGTCTTCAACAGTCACATAATTTTAAGGGTCTGATTTTGTGGAGGGCTGGTTGTGCTTTCTTGCCTTCCAAATCAAAAGGAATTGGTGCCACCTTCAATGATCAAAAGATTCTCCTGAGCCATCATGTTAATGAGTCTCAGAGGTAGCACTGAACTAAACCAGAATACTTGAAAAAGGCCTGCAGAGGAAGGCACCTATATCATCACCCCTATTTTACAGATGGGAAAGAAAAGTTACCTATTGAAAATAAACCCAGAAGAAGATCTTTCAGCTCCTTGAACTCAGTTCAGTGCTCTGGACATTATCTAGGCAACTTTGTTTTGAAGCACCATCCCTTCATCAGGAGAAGATAACTCTTTGCTGCAGGTTTTAAGATGAAATATTAATTATTTGACAACAAACCACGTTGTAAAAAACCATGACACCATTAGGGCTAAAAGGGTATTTAAAATTAATTTGATTATTCATATTAGCACAAGGCTATATCATGTAACACTGAGCTGAAGGAGAATAGCTTGAAGCAATGCTGGATAAAGCATTGCACTGAACATGATAACTTCAGATAATGTGTTATTTAGGTTACTCCAGGTAACTATCATAGTTACACTATGTTTGCTCTGCTATTCATTATCAAATTTTCAAACCAATGAGCACTAGGATACATTGGGTCTGATCTTCACCTATTGTCAACTGTAGCTCTGACACTGTAGGCAGGTAGAATCCAGATGCTTTGCTAAGTTGTACTGGCAAAACCAACGAATAAGACACAATTAAAAAGAACTTTTTTTTATACGTAGCTTATTTTAGACAACCCTGAGATTGCCCTTAGGGCCCAAAACAGAAAAACTTTTTAAATGGAAAATTTTGTGGAAGAAGGAGGAGGTGTGTGCTTCATGTCTTGCCTCAGAATCATCTCTGTTGCCCTAGAAACACAGCAAAAAATGTCTGATAAAGGCAGTGTTCCTGCTGCAGAAAAAGATGAGCTGTCTCCATCGTGGTCCTACTTGGTGTAGTGACCATACCAACAAATTTCAGGAATCTCCCACTCATCCCAGGCTGGGAAGCTTAGAAATGTTCAGATATGTGCTTTTCAAACACAGCAGAAATAATTTCTGCTGAAGATTAGGAGAAGTTCAATTGGAGGAAGTTGGATTTAGGATGTCGGGTTATGGTAGAACTGGGGAGAATGGCTCAAAACTAGAGGTGGGGAGATTCAGATGAGATGTTAGGAAGAAGTTCTTCCCCAGGAGGGTGGGGAGACACTGGCACAGGTTGCCCAGAGAGGTGGTGGAAGCCCCATCCCTGGACATTTTGAAGGCCAGGCTGGATGGGGCTGTGAGTAACCTGCTGTAGTGGGAGGTGTCCCTGCCCATGGCAGGGGGGTTGGAACTAGATGATCTTTAAGGTCCCTTCCAACCCTGACAATTCTATGAATTCTATTCTATTCAATGAATAAGTCCAGTCTATCACTGAGACCATGATTCTTAAAGAGGAGCACCAGGTATCCCCAAATAGATGGTCAGAAGATGGATTTGTCCAAGTGGCTGTGGTATCAGTAGATAAGATACCAAGAGCTAGCATGTTGCTATCTTTGGGCTTACTCTGAAAAGAACCAGCTTTAAGTAGAAGTTTTGGAAGCTGCCTTCATAGCAACATCCTCTAGTAGTAGCATCTGCTACTTTTCAAGCCTACAAATGAAAGTTGGAGGAGTCATTGGTTATGATCATCAATTTGTAAGGAAAGCTGGAGCATGTGGTTGGAGAATATTAAGGAAGAAACTCTTGCCACTGGGCTGGAGAGAGTTTTACAAGGTCTCTTCTTTCAAGATAACAAGTATAATTTTACAAATGCACTGTCACCAGCAAAATTGACACTGTTCTGAAGTTGCCCAAACAGGGGACATAACCATAATAGAACTTCCCTAAGTCAGCTATCAACTATTATCCTGGTTCCTGATGAACAGAACTCATCCCCCACCCTAAAACCCATCCCTTGAGTGTAACCAGGCTTTAGGACTAGTAATGATGGACTTTTTCTGGTTGTCAGCTCCCCCCCTCCTGTTTCTCCACAGAACAAAGGCTCCTCTCAAAGCTCTGTGAAGTTTCACCTTATCTCTGAGCTTCAGCCCCAAAAGTTCAGTGGGAGATACATTAAGGGTGTGCACTTAGAAGACTTCACACTTCAATACAAGCCTTATCACTTTCATTTAAGTAGCATAATAGATACATTAATTTATTCCAGGAACAGGCATTTGGCTGCATTAGATTCCTCACCAGTATGGGCAGTTCTTCAAGCAATTTTCAATCTGTTCTCTCTTCTGAACCTGCCTTCCTCTTATTCTCTCACTGACTCTTTTTCCCTGTTTTGGGTCAATTTTATTTGATTTTTTGCTCTGCTTTCCTTTAAAAAATACTCTTTTAAGGCCCTTTTCTGCTTAGAGCTCTCTGCACAGCAACTGGCAAGAAACTTTTCCTTTTATAATCTCTAATCATACACTCAGTGACTCCCTGATTAGCCACCTTAGGTGGTCAAAGTGCCCTTTTAATTACATGTTGCTAAGTTACCAGAGGTGAGATCTAGGGATTGTAACGTGGGCAATTAGATATCTAATTTGGAGCTGATCATTTTTGTCATCCTTTTAATTGATAAAAGGAGGTATGTAAGATATCTAATAGTCTAATGTGTCTATCTTGGATACTTAGGCGAGCATGAACTGAATTATCCTCTGCTTGTGATTATTTAACTGCAAGATGAGCCTATCATGCTAAATCAAATGTTTAAATTCTATACAAGGTTATTATTATTATACCCCAGAATTATGACTCAGAGTTGGGAGAATGTATCTCCAGGAGATGAGCCTCTGTCCTGTTTAAAATCTTTCAGTGCCATGATTTTGATGATAGATTCTAGCACCAGTATCAGAAAAAAATAATATGGAAAGGCACGATACAGCTTAATTAGATTCCTAATTCATTTATTCTAAAAGAATAAAATGCCTGTTGAATCACAGGGATGGTGCTAATACATGTATAATGAAAATAACTATGTTTCTATGATAACTAACTACTGCCAGGCTGAGTTGTTAACTTATTTTGCGAGGTAAAAATAGACCCTAAACACTTGACATTAGAATTCCCTTTGTTTGGTTGGTTTCAAGACACAGCCAAGGGAAGTTACATTTTCTTCTCTGTAAATGAAGAGAAGTCAAACACCACCTAATTGCTTTCCTTGTATAAAAAGAAACACCAACTTCCCTAATTAGCTGATTGTCAGAACACATGGAGATAATGACAAGGTTGTATTTGTCCTGTTCCTTTCAAGCTTTGACAGACATGATGCTGAATGAGGTGGAATCACAGAATGTCAGGGATTGGAAGGGACATCGAAAGATCATCTAGTCCAACCCCCCCGCTGGAGCAGGATCATCTAGAGCAGGTCACACAGGAACACGTCCAGGGGGGCTTTAAACACCTCCAGAGAAGGAGACTCCACAACCTCCCTGGGCAGCCTGGGCCAGGCTCTGTCACCCTCACTGGGAAGAAGTTTCTTCTCATATTTAGGTGGAACCTCCTCTGTTCCAGCTTTCACCCATTGCCCCTTGTCCTATCACTGGATGTCACTGAGCAGAGCCTGACTCCATCCTCCTGACACTCTCCCTTAATGTATTTATAAACATTAATAAGGTCACCCCTCAGTCTCCTTTTTTCCAAGCTAAAGAGCCCCAGCTCCCTCAGCCTTTTCTCATAATGGAGATGTTCCACTCCATCATCTCTGTGGCTCTGTGCTGGACTCTCTCCAGCAGTTCCGTGTCCTTCTGTAACTGAGGGGCCCAGAACTGGACACAATATTCCAGCTGTGGTCTCACCAGGGCAGAGTAGAGGGGCAGGAGAACCTCTCTTGACCTACTACCCACATCCCTTCTAATACACCCCAGGATGCCATTGGCCTTCTTGGCCACAAGGGCACATTGTTGGCTCATGGTCAGCCTGCTGTCGACCAGGACCCCCAGGTCCCTCTCTCCTATGCTGCTCTCCAACAGCTCAGTGCCCAACCTATACTGGTACCTGGGGTTGTTCTTGCCCAGATGCAGACTCTACCCTTGCCCTTGTTATACCTCATTCAATTTCTCCCCACCCAACTCTCCAGCCTGTCCAGGTCTCTCTGGATGGCATTTCCATCTGGCCAGAGCAAATATTCTCACAGTGCTTCAAATAAGCCATTAAACACAGGTGTCAGTAACAAAAGGTATTCAAAAACCTCCAGTCATTTTATAACAGTCATGGAGTTAGGGAGAAATATGACTAACGTGGTGGTCAAAAACTCTGACAAAGTCTTATATATTTAATAACAATTTACATATAATGCAGATTTTGCATTCCCCTCCTCTAAATCTGTTACAGAGAAATATTATTGGTAATAGTCAAGAGTATATGCAAGGGACTGAAAACTGCTTTGTGACATCTTTAAATATCACATATAATATAATATTAGGATTTTTCATGGGGATTTAGGTTTGGTGAATCAGAAATGAATCTCTCTAGTGAGGTCACATCTGGAGTGCTGTGTCTAGTCCTGGACTCCCCAGTTCAAGAGGGACAAGGAACTACTGGAGAGAGTCCAACGGAGGCTACAAGAATGATTAAGGGACTGGAACATCTCTGTGAGAGGAAAGGCTGAGAGCCCTGGGGCTGTTTAGCCTGGAGAAGAGAAGCCTCAGAGGGGATCTGATCAATGCTGAGCAGTATCTGAAGGGTGAGTGTCAAGAGGATGGGGCCAGTCTCTTTTCGGTGGTGCTCAGTGATAGGATGAGGAGCAATTGACACAAAGCAGATCACGGGAAGTTCCATCTCAACATCAGAAGAATGTCTTTCCTGTGAGGGTGATGGAGCCCTGGAAGGCTGCCCAGGAGGTTGTGGAGTCTCCTTCTCTGCAGACTTTCAAAACCTACCTGGATTCATTCCTGTGTAACCTGCCCTAGGTGAACCTGTTTGGGTAGGAGGGTTGGACTACACGTTCTCCAGAGGTCCCTTCCAACCCCAATCATTCTGTGATTCTGTGCTATACACACCTTGTTGTATTTTTAAATTATATAATAGACAAAAATAGACAAAGATCTGAAGTAAGACCATACCATGTCATTACTTGCAAGTGCTTCAAAATTTTATCAAACATGTTATAGTTTTTTTATCCAAAGAGTATTTTTTATTTTCACCTGTGGTGAAAATTCCACCTATTTTTTTATTCCCATTCTGCTGGCAGCAAATACTCTGTGAAATACAGACAAGTACAATTTTTCTTGTGTAGTTCTTCCAAAATTGCACAGAAGCAAAAGGAAAACTAATGCTTTCAGCCCCAGATGTTCAAAGGTTAAGAAGCACCTATCATAGACTTGACAGGTTGCAGACACCTAAATATTGTTCAGAATGTGAATCTCCTTCAGCAATCACCATAAGAGTGACAGATGCTAAAGAGGAACAACAATCCTAAAGCAGGCACTGGCCTTTGGGTCAGCTGAAACACTCTCTAGACTCCTAATCAGGGTGTAGCTTTGCTTATACTGCCAGGGAGCAGCTTTAGGGATAAGGACAGCTGAGATATCCACACGGAGCTGGCAGATATGACACTGGATCTGTGAAAGATCCAGGTACTCTTGAAGCTAAAGTGAAGTTCAGCCAAGATAACCTATAATATTGCAAACAGACACAAAGATGTGAGCAACTAAAAGGGTTGGAAAGGACCTTTAAAGGTCATCTAGTCCAACCCCCTGCAGTGTGCAGGGACATCTGCAACTAAAGCAGGTTGCTCAAAGCCCCATCCAACCTGACCTCAAATGTTTCCAGCAATGGGGCATCTACCACCTCTCTGGGCAACCTGAACCAGAGTCTCACCACCCTCAGTGTAAAAAATTTCTTCCTTCTCTCTAGTCTAAATCTCACCTCTTGCAGTTTAAAACCATCCCCCCTTGTCCTGTTGCAGCGGGTCCTGCTAAATCTAGGTATCTGCTGAGCACAGAAAGAACTGAAACACACACTTCATATGTGAATACCTAAATATTTAGTTAAATTTAGTTGGTTTTTTACCTTTGGCTGAATCCTACTCCAACTGCTGTACCTGCAGGTAGGGATAAGCAGCCAGATCCAATCATAACACCCCCTATATCTCCCCAAGGTGATGTTTTTTCTTTTTTTTTTTGCATAGAGCCACTTCATTATTTCAGTGACATGCATGATAAATAAGAAAGGCAACGCTTGTGCCTCCCAAAGCAGCCTGTGTGAATATCACCCATTTTCTACAGCACTGCTAAGAGACATTCATCTATTGTGGAGGTGGCTATGTATGGTGACTGGGGTATACAAAACAACCCAAACACACACAAAACCAGTCCCTGCCTTGCAGCAGAGAGGAGACACGGATAGAATTGCAATCAACAGAGCAGCTGTAGGGGAGATCTTGCCACAGAAACCCAGCAAAGCCACGGGGAGGGTGGTGGAGCAAAGTTAATCCTATTATAAATTAGCTTGTGCTTCATGCTCTGAATGCCTGGGCTACCCTCTTTGTTTCTAGAAAACATGATTTGGGAAGCTTAGCCTTCCACACAAGTGAGTCAACAAGTCCCCTGGCTGCAGGAAAGGAACAGGACAGCCCTGCTCTGTACTGATTCAGGGCTAGTTATCCAAGGTTTAAAGGTATGGTTAGAGATCCCCAGAATCTAAGTTCCTCTCTGAAAAACAAACCTTGAATTAATCAGTTGATCAAATTGTTCCTCTATAGCATTTGTGAGGGAATCGTGGCTTGGTAGGTTAGCTCTATATAAAACATCCAGCAGAACTGCAGACTCCTGTCTGCTAAGAAAATTGGTCCAAATGCTCATAGACCTTACTCATATATATCATGTAGTTAAAAGATTTGTCCAACTACCTAGCTTGTAACAAGAGCAAATAAACCCTAAAAATAAGTGGCAATAGTTTATCACATCTGGGGTTGGCTAGAGTCAAAACACAATTAGGTTGTAATCTGCATCCTATTTATTTGTGCCAATGATTGTGTCTTTTTCTTATTTTTAAGTATATTTACCTTAATACTCTGACACATGTAGGTAGCTTTAAAAAAAGAATATATCTACCTGCTTCACAGAAATCTTAGGGTGCTTAATAGACACCAGTGAAACACTCAGATCAAAGACCTTACCCATATGTATATAGCTGTATAAACATTATACATGTTTTTAGGTAATAAAGAGGTAGTTTATGGCTTAACTCTTATGCAACAGACACAAGTGCTTGGCCACGAGCAAGCGTGTGATTCTGATTTAGAGAACAGACAATTATAGGTTTCAAAGCAAGTATAAATGTGTTTGTTAAAGTAGAACACGGTGGTAACTGCCAGGAAACCTAAAAGAGGAGAGCAAGGGATGAGAGATGAGCAGACTCCTCATCTCAGTGCACTTTTGTTTGCCTATAGATCACCTGGCATAAAGCCCCCAAAAGAGAGGACAATGATTTCTGGTCATCACTTGAGTGCTTGATGCCCAAAGACACTTAGGGGCTTTGGTGTTTTTTACTTTTTATAGTAGACAATAATCTTCCAGGGACACAACTGGACATTTATATTGCTCAGCTGCCTGACTACATTTCCCCCCAGTCCTATGGAGACTTGAAGGCATCTTTCAGACACAGCCTGAAGGATGATTGAAAGGTGCAAAGACATCAGCTATTGATCTGGGGGTCAGCAGAGGAGAAATGATGGTCAGCTTTAGTTTTGACTGATCCCCCACATTACCTCCTATATCTGGAGTTTGCCTCACCAAACGTGAGTCCCATTTGAGATGGTTTGTCCTGTTCAGGTGATTACTTGGAAAACTATTGCTTATTTTTTTGTGCTTCCTTTACCAGTGGAAAATCCCTTCAGAGATGAATTTTTGAATGATTCAAAGGGCAAAGAGTTGGTCACCTCCTTGCCTCTAAATGGTGATGGATGTTTCCATCTCTGATGGGAAGCTCACACCCCACACACTCTATAATTGGGTAAGAAGAGATACAGAGATCACTTTAGTCAACCTCAGCATCAATAAATTCATGCCACATGCATTTCTTAACAAAGCCCAAACTAAATGATAATAGCTGAAGACTGGATGTTTTATATGAGTCTGACAGTTCTATTTTTCCCTTACAAAGTTGTGAACCTTTTATAAAAAAAAAAGGTCTTTCCTATTCAGCATAGATTTAATAAGACAGTTTTACATTAGGTGAATATTAAGTAATTGCTAAATGAGATCTTCAGGCATGATAACTAAATAAGAGCTTAATCTTGCTATATAATTATCTTCAAATTATACATGTAGCAATATGTAATTAAAACTATTCTTACAGTATAAAAATAGCAATTCAAACCTAAGAGTCGCAGCTATCCTTAGAAAAAGATGATTCACCATTAACCTGTTTTATCTATTCATTTCTGCAGACTTTAATGAAGGCTTAAACACTGAACAAGGAAAGGAAATATTTCTGAGTCTTGACCTAGATTATATTAGGGAAAATTCCCTCAGATCAGATTTTAGAGTCTTAAATGTATCACTGAATCAAGTGAACTGTCTTGGAGGACAATCTACACCCAACAGAAAGAGAAATATGTCTCCTGAAGTGGTTCCACGTACCTATTCAGGTACCTGACCCACACTGTTGAGTGCAAAATGACCTGAGGAAAATGCAAACAATTATTTTCAACAACTCTTTTCAATGTCCAGTATTGGCTGGTGTATCTGTGGACTTAACTGACTATCTATCAATGCAAATATTTAAGGAAGCCACAATTAAAAGCACTGTCTGCAAATATCTGAGTATCTGAGACGAACATTTTAATTCTGGAGAGGCTTAAAATTTTTCTAATTGTATTCTGGAAGCATGGCTGAATTCAGCAAGGAATTTCTACATCAGAAACTCTAGATTTGAAAGGAAAAACATTTAAAATATGCTCAAGGATCTGCCATTTTTTGGACAAAATATCTGTTATTCCTAATAAATATCTGTGATCTCTTTTGCATTATGTTCCAGTTGTGATTTATGAGTTTTATTGACACATACTTCAGGGTTTCATGCTCCAGTTCTGCACTAGCTTTGAACAACTAGAAAAGATCCAAAAGTATCTCAAAGAAAACAGTGGATGTGATGAACTTTTTATCTACACTCTATAAAACTGGCATCGAAACCATTGATTTTTTGCAAAGTGTGAAATTCAAGTGATTCTTCATGAAGCAAGGAGGTTGGATGTACAGAGAATGACATGGAATGGTTGAAGTTGTCAGGGACTTCTGGAGAATATGCTGTCCAAATAATCTGCTCAGAGAAAGGACAACTACAGCAGATTGCCCAGGATTTCATCCACTTGGATTTTGCACCCACTATCTCTTGTCCATTCACTTCATGGTCAACTTGGTATCTGCCAGGATCCCCTAAGGTCTTCTCTGCAAGGCTGCTTTCCAGCCCTTCAGAACAAGTTCCCAGGTGGGTTGTGGATGCTCCATCCCTAGATGTGTTCAAGACCAGGTTGGATGGGGCCTTGAGCAACCTGGTCTAGTGGGAGGTGTCCCTGCCAGGGCCGGGGGCTCAGAACTAGATGATCTTTGAGGTCCCTTCCAACCCACACCATTCTATGATCAATTCCCAATCTCTCCTGGTGCATTGGATTATTTCTCCCCAGGTGCAGGATTAACATTTCCCTTTGTTGATCTTCATGAGATTCCTCTCTGCCCATTTTCCCAGACTGATAGGGTCCTTCTGAATGGCAGAACAACCATCTGATCAACCCCTCCTCCCGTATTTTTACCATCTCCAAACTTGCAGGGGGTGCACTCTGTCTCATCATCTATGATATTAATAAAAATACTACATGGCATGGATCTCAATATCAATACCAGTGTTACAGCATCATTGACTTGCCACCTGCTGAACTTCATACTGCTGATCCCAATCCTTTGATCTTAGCACTTTAGCCAGTTTCCAATCCACCTCACTGCCCATTTATCTCTCATGTTCACATGATCATACTCCACATATGACTTGCTTGTGGATCTACTTAGACATTCAAAAGTTACATATAGAGAAAAGAAATTAATCCAGACATTGCAGGGCTCAAGATGTACACAGTGATCCCAGGGCCAGGAACATCCTGGCTCCTGTTGAGCATTTAAAGCACTGTAGCTAGCTGTGACTTACTCTGAGTCAGCCTGCCAGCCACAGTAATGCAGCTGATACTAGGATTCATCTAATTTAATTTTAGCTGCCAAAAACTTAGCTGTCTATCCTGAGCCAGTCTTTTAGGCTGACTCTGTTGTCAACACACAGAGACAAGTGCCCCCAGAGGGCGATTCGTCCAACCTCTCTCTTTGCGTCGACTCCAGAGAGAACATAATGAATGGCTGAGATTAGATGCCTAATTATTAGATGGTGAAGGTTAGGGAAGATGAATCCCATCAGAAAAAATGGGTTGTAGGAAACATTATGCAGGCTCTGTGCCAGCTAAAGGCTCCACTGTGCAGTGACACTTGGCAATACTCCATCTCTTCTCTTCCAAACAGTGTGCAAGGGAAGGAGGAGAAGATGGGAACAACTTGACTTCTATATTCTTGGGTCAGTGGGGTTTTTTCTACTTGTTTGCATGGTGAATTGTGAAGAAGGAAGTACTCTTTGAAGTGGCATGGAGTGAGTAAGCTGGGGTCAGTGTGCCCAGACTTATTTGCTCTTCCAAATGCTGCTGTTTCTTCTGCACTGCCTGTTCTGCTAGTTTTGTGCATGGAGACAGGTTGCATTCTCCTGCTCTGATACTAACAAGGCGTTTGTAGTGTTTAAATAGCACGCAGAGGATATCCATGGAGTGAAGTGGAGGTAAGTCCACTTTCTATATGAACAGCACAAGCAAGCTGACTTAGATTTCCAGGGTAAATAAACCTAAATCTTCTTAGAATCATAGAATCGTCAGGGTTGGAAGGGACCTTAAAGATCATCTAGTTCCAACCATCAACGGCCACGTTCATATTGTGTCAAAACACAAGTAATCAGAACACTGAGCCATTAAGACCAACATTTCATAGAATCATAGAATGTTTGAGGCTGGAAGGGACCTCTAGAGGTCATCTGGTCCAACCTCCCTACACAAGTAGGGACATCTCTACCTAGGGCAGGTTGCTCAGAGCCCCATCAAGCCTGACCTTGAAGGACTCCAGGGATGGGGCCTCCACCCCGTATGGTCCATGCCATGATTAATGTGAGTGGATTCCTTCCATCAACTTTGGTTTCACTCTCCAAAAAAAAGTCTTTTAGTTCTGTTTCCAGATTTCACAACCATTCCTTGTGATGTCCGAAGTGAACAAAGGGTTCAATTCCTTTTTCAGCATAGTATCCTAGCCTTAGTGTGATATTTATTTAGTTTTTGTGCTTCATTGTAACAATGATAATACAGAAAATGAAATACCCACTGCAGCTGCTATTGTGAGTGATGCATTACAGAGAAATCTAGCTAAGGACTGAAAAATCAGAATAGATTAGGGGAAGGAACACTTGATGTGCTCGTGTGCCCTGAAGATATGTTAGGTTTTGTCACTGGATGTCCATCAATCTTGTCTTCTATTGCCCACAGTAAGACCAGCCTTCACACAGATAATGTGAAAGTCTGGAAACAAAGAATTACATTTAATGACCTGCTATTAGACCCAAAATCCACTGAGCCAGAGATCAGGGCACAGGCAAAGCCACAGAGCAAGAGATCAAAAAAACTGCCCTTGGAGCTTCCATCTTTTCTTCCAAATCTGTCCTCTTGAAAGACTTGGTTGAGCTAAAGGACTTTGTTAAAGCAGTAGTGGTCACATCCCATAATCCTGATGCTCCATGATTCCTACAGTCCTTCCTAGCCCTCTTTGCTCTGATCACAAGTATCATCCATGAGTTTTACTACCATAGTGTAAGTATCAGGCTTTGTTTCATTAGCCCTAGAGAGTTATTGACAGGCAAAAAAAAAAAAAAAAGTATATTATTCATATATAATAAAGGACCCTGCACATCCTGAAGAGTTTTCAGGTTACATTATGTATTTTTCATTTGAATCTGTCACCTTCCAGTTTGCAAATCATTTCAGAGTGTTGACTATATGGCTTTTAGCCAGAGGTGTTGGCTTTTGCCCACCTATTTAATATATAAAACATATATCATCATTAATATGCTTCAAAGCATGAACCTTCAGATGTTTAAAAATGAGATATGTAAGTCTAAAGCTCTAACTTGGGCTTCCTTCACGAGGAGAGGAGAGATAAAGGGGTCACCATTAATTTGCCTAAGTGTGGGGTTCTTTTCAGTATTGGAGAAGACTCGTGTCAAAGACTTCTATGCAGGGCTGGCAAATATGACTGAGAACATTTGGAAGACACAGACTGTTTTGGAATGGTACCTGGAAACCAGAAAGGATATCCCATGATGCCTAAAATAGAATCATAGACTTGTCAGGGTTGGAAGGGACCTTCAAGATCATCTAGTTCCAACCCCCCTGCCACGTGCATAGAACGGTTTGAGTTGGAAGGGACCTTAAAGGTCAAAATGCTCTGGTTCAGTCCTCAGAAGATTTACACCTACAATGGTAGTTCACAAAAGGAAGGTTTTTGGAGCCACTATGAAGTCTTGTTAAGTCTTCACAGTGCTCTTTGTGCTAAGCCTTGTCAGATGGGTGTATCAGGTGTATTTACCTCCATAGCTGGCAAGAAAATAAGTTTTCATAGTACAAAAGTTATAGCATTTCAAGTTTCTTAATCAATTTAAAACCAAAAGTATTGGGTTTATAGTAATGTGAATTTTTTACAGGGAGGGGGGAGGGAAAATGAAGTCAATATATTTTGTTTCAGGCTCTGAATACACTTAGCCATTCCCAAATCATATGTATGTAGTACTTCTCAGTGAAAATTTGGGTGGTCTTCAAGTCCTTTTTCTGCAACTAGATTAAGAATCTTCTCATAATATTGGCTTAGATGACAATACTTCTCTAGTAGTATCACACATCAAACATTTATACCCATGTTTACAACGCTAATATCTTTACAAGACAAACTTATCTTTGACAATTATCTGAAGATGTTTCCCCGGAGGAATTTTTATTTAGCTGACAAAGCACGTTTGGATGAGAAAAGCAAATCCACTAAGCTCTTTTTCATTGAAGTTAGATAAACACATGCCCAAAGATGTACAAAGAACCTCTTAACTTTCAGCCTACCTGCCTCTGCTTTGAAGAGTACTTAAATGGTATTGAGGCAATTCCCAGCAATGGTTTGATGCATTAATCATAGTAAGATTTGTGATTACAAACAAATATTTTTTTCAGTCCCTTGACATTTTGGAAAGTGGATGTCACAGAGCCTTCAATTTTCAAGTGACTTTTAAATTACAAGAGATGAGAAAGGAGAGAAAACAAGTGTATTTATGGTATGCTTCGGTAAATGGACTTAAAAACTCATTAGTCATTTATTTCAGTGGAAAATATACCAGAATGTGGCATCAAGAAGTACTGTCAATTTTATATATTCAAATGAAGTCCTGTTTCCACTGAAGTCTGTGAAAGTTTAAACACTGGTCTTCTAAGTTTTCCTTTTCACCCCTTTTTATCTCAGCCTTAACTTTCCAGAGGCACAAAGTAACACTCCACATGTTACTCTCCTCTATTCTTATCTTCATATAGAAAAATATCTCTACAGTTCTTTGTGATACTAGAACAAATGTGGAAAAAAAAAAAAAAGTCATCTTAAGATTCACAGAATCACAGAATAATTTAGGTCAGAAAAGAATTCTAGAGGTCAACTAGTCCAACCCCTGCTTAGAGAAGGACTAATCAGATCAGGTAACTCAAAGACATATCCAGTTGAGTTTTGAACACCTCCAAGGACAATCTCTCTATGAAGCCTCACAACAACAAAGACATTGAGATGCTGGAGCTTGTCCAAAAAAAGACAACAAAGCTGGTGAAGGGTCTAGAGAACAAGTCTTAAGGAGGAGTGGCTGAGGGAACTGGGGTTGTTCAGCCTGGAGAAAAGGAGGCTCAGGAGAGACCTTGTTGCTCCCTACAACTACCTGAAAGGAGGGTGTAGACAAATGGGGGTCAGTCTTGTCTCCTAAGTAATAAGGAATAGGACAAATGGAAGTGGCCTCAAGTTGCACCAGGAGAGGTTTAGGTTGGATATTAGGAAAAATTTCTTCACAGAAAGGACTGTCAAGTCCTGGAACAGGCTGCCCAGGGAAGTGGTGGAGTCACCACCCCTAGAAGGATTTAAAAGTTATGAAGATGTGGTGCTGAGGGACATGGTTTAGTGGTGGTCTTGGCAGTGCTGGGTTAATGCTTGGACTTGATGATCTTGAAGGTCTCTTCCAGCCAGAACAATTCTATGATTCTATGAATCTGTGTATGAGGCTGCTGGGACCTGTCCATTATACATGGACAGCAGAGTTTATAAAGCTGTACTATGTTCCTGAACTAGATATTTAGGTATCTGTGACAGGCTGCACAAACCTCATGTTGGAGTCAGAAGAGTGAAACAAGTATTTTAGGAGAGTAGCTCATCTGATTGGTCTTGGATGCCAGCTCTGAAATGAGCTGACCAACCATCTGGAGGGTACCTGTTCCTCTCAATTGCCTGTATATCATGGACCAGTTAAGGAACAGATGAGCAATTTTTAGACATCTAAAATGAGATTAATTCAATTTCTAGAGCAATTCAGTAGTGCAGTAAATAGGCCTTAGGGCTACATCTATGACCATTTTTTGGCTCTTTAAAGGAGAAGAAAATCTCTAGTAATAACCCCTTGGAGAACGCCAGCTGAAATGCACACTTAAATGTGCATTAAAAGCCACGTCACATGAGACCTATGAAAGTCCAAGGAACAATTTTGTGCTATCAATAACCACACAAAACCCTATGATACAACAACTCATTAGTGAACATAACCCTAATGTGTGTTTAAAGTCATACTGACATGAGAGTAAGCAGCAAGACTAATAATACCTTTTTGTCAAGTGAATTATTCCTGCCTAGTCATATGACCATATATACATTGACTATATTCAGATATATATCAATTTTAATTTATTCTCTAAATACAGTAGAAACCCAAGTCTCCAGTTTCCTTATGCATCGTTTCCTTTGAAAGGAAACAATAAAAGTGACTGAAAATTCAGGCACCACCTCAAACTGATTTACTTGTGTTTAATATTCACAAGTTTGGGCTAATCCACACTTCAGGGGCTTGACTCAAACTGGTGTTTAATGGGTTGTAAAACAGAAACACATGAATATATGAAGACTCAATGTTATTCTTGGTTACCCAGTCTCTCTATACACTGACAAAA
Organism: Brachypteracias leptosomus; assembly: GCA_013401335.1. Taxonomy (NCBI): domain Eukaryota; kingdom Metazoa; phylum Chordata; class Aves; order Coraciiformes; family Brachypteraciidae; genus Brachypteracias; species Brachypteracias leptosomus. Next base: position 125,653 of record VYZX01000838.1, read on the forward strand.
CCAAAACCAAACCAAAACTACCAACAGAGGATAATCCATGCCATGATTTGCTAACACACTAAATCACTTTAGGTGATGGAAAAACTGCACTTTCCTTTTATTCTGTATGGGCCAAAACAAACTGAGGGTAGATAATGTAGAAATGTAAATACAGGTGTCTAAAGCTGAGTGAGATATTTCCATCTTAACAGATCCACATAAGATCTCACAGACTCAGAAGCCAATTACCATGAAAAGGGGAAAAATTATACCACAGAAGGGTTTAGCTACAAACAGACAGAAGTCCAAGCTCAGCTGCACACGTTTGGTTCTCCTCTCGAAAAATCCCTGGCCAAGCTCTGCAACCAATATCAGCAAGACTCTATGATTCTATAATTCAGTTCTAAGACAGCAGCACCACAGGGACTGAGAGAAGACCTTGAGGCAGAGCAGTTTGGACTGTGACCAACTGAGTTGGGAGGAACGTGTGACAGCCAGGAAATTCTCCTCTTTAATGCCATAAGACCCACCTTCAATATGTGACTGAGGACAGATGGTTTGTAGTCACTTGTCACAATAATAATATGAATAATAGTCGTGTCCTGAAAAGATAGATACTCTGTTCCTAAACAGCATGAATTTCTCCAGTTCAAAATAAGACAAATTTTTGTAATGAAATGCCATGATGCCAGGAACCATATGTACAGTTGCAAGGAGCTTTCAAGTCTTCTCTGAACATGTCTATTGTCATCTCATTCTCCATCGTCTTTGCTGCATCAAGAAAGGACACACTTCAGGGTGCTTAGTTCATATAAAAAGCAAGGTGATAAGAAGGGCAAGAAGGATTCTGGGCTGCAGCAAGAGAAGCGTGGCCAGCAGGTCGAGGGAGGTGATTCTCCCCCTCTACTCCATCCTTGTGAGACCCACCTGGAGCTCTGTGCCCAGTTCTGGAGCCCCCATTACAAGAAAGATCTGTATGTGCTGGAACGTGTCCAGAGAAGGGCCACAAGGATGATCAGAGACTGGAGCATCTCTCCTATGAGGATAGACTGAGAGTTGGGGTTGTTCAGGCTGGAGAAGAGAAGATGTTCATAAACACAGAGGAAAGAAATTGGTCAAATCTAGCACTTTTCCCTACTATGATATTTCTTATATAGATGATGACATGAGATCTTGATCTGCTTAAGGAGGACATAAAACTATGGTTGTCTTTGGTCTGGGAAAGGCAGATAAAAAGAAGCATGCAAATCTCCATTGCCTATTAAGTAGAGTTTAAGCAAAAAAAGGTATTCATTTACATGCTGATCTTTTTTCCAAGTGCCTTTCCTTTCATTTAGAGATGACTGGAAAAGGAAAATAACAGCAGAAATGATTTACTAACTTTTATTAAATTGTTCACTACAGACTTCGTAGAATCATAGAATTGTCAGGGTTGGAAGGGACCTTAAAGATCATCTGGTTCCAACCCCCCTGCCATGGGCAGGGACACCTCCCACTAGACCAGCTTGCTCACAGCCCCATCCAGCCTGGCCTTCAAAATGTCCAGGCATGGGGCTTCCAACACCTCTCTGGGCAACCTGTGCCAGTGTCTCCCCACCCTCCTGGGAAAGAACTTCTTCCTAACATCTCATCTGAATCTCCCCACCTCTAGTTTTGACCCATTCCCCCCAGTCCTACCACTACCCAACATCCTAAAAAGTCCCTCCCCAGCTTTCTTGTAGCCCCCTTCAGATACTGGAAGGCCACCAGAAGGTCCCCTTGGAGCCTTCTCTTCTCTAGCCTGAACAACCCCAACTCTCTCAGTCTGTCCTCATAGGAGAGGTGCTCCAGCCTCTGATCATCCTCATGGCCTTCCTGTATAGTCACTGAAAAAAAAATAGTTACCTCTAGAGCTAATTTTTTTCTTATTTCTCAAAAATTACTTGTCTTAGAATAAGGGAAAAATTCCCTCTCAGAAAAATCCATATTTGTTTTCCTGACTCTAAATTGAGATTAAAACCTGATCTTTTACATTCCTAAATTCCAGATAAATGGATTGCACCCTACATCTCCCATATTCAGGACATTGAGCTCAAGAATTGTGACAACTTCCAGAGAGCTTCTAAGTGAAAGAATAACATAGTAGGTGTTGTAGCACAGCATTGAATTTTCAGTTGACAGACTAATTGACTTTCCTGTGCCTGGCAGTGAGAAGGAAGCCATTAGTCAGTGCCTAGAAAGCTGTTGACTGATTCAGCCCAACATCAACAGGCACCTTACAGAGGCAGAAGTGTGATTAACAGCAGTGAGAAGGGCCAGGTTAGAAGGCTGGGTTCAAGACTTTGACTTTCACAGGATTTGAGATGAATATGGTTCAGCTCTCTCTTGGTTTGACTCATCAGCCTCGTGGTAGTGGCTCAAGGTAAAAATAGGGATGGTGGTGATGTCACCAGGGACCTGAAGCTGCCCACATTAAGCTGGTAATAAGTCCTGCCTACTACCATGACAAATCCTTTGGGAGAGGCAGAGGACAGCTCTCCACTTGTCAGATGCCTGAAACCTTACTTCTGTTTTAGGTAGAGCATCACCTCAAAAAAAGTGAATTTCTTGCAGGTTTATCTCCTCTCTGGGACTGCCTTTATAAGGATTTTTCACAGAAATCCCTGTCCCAGAGTCAGTCTCAGTCTTATCCACCTAAACTGGCAAACAAATAAGGATCTAAATCCTAGTGCCAGCCACTTGTGCCAATAAGAACAAGAAGTTTCTAAGTTTCTAGCAGATCTTAAAACACTTTTGGACTGGTCTTGCAGATTTGGTTGGTTCTTGCCTCGTCACACATCAATGAAAGGAATGCAAAGTCAAACAAAGACTGAATCTGATTCCTTTACTTACTAAAATACTTAATAAAAATAGTGTCAATGCTTCTCTGTCCCAGTTGTGGAAGCAAAGGTTAAAATACAAAGGTCTAGTGTTCCTTTCATAGAATTGTGTTGGAAGAGACCTTCAGGATCATCAAGTCCAACCATTACCCCAGCATTGCCAAGTTCACCACTAAACCATGTCCCTCAGCACCACTTATCCACGACTTTTCAATCCCTCCAGGGATGGTGACTTCACCTCTTCTCTGAACAGCATGTTCCAGGGCTTGACAACTCTTTGTGTGAAGAATATTTCCTAATATCCAATCTAAATCTCCTCTGGCATAACTTGAGGCTGTTTCCTCTTGTCCTATCGCTTGCTACATGGAACAACAGATTGACCCCCACGTCCCTACAACCTCTTTTCAGGTATTTGTAGAGAGCAACAAGGTCACAGAATCACAGAATGTCAGGGATTGGAAGGGACCTCAAAAGATCATCTAGTCCAATCCCCCTGCTGGAGCAGGATCAAAGTCTCCCCTCAGCCTCCTTTTCTTCAGGCTAATATTAGTGATAGAGCAGAGCTCCTAAAACTCATCAAGGAAGATCAACACAGAGACTAACAGTGCAGCACCATCATGCTTCAGAAAACAGAAAAGGTAACTTTCAAAACCAACATTCTGGATTATTAGAGGTAAAAAAAGTAATTTTCAGGCCATGGTCTTGAAATTACATTCGCACAGCTAAGAGTAGAAACATTCTCTTCCTATTTCTTTAGGAGGATGCAGCATACAAGGTATTTTGATACAGAACTTCTGTATAAACCCCATTACCTGAACACAATGTGTAGTGTTGAAGCAATCAGAAGGAAAAGCCATCTTTGTGTTTGCATTTTCCCATCAACTACACTGATGGAGGAAAATTTTGTAATTATAGTTCTTCTGTGTGATTCCTTTCAGATCAGTCATGGTTCTCCTTAAATGAAGATTCACATGAGAAATGTAAGGAAAAAATATAGTAGCAAAAGAGCAATAACTTAAAAAACTCCTCCTTGACAACTCTATTTTGTGTTGGGGATTATTTCCATGTTACCACGACCTCTTGTTTGGCAAGGAAACTACACTTCAGAGGAATAACTCCTTCTGTCTCAAGATCAGTTAAAACATTCACTTGCAGCCTCCAGGCACTTAAGGAACTCTGTTTTTTCCTCTACTGTTCCCATGTTTGCTGATTTTCCAGTTGGCAGCTGCAACCTATAAATAGCTGGAAAGATAATTAGTCTGAACGATGAGACTAAATGATTCACAAATGAAATAATTACACTGCATCTGTGCAGAGCTCTGCAACCGAACTCAGGACACTAGTCACTGGGCTTGCTGGGCACAGAAGGGGAAGAACTGAAGATAAGATCAAGACCTGGTTTGCACCAATGTTCCTAATGTGGTACAGAAGTCATTCATGCTCCATGGTTACTGTTTTTAAGGATCTGGAGCCCATTGTCTTCTAAAAAGCTGAGGATTTTGTTCTGCATTCTCCTACCAGCATGATCTGGACATGCTGGAACGTGTCCAGAGAAGGGCCACGAGGATGATCAGAGGCTGGAGCACCTCTCCTATGAGGATAGACTGAGAGAGTTGGGGTTGTTCAGGCTGGAGAAGAGAAGGCTCTGAGGGGGCCTTATTGTGGCCTTCCAGCATCTTAAGGGAGCTACAAGAAAGCTGGGGAGGGACTTTTTAGGCTGTTGGGTAGTGGTAGGACTGGGGGGAATGGGTCAAAACTAGAGGTGGGGAGATTCAGATGAGACATTAGGAAGAAGTGCTTGCCCATGAGGGTGGGGAGACGCTGGCAGAGGTTGGCCAGAGAGGTGCTGGAAGCCCCATCCCTGGACATTTTGAAGGCCAGGCTGGATGGGGCTGTGAGCAACTGCTCTAGTGGGAGGTGTCCCTGCCCATGGCAGGGGGGTTGGAACTAGATGATCTTGAAGGTCCCTTCCAACCCTGACAATTCTATGATTCTATGTCTTTTCCATGTGTGTTTGTAGAAATCCAACTGCAGGCAGCAGCAGAGCAATTTGATTTCATTACAGGGAAAATCCAATCTCTTCATGCACTGTGCATGCAGCATCCTGTCTTTCAAACAATATTATTGTTGGCCTTGCTTGGAAAGCTGAGCCAGAAAAAAACTGTTGGTTTTGCACACTGGCTCTCATTGTATTGATTTATCTCTGGTGGTTTGTAAAATATGCTCCTTTCACTGGTTCCCAAGATTGCTTCAATGCCCTATTGCACTGGCCTCTCTGTGCTGCTGTATGATGCCTCCACTTGGCATTGAATTCTCAACATCTTTTCTCCCTGTTTTCTGAAGTTTTAATTTCACTTGCACACTCACAAAGATCTCTTACAGAAAAAAAAAAAAAAAGAGATGAGTCTACAAGATCAAGATCACCTTGCTTGAAAAGCCAGTCAGAGTCAAGTGTGCACTGAAGTGTATTTATTTGTCTGCCTTATAAATAAAGGCAGAGAAGCTCTGGTGTTGGTAGATGAGGTGATTTTCATCAAATTCAGACTCATTCAGAATTGCCATCAGAGGTTATTAAGCTCCTTCATGCCCTATTAAATACCACTAACACTCAACGTGGTTTTTCTTCAGTGAGTTTTTACAGGTTTGTAGCACATCTAAATTCAAGACAAAATCACCATTCAGCCAAAGCAGAAGTATCAAGCTGCAACATGTGAAAAATCTCTATCATTCTGCTGCTTTCCTTGTCCCATCTACCACTGACACTACAAACAAGCTGTGGATCTATGAAAGGAGGAGTATCCATGTCTACCAGTCCTTTGGACAGATGCTGACACAACTCCATTTTTAAAATACCTGTTAGAAGATTAAAAAAGATAATGACAATCTCCTGTAGCATTATTTGCCATCTCATTCTTCTTCAAGACTATTGAGGAGCAGAGGGACATACCACAGGCAAAGTGGTAATGACAACAGATTGTGTAGGGGGTAGCAAACAGTGATAACAAAAGGGCCATGAACCCATCTGAGCCAGGAGGACAGAGGCTGAGTTCTCCATACCTTCCATAGAATCATAGAATTGTTATGGTTGGAAAGGACCTCTAGGATCATCAAGTCCAACCATCATTCCAACATCTCCCTGACCACTAGACCATAGCCTCAAGTTCTTCAACTACTTGTTTCTTAAACCCCTCCAGGGATGGTGACTCCACCACCTCCCTGGGCAGCCTGTTCTGGTGTCTGCCCCCTCTTTCCGTACAGACCTTCTTCCTCATGTTCCCTCTCCACCTCTCCTGCCACAACTTGAGGCCATTTTCTCTCATCCTATTATTAGTAATCTGGGAGAAGAGACCAACACCAAATGTACTACAACCTCTAAGGTAGTTGTAGAGAGCAATAAGGTCTCCTCTCAGTCTCCTCTTCTCTAGACTAAACAGCCCTAGCTCTCTCAGTCACTCTTCCACAGTCAAGATATCTTCTCTATCTCTCTGAATCAAAATTTATGGGTCTTCCATTGCTATTATAGGTGTCTGGCTGTGTATAAAGCAGAATTCATCTCATATTATTTTTAGCCATCTAAAAGTCCAGTTTGAGCTAATATTCTCTACTCTTTTTGTAACAAAAACAAGAGAGAGAGGAAGTTTTGGAGAGCAAATTGTCATACATACATTGACACTTAAAATACACAAAGTCCATGAATGTGAGTATTTAGATGACTGGGTACTTAGTCATCTTTATCTTCAGGGAAGATAAAGCTTGACTCTTACAGTTAAGTCTGTAGGACAACAAGGAATTTTAGTTGAAATCAATCCTACACACAGATTTCATAGTTTGACAGCAAAGTCGTCAGCTATTGTGGGCCAGCCAGCCCTTAATTAACTGGTGTTGAGCAAGGTCATTCCTAAGAACAGTCTTAAAAGCTCTAATTGTGAGAGGAAGCCATCTCCATCCTAAATATTTCAAGCTGATTTGAGACCATACCTCTGCATCATGACTTTGGACTAATGTTCAGTTCTTTGACATCTCTGTTTATTCCCATTTGGACATGCCCAAAGTAGGAGATCTGATCCACTGAATGATGAATGAGACAGATGATTGAGAGAGAACATGAGATCATGTTCTCACCTATAAACATAAACTGCCCAAACTAAGCAAATAACTCAATTTGTCAAGACCATATTGAACAGCTTGGAAATCACTCTATAAAGAAGAGAAATGCTCAAAAATCAGGGCTGAAGTCCCTTACTGAGCTTTCCCTCCTTTGTGGTGTGCTTCATACCCTGGAATGCTTCTCAGGATGATCTAGATACTGATGAAAATGTTACTCAGAATACAAGAAGTTGTTTCCTTATCAGTCACCAAAGAAGGGAAAGGAGCTAGAAGTCTCCTAAATACTCAAACTTCTTATTTAAAGCTCAACTCAAAAAAAAAAAAAATCCCTGCTATGTTAGAAGGTTCCATAGTAAGGAGACTCCTACAGGAGAAATGAGAGTACCTCATCTGGAATTATTCTGTAATAGGTTATCTAAATGACCAGGGAAATCTGTAGCAATGTGGCAGAGCCAAGATCAAGCCACAAAGTTCTCAGCAAGGCAAGGTCAGGATCAGCAGGGTACAAGGTTGGGAACAAGCTTAGTTATCTCAGGCAAGGAGGTAGGACAAGGGCCTGACCTTAAATGTGTCTCTAGGGAGGTTTTTCACAAGTGTATGTGAGGTCATGACTGTCTCTTTCCTAAGGGAAAATCTTGCCTTCCTAGATAAAATGCCTTAACAGAAAGAAAATTGGATGCTGAAGCATCATGTCAATTAGACATTGGAATAATCATAGAATAGAATCATAGAACGTTTTAGGCTGGAAAGGACCTCTAGAGGTCATCTGGTCCAACCTCCCTACACAAGTAGGGACATCTCTACCTAGGGCAGGCTGCTCAGAGCCCCAGCAAGCCTGAGCTTGAAGGACTCCAGGGATGGAGCCTCCACCACCTCTCTGGGCAGCCCATTCCATTGATCTATCCCCCTCAGATTAAAGAACTTTTTTTCTAATATCCAATCTAAATCTCTCCGTTCCTAGCTTAAAACCATTATTCCTTGTCCTATCATCAAAACCCCTGTTGAATAGACCTAATCTCCCAAAGGGAAGTGGTGGATTCCCCTACATTGGACAGTTTTAAGACTCACCTTGACCTCATTGTAGGGAGAATACAAACACGGTAGCCATGGATGGGAAAAATCTCATAGAGAATGTTGTGGTATTACACTAAGGCAGCTACAGACTAGAAAAACCCCCACAAAACCCAAACAGCAGAGTGGAGTCAATAATTAAAAACCAGAAAAATGACTGCCCACTGGAATGGAGTGCTATGGACACAAAGAATCATAGAATTGTCAGGGTTGGAAGGGACCTTAAAGATCATTTTGTTCCAACCCCCCTGCCATGGGCAGGGACACCTCCCACTAGAGCAGTTCCTCACAGCCCCAGCCAGCCTGGCCTTCAAAATGTCCAGGGATGGGGCTTCCAGCCCCTCTCGGGCCAACCTGTGCCAGTGTCTCCCCACCCTCCTGGGCAAGAACTTCTTCCTAACGTCTCATCTGAATCTCCCCACCTCTAGTTTTGAGCCATTCCTCCCAGTCCTACCACTACCCGACAGCCTAAAAAGTCCCTCCCCAGGTTTCTTGTAGCCCCCTTCAGATACTGGAAGGTCACAAAATGTCCCCTCGGATCCTTCTCTTCTCCAGACTGAACAACCCCAACTCTCTCAGTCTGTCCTCATAGGAGAGGTGCTCCAGTCCTCTGATCATCCTTGTGGCCCTTCTCTGGACATGTTCCAGCGTGTCCAGATCTTTCTTGTAATGGGGGCTCCAGAATTGGATGCAGAGCTCCAGGTGGAGTGTCACGAGGGTGAAGTAGAGGGGGAGAATCACCTCCCTCGACCTGCTGGCCATGCAGTAGTGTTGATTAATAACATATATGAAAAATTAAGAGTGAGATCAGTGAAACACCACGCAATGCACAGAACATAGACAGATGTACTTGCAAGAAAGTGCTGCAGAATTGAAACAGATCTAAGAAATTGCTATGAAGGAACAAATTAGAAGGAACAAAGGGAACTGGAGCTGCCTGGTTGTGTAGGACATGAGCTAATGACACCAAACCATGACAGAGGAGCACATTGAGGAATAGGTGAATGAATAATGACTTGGACTCATGGAAAGGCAGCCTAAGCAGTCTAAGACAATGTTACTAAAGCTAAAACCTTTCATGTGTCTGTAAAACAGGTATTACTGTAAAGGCAGGAGATTGTAGAGCCAAGCACAGTTGTCACAAATGTTAGGAGAAAAAAAAAAGTTTGTGATGGAACTTTGCTCATATATTCTGCTTGTTTAGCCACGTGCATCTTCTTTTAGCCATCAAGTCAAGGAATCTGTTGAACTTGTTGGCAGATATCTCAACAAAATTGGGAATTACTGAGTAGCAATTAAATACCACAACCAAAGCAAATAAAATGGGACAGAAAGAGGATCACCTTTAGCAGGTGGTCCTCACTTTTCTGCAAACAAAGCACATTGAAACTAAATGCACCTGAGAAAGATGATGTCTCATTCTCCCAGCATCAGGAAGTACAACCACCAATTTAAGACCAATATTGTACTAAGACATGTCCTCCCTTGAGTCAAACAGGTTTGTATATCCATTTACAATACACAGGAAGGGTTCCAGCACTCATCTGGAGATCCTCCAGTCAAAAATCTCATGTAAGCCTTGATTTGGAATGGTATAGAATAAATTCAAGGCAGAGGAGCAAAGAACATAGCACAGAGTTAGGGAAAAGTTCACAAGGAAAATGAGATACATTAACTAAGAAAGAACTAATGTTTTTCATATGTTCCTGAAGTTCTCTTCTTGCTACCCACAGAGTATAGAGCCCAAGAGGCAAAGGAAAGAATCAAATGTTATAACTAGATGTAATGCCTCACACTAGAGACAGAGTCATGGTCCTATGAGAAAACACAAAACAAGTCTCCCAGTGTTATTAGACACACTAAGAGCTTAATAGAGCTTTAGAGAAAAATGGAGTAGAAAGTTGTTACTTTGTCAATGAGCTGCCTATCCTGATGGTATCATTTGTCTGTGCTCTGAGTCACCACCTAAACTCTACTTGCTTACACATGCCCCTTTTGGATAATTCATCACTAGTTGAAGCCTAATTCTCAATTTCCAAAAAGCACATGAATGCTAAATCACTATTGAATGTTTTCCTGACAAATTGCTGACATACAAAAGCAACACATGAGCTGAATCTTTAATTTACTGTCTAGGGCTACGTTGCATATTTACAGAAAGCTCTCACATGAGTGACCACATCATGTTACGTGTCAAGTCGTTGGCGGCATCAGTCTCAGCTCAAGACCCACCACTGACAGCAGTAACCATGAGAGGTAAAGCCCATCCAAGCACTACATCAAGCAGGAGGGCACAAGCCTCATGAGAAATTTCTGGAGCTAAATTGAAAGCAAACAGATGTTAATAATTCACTCGGCATTCGTGAGCCGCTTTCAAGAACTGGCTGGAAAACGGAGAACAAATCTCAGCACAATAGAGCAGCCCACATCTTATCTGATTGAAAAGAAATACACTCAGCACTAAATGTCAATGTGGAGTCTTGCCTATTACAGTGCCTATGACAAGCTCATGCAAACATTCAGGCTAATGGTCCTTGACTAGCAAGCAAGGCTGTTAAGTTTGCCAAGAAATGCTGCACCCTAGATTTTCACAAAAATAAAAAGATATTTTGCTAAAGCCTGAAACATGGAAGAAATAGCAGCCTCCAGGGACATTTACCTATTGAAAAATGTGGCATTATTTCAGTCTTGAAAGGAGATCAAGTCATTTTCATGCTTTCTTCCATTAGAGCCCAGATGTATCAACAGGCAGTGTTCTGATTAAAGTTTTCATGAGTAACCATCTTCACTTCCTGACAAATAAAATCTGCCAGGCACATTCTGACTCCCATTCAACTCATAAAATGAGGGTGCAATCTGGTGCACCAGGGCATGCAAGCTTGGGGATTATAAAGTCAATTATCTGTGCAAGATGTCAGTGTGCAATACCAAGTAGTCAACGTACCTTCTGTGCCTGCAGGTTCATTCTGTGGGACTTCAGATTGATTCAAACTGAGACACACATTGTACAAAACACACAACAGTGCTAAAATAGAAAGTACAGAATTTATGGGATGTTCAGAGAGTCATGGAATAGTTGAGGTTGGTTGGATCCCCTGGTAATCATCTAGCCCAACCACACTGATCAACCTGGGTTAGCTACACCAGGTATCCCAGGACTATATCTAGTAAGGTTTTGAATATCTCCAAGGATGGGGACTCCACAACCTCTCCAGGCAACCTGTTAGGATCTTAGGCCATTCTCATAATAAGAAAGTTTTTCTTACATTTAAAAGACATTTCCAGTATTTCTGTTTGTGGCAATTGTCCTGGACACCCCTGAGAAGAGCTTGGCTCCATCTTCTCCCTTTCTTCCCATTGGGAGCGAGCACACGTTCAAACTCTTAGGTAATTTCAGAGCAAATATTGAAACTTATTGCATCAACATTTCTACTTCAAGAGGATGATTGAATAGAGAGGCCTGAAAACAGAGTCTGCCAGCATGGGAATTCAAATTCATAGAGTAATACATTGATATTGTGTTGAAACATTATATTGGTTGTGTGTATATAAATAAAATATAAATGGTAACAAGCCCTGGATTTGTTCTAGCCCCTCACCATGATTTTGTTGGGCTGGGTTTTTTTAGCTAATGAAGAGGACAAATGGCAAGGCTCACCAGAAAAACACATAGAGGCTTTGGAGCTTAATTGGCTTCTACATTTGGGTCAGCAAATGTTCCTGCTACAAAGCCAGCGAGGAATTCTCGCAACCTATTCATGTTTCTCAGCAGCACAACAGCAGCTAGAATATAGGCAACCATGGCTACTGTGGTGGGATCAGCAAACTCCTTTTCACAGCTGTAAATATTTGTAGTGGAGCCAATTAGAGGCAGCATGCTTTTGTCAGCATCGCCTAGGAAACATCGATACCTCCTCCAAAGCATCCCCCACCTCTCCTCAGCCTGCTGGCATTTATTGAACAGGAGTGGCAGCTTTGGTGGCTAATGTTGCCTCCTACACACGAGGTGTTGGGAGCTCTGTTTGCACCAGGTGAGAAACTGGCTCTGACAAAGAAGAAAGCTGATCTGGAGACTCTGAGAACCTGGGTTCTATAAAACCAGTAGGGAGGCAGCTATGAGATATCCCAGGCAGTGAGTTTCATTTTAAACTAAATTAAAGATTTCAGGATCCTTGTTACTTGTCTGCAAAATCCCTGTTCTGAGCAAATACCTTTCAAGAGGATTCAGGGACTGATGCATCTGCTCACGGGGGGCTCCATAGCAAAGAGAGACACATGCATAGAAGTCATAGATAAAGTGTTGCTTCCTTTCACTCAGAGTGTAAAAGCAAATATAACCTCATAAATCTTGCAAACATTCAGAAAACAATTCCTTTACACCCTTCTCTGCAAGGTACCCAGAACCAAAATGCACCTACAAGCAACATACTTCAACTACAGATTTTTTAAAGTACAGGGGTCTGTGTATCCTTCTAGTTTTATACAGTCTTTATCATATGTAAACATCCCTCATTTGCACTTCACTGATGTTCAAGACAAAATCTAGTTCATACTAAGACAAGGTAAAGGTGCAGCACATCTAAGCTATGTACTAACATCTCCTCTTCAATGTTTAGAAGTTTTCCACCTCATTCCTGTCCTGTTTTGAGTTAGAACTAGTTCTGTTCAGTGATTTTACACTTCAGCTCAATCTCTTCTAACCAACAGCATTGTCTGAAGCTCAATAGTGTATTTTCACAGAGAGTGTCTGCTTCTGCTAGTGAGAACGCTCCATATTTAGAGTTACCACCAAGGGTTGGTGTGTGTAGAAAGGGTCCTGCTTATACTTGCCCCTGTGCAGACCAAGGTCACTGCTAAATCTTGTTCACCACGTTGTGGGTGTAGAAAGTACAAGGTCACACCTGTGGGGAGTAGCAGATGGGAGAGGTGACCCTAAACTGACCAACAAGTTGTTTTATCTATGTCATATTCAGTGTAAAGCTGAGGGATCATGAGTGTCAATTCTCTTCTTGAATGGCCAACATCCAAGGAGGACTGTCTCCATTTTGCCTTTGATCCTGATCCATGTGTTCCTAAATCCAGCTCCCATCTGCTGCTGAGTCCAGTCTGGGACTGCCCCACAGCATCAGTGGTGGCAGTGATGTAATTGTCATCAGGGGGGTTGGGTTTGATATTGGTTTGGTATATGTTTGTATACATATCATTCTATTATTATTTCATTACAGCTGCTTTAGCTTTCTTTTCCAAACCATAAGTCTCTCTCTCTTATTCCCATTCTCTTCCCATTTGGGAGGGAAGAGGGGTTAATAGAGAGGGTTAATTTGTCTAGTGCCTGTCCCAACCCTAAAGCTTGACAGGTCCCAAGACCTGTAACACAGTCTTTCATGGCAAACCATTTTAACATGGAGCATGGTTATAAACATGTGCATTCATGTTCAATAGTTATCTCTGTGCTTCATCTCCCTTGTCAGCATTTTCTCTGCTTTCCTAATTTAAAGAAAACACCACTCATACAAGCTGCCAAGTGATCAGAGAAACAGGGCTCTGATTCCACAGAGGAACCACATTATGTTAGATGCATTATCAGAATTTAGGGGTGCATTATGAGAATTTATTCACTGTTCTTGCTCAAGTAAATGGCAGCCAATCCCATGGTGAGTAGGGTGCAAAGGCTGTGATGACTCTGCTTTGCCTTAGTAAGCCTTAATATAAGGCATTTTCCACTGCTCTGTTCAACCATGCAGGCAGCAACATTGCAGCTGCTTAGCAGACACTGAAACAGGTAACACACATATGGCACGAAAGAAAGTAAGGAAAAACTGAGATAGAAATACCCCAACTTGTTAAAACAGCCCTAGGGACCTTCATATTTTAAAGTGAAGAGAGACAAATGAAGTTTGCAAATGGATCTATCTCTTCTGCAAGAATTTTGGAAGCTGGTTAGTGGCTCTTCCCATCCTTTCTACTTGAAATTTCACCATTTTCCAGCCTGAAGCAGCTGGCAACAAGCTTCAGCAGAAATGCTAAGCTGTCAAAGGGTGAACTAGCAGGAGTCACTGGCACCCTGCTAACACGTACGACCGTGTCTGGGTTTCCAGAGGAGTGATGCAGTTGTTTACCATCAGATGGGATAACAAGATCATTGCTGGGCACTCCAGGGATGCAGAGATCATCAGCTGCCATGAACAGCAAGGTGACAGCTCACACTGTGATAAGTACTGTGGTACCTCATTTCACATGCTGCTCTAGGAATCCTCAGGAGAATGATGGTCAACAGGCTTGCTCAATAAAAAACAAACCAAAGCAAAAACACAAATCTGGAATGTCAATGCATTATATTAGGTTAATATAATTCTGTAGCTAGGCAGATTCAGAGAGAACTGCAAGAAATACACCTCCAGACTTACCAGCCTAACCAAAGCCTATTAGAAACCTCCTGCAGATATATGTGTGTCCAGGCAGCCTGGGAACTGCCATTCACTCACTTCATTATCACAGAAGAACAAGTGGGTTGGAACATCATCTCCTTGAGCTGCCAGGACCAGGACCAAGTAAGACTGTGTCTTTGCAGAATTCCTGCCTAAAACCTTGAACAAACCAATGCTTTTTGGGTCACAAAGAGAAAGCAATTGGGAACCTCATGCACAGTATCATTTTATTCATGGCAGAATATTCAGCTACAGAATAGTAAAGCCATTATCAAGTCAGAGGTGGGAGAATCACCAGTCCATTAATTCTGCCAGCACAGGGGAGCTTGCACAGCTTATTACTGATCATGATGCTGTGCTGTCAAATGACTCAATTTTAAACACTATAGAGCAAACAGAGACCCTGTTCCACTAATTTCAGATATTTGGAAAACATCTACAGGTAGCAGTTTATACCAAGGGTAACATCCAAAACCATGGGTAAACGCTCATGTAGCTGAAGTCTTGGAGAGTAGAGTAAAAGCTGGAAGAACTTGGCTTGTAGGGTTATAATCCATTTGTGGATCACCACAAGGTTCTCTCACTCTGTCCAGGCATCAGTAACTTAAGCAGAAGAGGGAGAAGGAATTGAATATCTGTGCTGCCAGCTTTCTTCTTCCTCAGGCCAACACCAAACCCAGCAACATCCCCTCAGCCCACCTTCATCACCTGCTTGCTCTTCTCCATCTCAAATAAGAAACATACTTTCATACCTTCATCTTTTATTCTTCATCTGTTTGCTCTTCTCCATCTCAAACCAGTCAAGGCGAACACATCATTGAGAGAGAGCTCAGCAAATGACCTCAACAGGAACTCTCTTCAAACTGATCAGCTCCTTGTTGCTTCTCCCAAACTAGTCAGTTCCTGGTTGATCTATCGCTAGCCGCACCCACCACCCCAACCATGATCACCTGGGGGCAGTTGGGGCCTCACACAGCTGGGCCAGGTTCTGTCTGTGGGGTCTGAAACCACTTGGGGAACAAAACCTGTTGCTGGGTTGTGACTCATCCATTGGTCAACTCCAATTTGGAGCCCACAGCCCAGGCCCCAGAACTTCAAAATCTAATTCCATCTTCTTGCTATGTTTGCAGTGAGAGTTTGTGCCACAAGGGTTACTTCCCAAATATTCACTGGGATTTGCATGTTCAATGTAGGCTCCTCCCACCTCTTCCCTACCACCATAGACTGGCCCATCACCAAGAGTGGATGTTCCTCCTCTCTGCAGAGTCCATGATCACAGCGCTAACAATGCGAGCAGCTCTTGGGAAGGTGTCATGTCAAAGGAGTAGCTCTATCAGTTTATATGACCCAATGCACTTTGTAGCTTTACCTTGCAACCCTAAAAAATACCACTGCCTCACTCTAGTCAGATTTTTCCACAAGGCTCAGTGTGCTTGTATGACCAGACCAAGGACTTCCTATTCAACTTCCACATCTCCAATGCTTAATGTTCTGAAGGTGCATCCTCACCCACCTCAACAACCTTTGCAGGAGAAAGCACTATTTCATTTAGAAAAGTCATTTTCCCACTCTTTCTAATAACAGTATCTAATAACAGAGCCTTCCAGGATCTTAAGGGGGCCTACAAGAAGTCTGGGGAAGGACTTTTTAGGATGTCGGGTAGTGGTAGGACTGGGGAGAATGGGTCAAAACTAGAGGTGGGGAGATTCAGATGAGACGTTAGGAAGAAGTTCTTGCCCAGGAGGGTGGGGAGACACTGGCACAGGTTGCCCAGAGAGGTGGTGGAAGCCCCATCCCTGGAGTCCTTCAAGATCAGGCTTGCTGGGGCTCTGAGCAGCCTGCCCTAGGTAGAGATGTCCCTGCTGGTGTAGGGAGGTTGGACCAGATGAGCTCTAGAGGTCCCTTCCAGCCTCAAACATTCTATGATTCTATGATATGAAGTTGTGACCTGATCTGACTCTTCTTACCACAAGGCAGTCCATCCCTATGCAATATGGTAGGGGAGGCAAACTCTCAGGATTGCAGGTTTTTGGTAGATTATGTTCCCCTGGGAATCCTCTCTTCAGTCGTGCTGGTTTGGTACATCAGCTCTGACTTGCCATAGTACAAAGACAATTGCAAAAACTGGAAGAAGATTGTATTTCATCCTGCTGATAAACCTAAATACACCATGATACATTCCTGCTAGGCTGGAGAGTCTGTGTTAATGCTCTGAAAGTCCAGCATCCCAGAGAGGTAAATCTGCAACTAAATATGACAAAAATTCAAAGGTGAAAGAATTTGAAACATTCACCTAAAGGCCTCTCAACACACAAAACTAGGAGGCCAAGCACAGCAACACTGTTCAACAAGGACAGGATTATTCCATTTATTTCTTTCACAGGTGTTTATTTTTCAATGAAGGATTCCACCATTCCTATCATCTCGTCTTCAACACCTCTAACTTACACCAGAAAAAAATATATATCAGTCTTTCACTGTAGATTGTACTGGTAATACTTGGATGTCACAGCTTGATAGCATCCAATTTTGTCTTTCTGCAGAAAAATACCTACCTACCTTTTAGAAACTTCTCAGAGAATGAGGAGCCAGCCTGTGGATCACAGCAGGGTCCAGATGGACCTGGGGAAAATGCTCTGTAGAATATGAATTCCATATTCCATAACATGGACAAACTGCTGAGATGCTGTCACTGCAGAACTGGAGCCACTGGGAAGGGGAAGATCTGACAAGCAATATAAAGAGGGATGAAGAGAAAGAGAATATAGAAATTAAGAGAATCATAAAATCATAGAATGGTTTGGCTTGGAAGAGGCCTTTAAAGGTCATCTAGTCCAACTCCCCTGCAGGGGCATCTGCAACTAGAGCAGGTTGCTCAAAGCCCCATCCAGCCTCACCTGGAATGTTTCCAGGGATGGGGCATCTACCACCTCTCTGGGCAACCTGAACCAGAGTCTCACAACCCTCAGTGTAAAAAATTTCTTCCTTCTCTCTAGTCTAAATCTCACCTCTTTCAGTTTAAAACCATCCCCCCTTGTCCTGTTGCAGTGGGTCCTGCTAAAAAGATTGTCCCCATCTTTCTTATAGGCACCTGTTAAGTACTGGAAGGCTGAAATAAGGTCTCTGGAGCCTTCTCCAGGCTGAACAACCCCAGCTGTCTCAGCCATCCTTTATAGCAGAGGGGTTCCAGCCCTTTGGTGATTTTTGTGGCCTCCTCTGGCCCAGCTCCAACAGGTCCATGTCCTTCCTGTGCTGAGGACTCCCAGGCTGGACCCAGAACTGCAGGTGAAGTCTCACCTCACTTCTGATGCAATCCAGGATGAGATTGACCTTCTGGGCTGACCTCACATTGCTGGCTCATGCCCAGCTTTTCATCCACCAACACCCCTAGGTCCTTCTCTACAGGGCTACTCACAATCCCATCATTCCTCAGCCAGTAATGACATCAAGGATTGCCCCACCCTAGATGCAGGACCTTGCACTTGGCCTCGTTGAACTTCATGAGATCCACACAGGCCCATTTCTTAATCTTGTCCAGGTCCCTCTGGATGGATCCCATCCCTCAAGTGTGTCAACTGCATCATTCAGCTTGGTCTCATCTGAAAACTTGCTGTGGGTGCACTCAACACTATGTCACTGACAAAGATATTAAACAACATTAGTCCTGTTGCAGACCCCTGAGAGACACCACATGTCACCAATCTCCATCTGGACATCAAGCCATTGACCATTACCCTCTGGATGTGACCATCTAATCAACTCCTTATCCACCAAACAGTTCCCCCCATCAAATCCATATCTCTTCAATTTAAAGAGAAGGATGTTGTGGGGAACCAAGTCAAAGGCTTTTCAGATGCCCAGGTAGACCACATCCATAGCTCTTCCCTTGCCCATCGATGTAGTCACTCCATCATAGAAGGCAGGACTTGCTCTTGGTGAAGAGCTATAAGTTTGCATAGAATGAGTTTGAAAGCTTGATATTCTGTGATGTTCAAGCTAGCTCCTACTATCTACAGAGAATTGGTGGCTATTTTTCTTGGCCATGCTCAACACCAGCTCTCTGTGCCCAGCCTCTCCTAAATGCCATTCAGCTAATTTTATTTCTATTCCTTATAAAATGGGATTTATTTCATATTTGAATCTAACAGTCATGTTTCTGCAACAATGCAAGATCTAAAGCTTCCTTTGTGGTCTTCTCTTTTTGTGCTTTGTGGAGAAATAGGGCTGGAAGGGGTGAGGGGAAAGGGGAGGTCAGCGTGAAGTGGGAATTTGTGGCAACTTCACTGCTAAGCACAACACAGTGTCTATGAAACTTGCCTCTTCTTGACATGCACAGCTTGACAAGCACAGGACAGCTTGTACCTTAGGCAAAACCAATTTCCATAGTGCTCCTCCTCAGCTAGCACAGCCCTGCAGCTGGGTGAGATGGCAAGTGCCACCAGTTCAGGAATCAGATGCTTTACCAAGTGAGCTCACTGTTACCTTCTCCTTCACCTACAAAATATATGTGTTTGTGCCCAGACCATGAACAGACCCCTGGACTACACTGTCACCAGCAATACATACTTATTTTCCTTCCTCCTTCCTCTTCCTTCCTGCTCCTTTTGACTCTTTCACCTTGACCCAGACAAGGATTAACAGAATATTCCCATTTACTGGTTATTTTTGTGGTGAACCTGCCATCCCTACCTGGACAACACACCAATGCATGCATTTCAAAAGGAGAATCCAGATCCTCTCAGCTAATGACACCTAGGAATATAGGGGTTTTTTAATGTAAAATGTACTTACTTCAACCAATTTCTGTGCATTACTGAGAAGGAAAAAAGAAAAGTGTGGTACATGCTGTAATGCCCTTTGCAAAAGTACATTCCACCTACCTCTGTGACTGCCTGGTCTGTCATTAGACCAGGATTCTGGGACACAACAAAGTCCCTCCAAGTCCACCCTCTTCCATTTCCAAACCTGTTCCCTCATCCTCCAGAACCTCTCTGCTATATTCAGCCCATTTGCAGAGTTTCATTGTCTTAAAGTAACAGGCAGAAATATGATAGATGTTTTTACAAGCATTTTTCCCTTGTAATTTTGAAATCTGAGTATCATTTTTCAAAGCCTTGTAAAAATTCCCAGCACTGGATAAAATGATGTGACCCATTTTAGACAAGAGGACAGACTAGAAGCTGTCAATGCCCCCCCTCAGGCCTTAAAAACATTGAAAAACAGGAGCAGCCTTTGAATCTCTGCCTCAGAAGTTGGTTAACTATTTCATCACAGGCTTTTGAGGAGTGATTCGTGTGCTGAAACTTGTGTGTACATCAGGTCTACTCTTTATGGAACCAAAACCCAGCAGAACAAAGGCATCTCCACTATATTGAAGGGAAATGAAAAAACTACACAAACATTTTTAATCATAGAATCATAGAAGTCCTGGATCTATTTTTCCTAGCAAAGTAGCAAGTAAAATAAAAAAATATTTTTTTTCCAAGGTATAACATATACATAAATACTTATACATAGGAGACAGTGAACCAAAGAGACTGGGTTTTTTAAAGCAGGAGGATGATTCTCCCACAAACCTGTATTTCATGTCCTCTGGTCACCAGGCACTGCTTAGACATGGTTGCAGGTCTATAAAAGGCTTATCTCCTTCATGGAATCCTCTTAACTTGTGAGAAAGCCTTGAGGACAACCTTGCAGGCAGCCAGAAGTCATCTCCTGTAAAAGTACACTGCAGATTTCCTTCTAGTATTTTGAAATTTCATTTGAAACTTGCCAATGTGTTTTAATGGCTTCCAGGGTGTGTTGTTCAGTTGCACAGCACATTGAAATCAATAATAACAAATCACAGCACTTTAAAAAATTTGTCATGTCTGATAGCTTGTTTAGAGTACTAATTAATAATAATCCAAGGCAGTAGTATAAAGATTCTCACCAAAAAATTAAAATAAATTATAAACCCCAGTATGTTTTCACTCCATGCTCAGTTTGAACACTGTGCACCCTTCCTTCCCTCTGTGAATTTAAGGAGCATGAAGTTTACTGACCCTGAAAAGAAAATGGGAATTATTTAAACTAAGCTGTAAAGAGAAGGAGAACTAGAATAACCAATGCAAAGAGGCTCATTTAGACCTTGGCCAAAAAAAATGAACTGTTACACGGCATGGCAATGGAGTTTGGATATTGTAGGGACTGATTAGCTACAAACAGCTGAGATTATTCTTGCTAGATCCAAACCTCTGAAAAGAGCAAGTGCTGCAGATGCTGCTGCCAGATTTTCCTCTGCTTATGCTGCTTTTTGGTGGCTGAGGCTGCCAGCTCAAGAGGGGGTTTGTGAGATGCAGCTTTCTCTTCTCTCCTTACTTCAGAGATGAGGGAAGAAACTGTGGAAAGTCCCTTGGGGCACAGGAATAGCCATTGTCAAACTTAGAATGAGCATTCCTGCCCACCTTGCTGTCACTCCCCCAGTTCTGTCTCATCCTTTCTCTCATGTTATATCCCACATATCTATAGGCTTGCCCAAAACATCCAGTCACTGTTGCCACAGGAATTATCTCTGCCTCACCAAGGCTGATCTGGAAGAATGGTGTTTATAGTACACTGGCTATAACATTGACCCACTGGTTCAATGAGCCAAAGGAAAAGAAGAAAAAGATTCCTTGCAAAAGCTGATTTTTTGAAAGATGGAAAATAGGTAAAATGAAATCCAATCGAGTCAGTCTGGAACCTAAAAATGCTAATGTCAAATGGAAAGTGCATGTTCAGAGACAGCTTTGACTCCTAGGGCTACACTTCTGCCTTTGAAGTACCTTTGGGCTGGTAATGAAGCTGCTCTCAGCAGGAAAAAGAGAAAAAACCCAACAGGTTCTCAAAGAAATGAAAAAGCTTTCTACTGTCAGGCTGGAAACCAGAGTCAGTGGCGAGCTGGATGGAAGGCAGAACAAAAGTCTATTATGTTCTCTTTGTGAGAGGCTCCTTGCTGATACTTCAGAGACAAGAGATGGCACGACTCTCTCCCCGAGATCAGGCACAACTCTCCAGCAATGTCCCCTCTTGAGAAGGCACATCAGTGCCTACATGCTGGAAAATATTGGAGAAAGGGCTGAGTTTGGCTGAGGTACAGTTGATTTTCTCCATAGTAGCTAGGCTGTGTTTTAGATTTGAACTGGTAACAGCAGTGGTAGCACAGGGATGGGTCACCTACTGCAGAGCTGGGCTCACACTGTGTTTTGAATTCAGATCTGAAGTCAATATTCAAAATGATATGAACAAGTGCAACTTTTTTTAAAGTAAATAACTCCACTCAGACAACAATCCATCTTAGTCTATCAATATTACTTAATCTTTATACAATGTATGAGAAATATGTATCTTTAGCTAAGCTGGACCTATTTATTTGACCTGGACAGGCTAGAGACCTGGACAGGCTAGAGAGTTGGGCGGGGAAAAATGTAATGAAATACAATAAGGGGAAGTGCAGAGTCCTGCATCTGGGCAGGAACAACCCCAGGTTCCAGTATAAATTGGGGAATGACCTATTAGAGAGCAGTGTAGGGGAAAGGGACCTGGGGGTCCTGGTGGACAGCAGGNGGCCAACAAATCTGATTTAGCCAAGTATGTAACATGATTTCGGTACTTCTGGTGCCAACAGTGAGGTCTTAATGACCATATTCAGCACTTCATAAGCAAACTAGGCTTCTATGTGAAAGTTTCCTTCTCTCCAAGATCTGCTGTTTACTTCACTTCAGGAGATGTGATCCTGTTGGGAGAGTCAGACACATGGGAAAGAGCTGATGCTGCTTAAAAGCATTACAAGAAAGGTAGTGACAGTTCCATACAGCAATAGCCAGACATGACAAAGGCTTAAAACGTGTTTTATTGTGTGCTCGGGTGGAAAAGATTTTGTATGTGGACCAGTTTCATTCCCTGCAGGGCAGAAAGTGAAAATGTCACTGTAAATCATGATTGAGGTGATAGCTGTAGTTAAAGCACAGGTTGAGTGAAATATTCAGGAACTAATTCTCACACCAGGCTTATGACTTAACAGAAACCAAACACCAATAAATAATATGTAACATGTGCAGCATAAGGTGTCCAGCAGCATATATGAATATCTTCAAAGGTGCATTCTCTATGAGTATGTACAGCAGCAAAGAAAAGGTACCTTTTCAAGCAATCTGAAGATATTTCCTTCATTTCTCTAACCTATTGTCACTAACTTGAATAACCAGTGAGTCTGTACTTAATGAGGAAAGGACAGAGGAGCCACTGAAGTGTCTGGCTGGCAAATCTGAGAGCAGACTCCCAAGGAAAGTGAGAGCTCTCTCAGAGCCTTTTTGAATCAGAATAAAGTGCCCCAAAGCCATTATCAGGTCAAATCCCTCTTCAAACTTCAGAAATAGAAGCACTTGGTCCATGAACTATCATACCTTGCACCAATACTCCTCAGCCTTCTTCTGCTGGAAGTTGAGGTAACCACCTTGAACATGACTTGATTCTCAAAAGCTCACCATTACAAGGAGAGTATCTTTGATGTCTAAGGATCATTATGAAGAATTGTTTTTTCTATTGTAAATAAGTTAATTTTCCTTAAAGTCCTAAAGCTCCATAACATTTCTTAACCATGTATATGGAAAAGTGTACGTGTGATGTAATAAAAAGGGACAAAGAGGTGCATAAATACCAGTTAGTCAACAATTGTGATGCAAAGAGTCTTTAACTATGACTATCCTCTCTTGAGGAGGGACAAATGGAAGAGCACAGCTCAGTTCCACAGTGTTAAACTCATTTCCTACCCTGGGAACTAGCTGGCCATATGTGCAATCTGCCTGTTGAGAATAGACTCTGCCTGAGCTAGCATCAAATTGTGCCTAGTCATTGTCAGTAGAGCTAGACAGCAGAGATAAAACCATGCCAGGCATCATGCTACAAATTTAACAGTGTGGATTAGTGCCCACATTGCCTGTTTCCCACCACTGTTGAGTTTTGATAGTGCACATGTAGCCCTGCAGGGCAAATAAATATTTTCTTTTCCAGGGTTGTCTTCCTGTCCAATGATAACATAGAACTGCTGCCTTCTGAGACCACTGTCCACCAACAGCTTGGCTGCTTCATAGGGCAGTTGGATGTATGTTGGTCATGAGACAGTGCAGCTTATGTTGCTCCTAGGGTGAAGGGAAACAGCTCAGACACCTTGCAGATTATGCTATCTGATTTTCATGGCATAATTCCCTTGGCAGTCAAAAGAAAATACACTGACAATGCCTGCAGAACTTTTTGTAAGACTTTTATGTGTTTTTTGGGGGGAAAAGCAACTGAGACAATGTGAATATGCACAGAAACTTCTGCATCAGGCTGGTAGCCTAGCAACAACAGCAACCCAACATTGGAAAGACCTTTATCCAAGGGTCTGGTTAATACAAGTCAGACACAGGAGGAAAGTGTGTGGCTGGTGTCAGCCAAGTTCTTCTGTAAATTGGTTTTGGTAACATCTTTTATAGCCTAAGTCCACAAAGCAGGAGAACAGCCTCACAGAGCTGGATGGAGGTTTATTGATTATCACTAAAGACATGGAGAAGGAGGTTTTTACTGATGACTCTTAGTGCTCCAAGGGCAATGTCTATTGCTAGAAACTCCAGTTTGGAGAGAGAAACTCCTCAAAATTTTTGGCAGGGAATTTCAGGTGGTTGAACATTGGCTCCTAAGAATAAAGTGCATGAAGTGGAAGAAAATGAACTCCTTTTGTTTTCATACTCCTCTGTATTAAAGTATATGGGAAACAACTTTTAGCCTAAATAAATGCTAAATAAGTGGGGAGCCATGGTCTGGATGAGCATCCAGGTGGCTGAAGAAGTGACCAGATCATCAGGCTGAAGATGTAACCCTCTACAGTTCAAAGTCCAACTGGAAACTGGTTACAAGCAGAGTTTCTCAAGGGTGCCACGTGTCCCACTGGAGCCAAGTTGTAACTAGTTGGAGCTTTGGTAATTACCTGGTTTTTAAAAACCATGACTCTAAGGAGGCTTTAGCTCTCAGGATCAAAAACAGCAGGGTAAGAAGATGCCATTTCTGCAAGGAGACAGCAGAAGGTTTAGGACAAAGAGGTGGCACAGGAGTCAAGAACCAACACCATTGAGTATTGACCATTAAAGTTTTAGAACGTTTGGCCTGTGTATTGCAACCCAACCCAAAGAGCTGGGCAGTGCCTTGCCAAAGTTTACTCACTTTGTGAGTAAATACCAGAAATCAAAGCAAGCAAGCAGAATAAATACTTTTTATGCTTTTATTTCAATTGGTTTAGCAGCAAGGGAGAGATTGAACAACCACGTTAGTACTTTCTTACCAGTACAATCTGCCTTTGATGGGGAAAAGAAGATGTGTGGAAAGAAACCTACTAGTCCCCTTAGTGAGTATATTAGATGAGACCACAAGGGTTTTGACAACACCAGACACAAGTTGTAATTCCAGTATAAACAGTAGCTGCTCCTCTTGATTCAGAGGAACATATCAATGTCTCATGAAGCCCAGCTCATAGCCACCACACAGTGGAAAAGGACAAATCACTGTCCTGTCTCTCCCTCCCAGTTCTGCAGAGCCTGTCTCACCAGTAAAGCTCCACTGGCAACCACATAGAACTAACAGAGCAGGAAATTTCTGTCCATGGGTGTTTATTGATACTTGTTTTCCCATGAGGTAGCTTCTCCATTCTTGATGTGACATCATGGCTTTGGTATTACCCATAGCTGTTTAAATGAGGCATCCTAAGGAAAAATGGGATTATGTCATCACTGTAAATGAATTCATATTCAAGGAGCAATATGAACCACCTCTATTTAGGCTGATTTAATACAAGACTCAGCCCAAACCAATTATCACAGGGAAAGTAGGCAATGAATGAATGAATACCTGCTGCCTTGCATTCAGGAAGAGCATTAAGACCTACCAGAGAAGCAGCCAAGAGATAGGCAGCAGCAGCCCCATGCAATTACTACATAGTTCAGAAACAAAAGCCCCAGATGCAGATATCTGTTAACAATAAAAGCATTTCTGTACTGCATAAAAACCACAACCAAGACTCAAGCTGCCAGGTTTTGTTCTCAGCGTTGTCAGGAATTCAAAGTGCATTTTCCTGTACAAGATTATTTTACTTATACAGCATCTGTCTTTCAGCCACTTGGACTCAAATGGATGCATTTCACACCAGGTAGATTCTGACACTTTTGTCACCCTTTCAAGCTGAGCTTTATAAAAAGGTCAGCTGAATAAACTGATATTTTCAAATATTGCAGCCACTCTGTAGGATCAAGGGCTATTCCTACTTTCTCTTCATTGACTCCTCAACACTAGGAACTGGAGGACCAATGTGAATCCCTCTTTTACTAAAAGTTTTTGAAAGATGCAGTGCCAAAAAAGTATCAAGAAAAACCATTCTTTTTAAACAATTTTCATCTGAGGGATTTAGTTATGCTAAAGACAGGTTGAGAATCCTTTTGTTACACTGACTGATCAGAATGCACATTAAGAGTAGGAGGAAGGAAAAATAAGTGGAACAATATTCTTCTAGGCCATGCACGCAAACAATATGTAGCTGAAAATAAAAGAAAAACCAAGAACGTATTCTGTGCATTTAATGTGCTTTGAAAATAAACACTAACTTTAATAAGTTTTAGGAATAAAGAATGAAATTTTTTTAAAGTAAAACTGATAAATGGGATCATTACTCAGTCTTGTGCCTATTCTTTCT
This sequence comes from Brachypteracias leptosomus, assembly GCA_013401335.1. NCBI lineage: Eukaryota > Metazoa > Chordata > Aves > Coraciiformes > Brachypteraciidae > Brachypteracias > Brachypteracias leptosomus. The sequence goes on from VYZX01000838.1 coordinate 151,836, forward strand.
TAAAATGCTTCAAAATTCCACAGGCAGCAAATCCACCCTGAGTGCAGGAACCAAAATGTGTCCAATGCCTAAAAAACTCTCCTGAAATTTCATGAGTTTAGCTGAAGAATCAGGAACAGTGAGTTCAGCACCAGATACCATAACCTCTAGCACATACACATAGTTTTTTGTATGTACATAAAAAGAACAGTGAACATGTCACATGTGAAAGCATCTGGCTTTTTTGATCTTCCTCATGGCAGATATCTGACACTGAAGTTGACAGTGATAAAATGTGTTAACACTGAATTTGGAAGTGATAAAATGAATGGTAGAACATAGGGAGCTGTATCCCTGCTGTAAATTACATCACCCCAGCAGATAAGTGAATGGGGTCATCATTGAATGCTCTTGGTCAAGACTCACAGAAGAACACAAGAAGGATGTGGACATATTGGAGCGTGTCCAGAGGGACACAAAAATGGTCAGAGGAATGGAGCATCTCTCACATGAAGACAGGCTGAGAGAGTTGGGGCTGTTCAGCCTGGAGAAGAGAAGGCTCTGGGGGGACCTTAGAGTGACCTTCCAGTATCTGAAGGGGGCTACGTAAAGGTGGGGGAAGGTCTATTCAAAAGGGTTTGTAATGATAGGACCAGGAGTGATGGTTTTAAGCTGGGAAAGGAGAGATTTAGACTGGATATTAGAAAAAAGTTCTTTAATCTGAGGGTGATAGATCAGTGGAATGGGCTGCCCAGAGAGGGGGTGGAGGCCCCATCCCTGGAGTCCTTCAAGCTCAGGCTTGATGGGGCTCTGAGCAGCCTGCCCTAGGTAGAGATGTCCCTGCTGGTGTAGGGAGGTTGGACCAGATGACCTCTGGAGGTCCCTTCCAGCCTCAAACATTCTCTGATTCTAGGAACTTATGCATCTGTGCAGGAGCCCACTCCACGTGATTAAAGCCCTGCTTTAGCTGCAGTGAAATGCTGCTCAGGGGCTGCCTATCTGCCTTACTATGATCTGTAAAGGCTGTGGGGAAATCTCCAATGAGATGTACCCTAAACTACTTCTCATGTGCTGGGAGAAAGAATCTCTGACCTACCTCCCTGAGTGTGGCATGAAGCTCCATGAAGCTTGCTGTGCTTACAACGTGTCACTTGCCTATGGTAAAGAAACTGTGTGATGAAGAGCTTATACTAAAATCATGACATCCCTGTGGCAAAGCAGTAAAAAGGCACATGCAGTGAACACTGTCATGATGGCTTCACTGGAAAATGCCTCCACAGGTAAAAAAAGTAAAGATGTATAAGTAATTAAGGGGAAGGAAAGCCCAGGAGCCCTCCCTGTATATCCCATATTAGCCTGAGCATTCTGCAATAAAACCTAATGCTCATGCATGTTACTGATATTTCAGTGATGACTAAATTGAGTGGTTTTGTATGAACAAACTCTGAAAAAACACCTGTAGAGGTAAGAGCAAGAGTGTTGTTTGTCCAGAGACCTCCTTGACTCTCTTTCCATTTGCTTTCACTTTACCTTCCATGTGGTAATTAATCTTCAGACAAATCCATGGGGTCTCCATTCACAGCTTCTGCCTCCCTCAGGTTTTTCTCAAGCTAAAAATCTATTTTCATCTCAGAGACAGCACTAACACCACAGCCAGTGAGGTTAATTGCTTCTAACGGGTGCTACAGGATTAAAGAAATGTTTTCACCCTCCCCTCAGCTTCAGCAAATCCCTATGAAACAAACTATGTATGCATGAAACAAAGGCTAAGCCTCTCTGTTTTCCATGTTCTGTACAATCTGTACCCTTATTGACAATGTTGCTGTGAGCAACAGAAAAAGGATCTTAAAAAGGAGTATTTATTGTAGATGAAAGGAAGTAGCCTCATAACTTCAATGGTCATTTCTCAACAGAATGAATGATAGAAGCTCTACTTGAAGGCACAGGATGGGACACCTCTTCTTCCTGAGCCTTTTGAGCACACAGGTAGGGAAAAAGAAATGGAATAAAAGAGGAAAGAACATGATAACAGGACCCAAAAATGCAGTAAGAGGCTTAATGAAGGAGAAAAGTGTTTTCATCAGAAATGAACATGATTATTATTGAAAAACAAGGAGTTTTCAGACCAAGGCATCTCCATGTACCCAACAAGACAATGTGCTATGGGGAAGCTCAGAATCCACTTGGCTGAAATTACCAAAGTGGAGATAAAACTCCAAAATGGCACTTTGAATCAGGAAGCTTCTAACATCTGATGGTTCCAGGGATTAGAGATGGCCTCCAGGGTACTTTGTGAATATCCAGAAAGATACTCAGGAGTTCAGTGTGAAGATTGAAATGCTGGCAATAAAAAGCTGCTGGTGTTTAATGTTTGCTATGTTGAAGAAAATTATAAGTCTTTAGAACATTGAACTAGCATTTTCCTTGTGGCCAGGATGTTCATATATAATTTCTGTGCTCCTGAGTTTGAGCCTGTTTGGTACTTCCTTTTACATCTCCTTCTTCCCAGCATGACCTTCAAATTTTCCCTGTTCTTGTGTCCAACCTCCTGGTGGCTTTCTAAGGAGCCTCCATTTTAAGTTATCTTTATTTTTCCAAATAATTTCCATGTTTTAAACCTTCTTTATGTCTCATTAAAATTACTATCTAAAAACCCATCATTTGTATATATTCTGTAGATACTTTATAAAGAAAAGGATTAAAGTAGAAAGTGGCTGGAACCACAATAAAATATTCTACTGAAAAGTACAGATGTGCATTAATTGACTAACTAGGGAACCCACATGAATAATTTCACAGAAGGGAAATTTTCCAAACGATAGCAGCAAGATACACAAGGAAATTTCTTCATCCTTCAGACTATCAGGAGCTCTGTCATTAAAGATGGGGGTTAAAGTGATTTTTTTAAAGTGAATTTTGAATCAGAGTTTCTTTAGCCCAAAATACATCAACCAGGAGTTGAGCAATTATAAAATAGCACAAAGTTCCCAGAAACAATTACTGCAAGGAATAACCTGACTATATGCAGCAGAGAAGAGAGATTAACAATTCCCTACCACCAGAGAAAGGTGTCATGTCTGGAGAAGAAGAGGCTGAGAGGAGACCTCATTGCTCTCTACAACTACTTGAAAGGAGGTTGTGGTGAGGCTGGGGTTGGGCTCTTCTCCCCAGTAACTAATGACAGGACAAGAGGGGATGGCCTCAAGTTGCACCAGGGGAGGTTTAGATTGGACATTAGGAAGAAGTTCTTTACTGCAAGAGAGGTCAGGCACTGGACCAGGCTGCCCAGGGAGGTGGTGGAGTCACCATCCCTGGAGGGGCTCAACAAATGAGTAATGTAGCACTTGACACTATGATCTAGTGGTCAGGGAGATGTTGGAATGATGGTTGGACTTGATGATCCTGGAGGTCCTTTCCAACCATAATGATTCTATGATTCTATGTCAACCTCACATCAGCTCTCTCCTATCTTTGGGTGAGTATGATGTATAAACACTAGAGTCATCCAAAGAGACTTCAATGAGAGCAAACATGGATTAAAATTTGCTATCAGAAGTAGGTCAAGGAAATAAATGAAGAGGAAAATGGAAAAGGTTAAAATGAAGAGCAGTAGAAAAGTACAGGAGGAAATGGAAGCATTTGATGGAGGCGTATTCTCCTAATTCAAGGTCAGGCTTGCTGGGGCTCTGAGCAGCCTGCCCTAGGTAGAGATGTCCCTACTGGTGTAGGGAGGTTGGACCAGATGAGCTCTAGAGGTCCCTTCCAACCTCAAACATTCTATGATTCTATAATAATTCAGGAAGTGACAGATTGAAGCCTGAAATACCAACATTTCCCTTGCTACTAATGTCTAAAATATGATATATTACCATAGTTTTACAGAACTCATTGTTCAGTTTAACTATCAGCAGTAATTGCCAATATTTACAGAAAGAGCAAGGCAAAGTAACAATAGTTATAACTTCTACCAATTTTCTACTTGGTCCAGATGTGGTAGAAGTCAGTAAAGGACAGATTTAAAATATATGTTAAAAATGACATTAAAATGGATGAGCAAGATCTTCCAAAATATTAGGAAAAAAATTGGCTAGAATAACAATGACATTATTATAGGATTATAAGGAAAGTAGTAGTTGTCTCAAGAGACAGAAGATTTTTTTTTACATATTAGAGATTTTTCTACCTTTAATTAATGCAAAAAGCAAAACAAATAATCAGACCCTTGCTTCAATTAGAGAATTCCTGCATGGAGTCCATTTTCACTTTGTAAAAGAGATTATATTTGAAAATCTAATGACAAAGTCCAGGAAAGTTTATAATCTGATTTTATGGAGCTGTTAAAAGCAGTGTGACATTTCCTACCCTCAGATTTATTTATTTCATCATGGAAGGCAAACCTATTCCTGCTTCTAGAAAGGGAACAATAATAATAACAGTAATATTCATGAAATAGAGTCACCAAACAATGTACTGCATAAAAATCTGTTAATTAACAATAAAAAGTTTAGCAAAAGCAATTGCAAACTGACTAGATAGAAACATGGAAGTTCTATAACCATAGATCAAGGAGGGTTGGGGGTTTTTTCCCCCTGAAAACTACAAAATATGGTAGAAAGGCAGGGCCTGATTTCATACTATTACATTAATGTGTACATACATAATGTTTTCACATATGTAATCTCTAGGTATAATTTCTTACATCCTTTGGACACAGAAATTCACTTGTCTAAGAAGAAAAGGAATTTCTATGGATGTCATTTGGGGAGCAAAATTGGCTTTGGTGTTAGGTTCAGGATGCAAATGTTTGCTTTCCATAAAGGTCGAGTTCCCATATTTATTAAGGGAATTTCCTCAGATTAGCATCTAAACCAACCAGTAGTTCTCACTCTGGGTGCTGATGACTGTCTCAGCCATGGAAGCTCTCACCAATTTAATTAGTCTCAGATATAAAGGAAAATAAACTAGTCAGGAAAAAAACATAAGCAAACATTCATTCAGATGGTATTAATGCTTTTATTCTATACCCTGCTTGAATACTAGTTCTAATATATAGATAATGTTCCATCTCCAGTTATAAAGTCAATCAGAAAAATAATAATTCCCAGGAAGTGTTAGCAATATTGAGAGGGTTAAGTAGGGTTGATTTTTATAAGAGTTATGAAGTGAGCTCAGGGGTAAAACTGTGGTTTAATTGTGGCTATGCACAGCAGGGTCAAGAAATAAGGGAAGTATTAGGGCAGCTGAGATGTAGTGTGTAGATGAATTACTCTCCACAATATAGTGCATATACCCATTAAGCAAAGAAGGATAATAGAAAGATGGAAGTTAACAGGGTTGTATTTGTTAGTACTAGAAAGAAGAAACTCATCACTCGTGGTCTCTGAAGAGAGACTGGTCACTTCAAGATACATTGACTGACACGAGCAATCATGTAGTAATTTTTACAGTTTTATTACTAAAATCCCTAGAATTACCAATCAGCTGCAATGTCTTAAAACTGTTATACCAAATTCACTTAATGGTTCCTCTCATTAGAGGAAAAGCAGATTGAGGACACAGTATTTCCTATGATAAAGTCACAGGCAATGAAAAGCAGAATGCCATGTAGTTCAGTGTACAAAAACCTAATATTTTCTCAGCACAGCTGTAAAGGGATCCCATCAATGAAATCAGGACCTCTCTTTCATTTCTCTCACATCCAAATTCCTAGAAGGTTGCTAAGGGATGAAACTAAGTCATGTTCAGGGAAAGGAGCAAACACAGAGATCCCACACCATGGACTGATGAGATCTTTCTAGGAAATGTTCATTATCATTAATGTCAAATTTGTTTCAATTACCTTTTTAGGAAAAAAAGATATTAGGAAGACAGACATTATAACATACTCAACATACTGCACTGTGTCACATTTTTTCCCCCAATGCTCAGGAGAACAAGAACATTTCCTTATATTGACTTTTGTTTCATAATGTCATCATATCTCTATTCATTTCCCCCAAGGTGACCAGGGTAGATGGGCAGATAAAGCATTTCCACCATAAGGAACTGGAACTTAGTGGTTCAGACACCACATCTATCACACTTGCTGTTCATTTCCCAGCCACTCTGGGTCCTTCAAAGCATGATCTAGGACACTTCTTTCACCTACACCATGACTGAGAAGTTGACACCAATGTCCAGAAGCTCAGTTTCTAACACTGGGATATTCCTTCACACAAAGAAGTTTTGTTAGTCCCAGAACTGATCAGTGACCCGAGGTTCTTGTACCTGGTTTCCATCTCTGTTCAGAACTGTAATGAGTCTTTTCTCCAGATGCTTCACAAGTCCTGCTAAAGTTAAGGAGAAGAAAATCATTCTGTCCAGGGCTTTTAATTCCAATATATACTTGGAATTAAGGCTTCCTACATGGCAGTGACAACACCTAAGATCCTAACACCTATGCCAGTCTGGCTCTCTTTCAACACTGAGGTTTGCTAACCCAGTTATGCCACACAGAGGCAGCCTTTCTCCCAGTTTCTGAAGGTACCAAGGTGCAGAAGATGTGCAAAGGATGTTTCCTCTCCTACAAAATGCAGCCTACAGAAGCCTCCTCTTGTTCAGAAACTCTCCTATATTGGCTGCACCTTCTCAGCATCATTTTTCTGGAAGACTAGAAAGATACAGAGCACTGCAATGGCATGTTGTATATTTAGTTAGATTTAGCCTCTTGTCCTCTTATCACTGCAAAAGAGATCATAAGACAAGAGAAATATGATAAAACATTTGGAGATTTGCTCCACCTGAACTAAGTTTATAGTTCAAGTTGAACTAAAGCTTCTTTTCAGTGTTTCTGTGCCTATAGAGTACTTGCACTATATGAAAAGAGAATATTGATTGCATAGCTTTCCAAAGGTTAAAATAATGATAGCAAACAGGCAATTTTACTTGAATTTCCTTCACCTTCTCCTTTTCCAATTGAAAAACAAACAAAAAACCCAAAACAAAGCAAGTAAAGAAAAACCACCTAACCCTCCCAATCTGACACTTCCCTCCTTTGAAAATAATAAGTCGTTATTTCATAGAATTGTCAGGGTTGGAAGGGACCTCAAAGATCATCTAGTTCCAATCCCCCTGCCATGGGCAGGGACACCTCCCACTAGAGCAGGTTGCTCAGAGCCCCAGCCAGCCTGGCCTTCAAAATGTCCAGGGGTGAAGATTTTTGTTTGCTCCAATACTTCTATTTCCATTGGCTGCTGTTTTACCCCAGCACAGAAAATCCAAGATGACATCCAGACTGTCAGGATGCTGTCAAACCAGATCAGAGGAGCTTTCATCACACAAATCTGCCATTACACCTCAAATGCTGCATCTGCTACTGCAATCATCCACGGAATTAGGGAGATAATTCCTCTGCTCATGCACAAATCCCCAGCAGACACAATGCTCAGCAGTGCCCTTCAGGACTTGGGGAATGGAGGCAGAGTCATCGTGTTGTAGCATCAAAGCAGCAGCAGAACAGCCCTTGGACCATATATTTACATTAAAGATGATGATGTTGAGCTCTGCCACCCTTGCAAGAGCAACCCAAAGCTTTATGCTTCAGATAACATGATTCCTGAGCAACACTCTGCAGCTGCCTCCAGATGAATCCCTTCTGAGGGGTGCCATATGCTCAGTCATCTCCAGAGCCTTTCAGACTATGCACAAAGAGACTACTTTGCATGAACATCCTCACACAGCAACACCACAAAGCCCAAGACCAATCTGCTTTACTGACAGAAGAGGGAAAACACATCAGCCATTCATGTATAAATTAACACACACACTATGGCAGGTTCTTATGTTATGTATGGCAGATAAACGTAGTTGAAAGTTGCCAACAAGGACAGTGAAGTGACTGGAATTTGGGGAAAATACCTTCACTGTCATTAAGACTTGCCTTAAAATATCTGTCATGAAGTATTTCAGTACTTTGACTCCAGTCACAAATTTCACCAGCTTTATAATCTCTGGATAATAAATAAATCTCAGATGACTGAGGATCACATCTAAAAAATTTGTATCTAGGGGGTTTTTTTTGTTCCCAAACCTATTCCTAAATGTTGTGTGGGACAAAGAAGAGAACAATCTGCATTTCCTTCTGCTTTGGAAACAAAATCCTTAAGGTCATTGAAAGCCTACTGGAAACACAGTGGAAGTAAAACATCATTATATATATATAAAAACACACATATAGAGATTTTACATGTATGTATGCAGAAGAAATCATTCCTGTTTGACTTCTTGCAGGCTGAAACTGGAAGAATTTTAATCTTTTCTCTCTAACTGGAATGAAAAAGAATTCTGAACAAATTGACAAATGTGAACAAAGTCAAGGGCTCATTCAAGCCCTACACATTCCAATTACTATTTTGCTAGACGTATCCATTGACAAACATCCTCCCTGAAGCTCAGGCTCTCTCTTTCTCCAGCATCCTCCTTATCAAAGCACTTCTCCAAGTACTAGCAGCTCGACATGATTTATCTGCAGTATTACCAGAGCCCTTAAAACATCTCTCATGATCTTTTTGAAAGAAATCAGAAGTCAAGGCAGTGAATAGAATCATAGAATTATCAGGGTTGGAAGGGACCTTTAAGATCATCTCGTTCCAACCCCCCTGCCATGGGCAGGGACACCTCCCACTACATCAGTTGCTCACAGCCTCAGCCAGCCTGGCCTTCAAAATGTCCAGGGATGGGGCTTCCAGCACCTCTCTGGCCAACCTGTGCCAGTGTCTCCCCACCCTCCTGGGCAAGAACTTCTTTCTAACGTCTCATCTGAACCTACCCACCTCTAGTTTTGACCCATTCCCCCCAGTCCTACCACTACCTGACATATTAAATAAGAATAAGAAAAGATAATGTTAAAAGAAAAAACCTACCAGGCTGGATACTGTTTATTGTGAGCCTGACCAGGCTCTCTGTGAAGGAAGAACACAGAAGCACCAGGTTCTCTTGAGATAATTGCTCTAATGGTTCTGGAGAAGAGATATTGTCCCCTGTGCCCTCCAAGAGACCCAAGGACAAGGCTGTTAGCTCAGTGACAGCATCTGAAGGATGTTGCTCCTCCTGGGCAGCTACACTCATCAAAAAGGATGTGAGAAGAATGCCTGGCAAGGACAAGCTTTGCTACCCTTTGATTTCACCCTGTCTTTGAAGGTCCTGACTGCCACTAGCACCTTTACTGAACACAACACATCTTCACAGGTTAATTGCCAGGCATATAATATAGATTCACAAAACCTGACCTGGGAAAAAAAATCCTGCAGACAAAGTATATCTGAGTAGGTGCACCAGCTTCAGTAGCCAGAGGGTTAAAACTAATTTAAAGTAAAAGCAAGTTATTAATTAAGAACAAATTAAGAAATAACAGTCCACCTCAACTCAGGACTCTATTCCTATTTAACTGAAAATGAAGAAAGCTGACAAAAACCACTATTTATTTCAAGAAAATCAGTGCCTCAGGTTGCGTTCAACACAATAATATAAATATAGACAAAGAGAATTATCTGTACTGATCCTAAGAGATGCTGCAGTGACTTATTGCATTTTTATGGGAAGAAAGGATGAGTTGACAGACAATGGGTGCTCAAAATACACTGAAAATCCAAATAGGCTTTGCAATTCAGATCTCTTAACTGGAGAGCAAAAGCTTTCAAAATACTGATGAAAATATTCACAGGGGTACTTGCACCAAGAAAGTCAATATAGTCTAAGACTGATGGTCCAAAATATAGGATTGTAGTAACTGTCTAGTCCCTGTATGGTCCCTCACCAGGAAAAAAAAAGGCCCCAAATACTCATTTATTTTGTTTCTTTGCAGAGGAAGGGTGGTTCAGAACAGCTAAATATTATTCAGAAAAGATAAATATTATTCTATTCCTTTCCCATTCCTCCTCTCTTCCCTCCTCTAACAAAGTAATTTACCAAGCCAAATTAAGTCAGTTTTTTCAACTGACAATTTGAATTAAATTGACATGCAATTTGAGTAATTGCAAGCAGGGAAAATCCTACAACACATCAGTTACCTGCTTATCACGTGCCCCATAGCACAGAAGCCAGGGCAGTGAATACTCTTTGCAGGCAGCCAAGAATCATTAACACTTTTGAGCTGCACATATTTCAATTTCTCATCTGCCACATCTCAGTAGTTCACAATATTTTTCTGCATATTTGTTAATCAAACTCTAAAAAAATCAGAATGCTTTAATTTTTCTAAGGCAGATTTCTCTGCTTACTTTGTCCTTCGCTTGAAGCTGAAGTGGTAAATTCAGCTAAATCGGGTTTTGGCTGTTCAAAAGCCCAGTTTGACTTGCAGATATCAGTAATAACATCAAAAGATTAACAGGACCATGGATAGGGCTTGAGGGAAATAAGCTGTAAACAGCAAGTTGCCAAAGACTCATAATCTATTTGGATGTGACTCTCTTACAAATGAATTAGAGACACCATATCCTGGTTTGGGGTAATTTACCCAATTTTCATGGGTATAAAAAAAAAATTAACAAGAATCATACAAAAATAACCTCATTTTTATCAAAGATACAAGTAATGATAGAGATGAAAAAGGACATTTAAGCTATCTAAGCAACTCTGGTAAGAAACAAACTAATCAGTAACGTTTTATCTAATCAATACTTGTTTTCTTAAGGAGAGAAGCCACAGCACAGTGGTAGTTGTTCAGGCTGTTAAAAGCTGTGGAATTTAAGGCCAGGCTGGATGGGGCTGTGAGCAACCTGATCTAGTGGGAGGTGTCCCTGCCCATGGCAGGGGGGTTGGAACTAGATGATCTTTAAGGTGCCTTCCAACCCAAACCATTCTATGATTCTATTTCCTGAGAAGCTGCTTGTACACTGGGTATGCCAAGGATTCCCATCTCTGTTCTCAGGGCTCTTCCCAGACCTTAAAGGCACAACTCCTATTCAGCAGCCATGTGGTAAATGAGAACTTCAGAAAGGTGCTTGAACAGCTGAACCTTTCTGAGCAAGCTTTCTCCCACTTGTCAATATAAAGAGTAAGGTTAGGTGCCCAGGCTATTTGAAGTATCATCACCTACAAGTGGCACTCAGCTGTTGTGGCTCCTAAGAGGCAAACCACATGGTAGAAGAGCTGGAGTTTCATGGCAGGCAGTGGACTTGTGCTATCAGATACCATAGTAGGCATGAGGGCTCCTATCAGGCTTGAAAAGTGGCAGCTGTATAATTTAATTTACTCAGAAGTAACTCGACCTCCAAGCATTCATTACTGAGATGTGTTCACTCACCTGTGATACTCTGAGCTCAAGAAATCAGCCCACTTCTGAAATAGTCACTTGGAAAGCAGCAGAAGAGGGATACTTCAAGGTGCTTTCATCTTCAGGCAAGCTTTAAGTAATTTTTTTTTGCTCTGGACTGGTGAGAGGGATTCAGTCCTTGTTGAGGTCTTCAAAGACAACATCAGAAGTTCAGTGAAAAATTCATAATCTATTTTACTGATTATAGCAGATGTCAATCCCATATTGACTTTCTGAACAGCTAGGGAGTTTTTAACCCAGGTCTTCTGGTATAACCACAGTACTGCACTTCACTGCTTTGTTTCTTGTTTGCCAGTATTTCTCTTGATGTGTTTTCTCTTTAGCCTAGGTCTACTTTAACAAGTTCCACAGCCCAGCAAGTTGCAGCTTTGTAGAGTAAAATGATTAGTGTTGAAGAGCCACTGTCCACACCATGCACTTTTCAGAACCTTTTATATTAAACTACCCTAATGCATTTTCCACTGGAATTTTAGATGTTCTTCAGAAGCATATCATAAAATTGTCAGGGTTGGAAGGGACCTTAAAGATCATCTAGTTCCAACCCCCCTGCCATGGGCAGGGACACCTCCCACTACATCAGTTGCTCACAGCCCCAGCCAGCCTGGCCTTCAACATGTCCAGGGATGGGGCTTCCAGCACCTCTCTGGGCAACCTGGGCCAGTGTCTCCCCACCCTCCTGGGCAAGAACTTCTTCCTAACATCTCATCTGAATCTCCCCACCTCTAGTTTTGACCCATTCCCCCATTCCCGACATCCTAAAAAGTCCCTCCCCAGCTTTCTTGTAGCCCCCTTCAGACACTGGAAGGCCACAAGAAGGTCCCCTCAGAGCCTTCTCTTCTCCAGCCTGAACAACCCCAACTCTCTGTCTATCCTTGTTGGAGAGATGCTCCAGTCCTCTGATCATCCTTGTGGCCCTTCTCTGGACCCATTCCAGCACATCCAGATCTTCCTTGCAATAGGGGCTCCAGAACTGGACACAGAGCTCCAGGTGGGGTCTCACGAGGGTGAAGTATCTTCCAGTTAATTTGCACCCAAAAGGAATTCAACTGATTTACTCTGACATTACTCCATGGTGTGAAACACACAACTGTGGAGAATTGGGAGATTCACTTTCAAAAGGCACTTGTAATACATCACCAAAATGCTCGTGGAGACGCAGGCAGTTAAAATCTGTCAGCTTTCAAAAGGAAATTGTTTACCCCAAGCAGTATTCAGATCCACACGATACAAGATTGTCAAAATCAACTTGGCATCAAAAAGGCAACTCGCTGTAACAGCTTTCTGCTGTCCAAGAGAAGATAAGCTCAGTAGGAAAACAAGCAGAGAACATTGTTTTCTTTTTCTGCTCGATATTATAAGTGTAATCAAGGAAGACTGGAGTGCATTGCTATTTTATACCAGGTTTCCAGCCACAGAATAAAATTAAAGTTCTCAATCTCTCATTGCTGTGTATCTCAGTTCAAGGAAATCAACACACCTTCCAAGTGGAGGCTGGAATTTTCTTGTGCTATTTTGCAAAGCTGCTGCTTTTTGGGGGGGATGAACTGTGGGGTCTTTAAGTCCATGCAGTCAAATGGTGCATTAATTATTTTTTCCAAGTTATATTCCACTGTTAGAAGCACAAAACCCAACTGCTTATATCCATACAAATGGCATATTTAATTTGTAAGACTGCATTTATCAATTATCTTTTGCCTATTAAAACAGAGGACTAACCTACACTAATTATCAACTTAATTTCCAAGAACTAATATGGTCCCTACAAGTTTTCCTTAAATATTTCCCTTGAGAGTGATAACACACTCTTATCGAGATTTTAAATTATCCTTCTTCTTCCTTCAGATGGAAGAGTTTGTCTTCAGATCCTCAAGCTCAAATCATTCAAGATCCAGGAAAACTCACCAAATTATAGAATCATAGAATGTTTGAGGCTGGCAGGGCCCTCCCCCGCTCCTCTGGTCCCCCCTCCCTACACAAGCAGGGACATCTCTACCTAGGGCAGGCTGCTCAGAGCCCCATCAAGCCTGACCTTGAAGGACTCCAGGGATGGGGCCTCCACCCCCTCTCTGGGCAGCCCATTCCACTGATCTGTCACCCTCAGATTAAAGAACTTTTTTCTAATATCCAGCCTAAATCTCTCCTTTCCCAGCAGCATGGAGAACCTGAATGCCCACTGGTGGCCCCATTGATTATAGTATCCAAAGAAGGCCAAAGTCACATGCTGCAGAAGCTGAGATGGCCAACACCTAGGCAGCCTAGGAAGACAGACTTTCTCCCCAACCTCCTTGCAACCTCCTGCAGAACTAAAAACATGTGTGTCCTTTTTGAAGCATTTAAGAGCATGCAGAGTCTTGTTGCAATAATGTAAACACAGGTTAAATTGCACTGGCTATCATAAGAAAGTCATGCTACCCAAATGTTGCATCCTCCAGCTTAGGAAGCAAGTAAATTTTGAGCAAAAGTGATTCTGGGAGAGTTTCCTGGATAAGGAAGAGCCTTTGTCAGGAAGCTTCCCTTTCCTAGGAAGGGCTCTGTGCCTGTTCAACAGCATTTTCTTTCTTGTCAAGCCCTTCTGTAGAAAGGAGATCATCCATCCGTCCATCCAAAGCAGAGACAGACTAAACAGTCAGGCTGAAGCAGAGCAGCAGAGAGACAAGAGGCAGGACTGGCAGTAAGCCCAACAATCAGGTGTGACTGGTGACAAGTCTACCCAGAGGGACAGAGAGGCATCAACTGTGATCTGCAGGAGCAGTTAGCAGCAGATAACACAGTAATCCAGCTCAGCAGTGAGTCTGGATTATCTCCTAAGCAGTAGCAATACAGATATTTGAAATAAACTTCAAAATTCCAGAAACAAGTGATTAATGTTCTGTGAGTCAAGATCTAAACCCACAGGGAATTCAAGTGTTTGACCCAACCTTTTATTGAGTGATTCTCTATGTCCCACCTTTTCATATAAAAGATACTTTACTGGCTCCTCAAAGTCACTGAGACCTGTTCAAAAAAGAGACTATGAAGTATTCATATACCTCTTTTCTTCTCTACCAGGCTGTGTGATCCTGATGTGAAACTTAATAAGCCTAAAAACTCCTTTAGTCCACCCTTCAGAATAGTTTTTTCAGTCACTTTGACCAGCAACATCCTTTCATCTCAAACACAGCTTCTTCCCACTTCCAACCTGCTTTAATTTTGTTGTCTTTTTCTGCATAGACTTTCTAACACATCCTCCTTCTTTCAAATTCACACAAAGCCAAAGCTGTAATTCAGATTCCTTCTTCTGCTATCTCAATAACCTCAAAAGTCTCCTCCTTTGTTTTGCTCACAGTGATCAGAAATGCCACTATCTTTCTATGTTGCTCTATTACCACCTTTTCATGTTTTTTCAGGATCCTTCTCATTCTATTAAATATCAGTCATTTGTTTCGTCTCCTTCAGTACCAAGAGGTAAGCATGGTAGAGCAGTCAAAAGTAGCTTAAATGGGGAGTTTTGTGTGGAGAATGGCAGGAAGAGGGTATTTTAAAAACCAACCAGATAAAAATCTGAATTCATACCACCAAGGCATCTAAAGAGCAAGAGACTTGAGTTGTTGAAGCTCAGAAGAAAGGTTGATGATATTATTCTCTCCAGTGTAATAGCAAGCAACAGCCTTGAGAAACAGCCTTCTGGTTTTGCCTTATATCTGATTTCTCTGTAGCAAGGTGGCCCTAATTATGCTTAATTTGTTAAATGCTCGGGTATCAGCTGACACCTTTAATTGGCAAATGGGATTTTCCAAGTTCAGCTTTAACTTCTGATAGACCCCTACATCCCCATTGCTTGGGATGGTCCCAAGCAAGTACCCTTGCAATTCTGTCCCTCCATAGGTTGCTCATAAACACCTGTAGACATTGTTCTTTTCCTTCCAGTTCCCCCTAAGACACTGCACAATGTTAATCTCTGCAAGTGGGATAATGCTGACAACAGCTACCTATGACAAACAGATATTTTCCTCATTTTCCCTGTGCTCACCCACTCATCAGTGTCCATTCTCTGTCTCCTCTATCATCACACACACTTCCCAAGGACAGACTATTTTTTAATAGTAGGATCACAATCTCTCCTTAAGCTTCACAGGTGTTAAAATAATAGCAATAATAGCAAACATATTACTGGTGCATGAATCAACCAGTGCCTGTTCTCACAGTGATATTTTACATGCAAAGGGAAAAGCTTCTTGGAGTAAAAAAGACATTCAGTTTAACAGTGTCAAAAGCAACCTAGTGCTTATAGGGGAGCCAAAACCATAATATGTTTGGCTGAGAAAAGGTTAAGCTCATCCTCTAACTGTCAGAGCTTGCAGCAGACCGTACACTGTCCCTGGGAACACGCTGTCAATTCACTGTTCTGACAGATGATTGTGAAGATGAGGAAATGATCCAGAAAAGTGGCATTGATTTTGAAGAGCAGAGGAATTTGCCAGTCACTGCTTGTTGCTAAGCTGCAGAAAAAAAAGCCTCCATCAGCTCCCAGCATGTCACTCACAAATATCAATGAGACATGGTATTTACAGTGTTTGTGTAAAGCCCAGGGAATGATTTCGGCTGCATCCTTCCACTCAGAGCAATTTGGATGAGACCTTAAATACCACGAACCTCTCCACTTGGCTTCGCAAAATGAGCCGTGTGATCTTTTTCTTGGAGCAATTTGTGCTTTTCATCTGTGGACTGTGATCCATTTATACAAATACATTTTAGAGGAAGGGAGAACTCTATGACTGGTGAACAAGTCTGCAACAGAGACTGCAAGCAGGTGTTTTTCAGATCCTTCTCTTACAAATTACATGCCCTTTAGAGCATTAAATCTCAACTCCTAGCCTGGAATTTGTTAACAAGAGCTGGACAGTAAGCTGCAGCCAGAATAAACAGTTTTTATGGCAAGCTTGTATAAGGAAGCAGAGTAAATGGTCTCTTCTGTTCTCTTTGTTCTAAATATTATGCATCTATAACAAAATCCAGCTGATGTCTTCCCCCCCACAATGTGCTAGACACACTCACCACAAACTTAACACAGAAAATTTCCACTTGTTTTGGATCCAGGGGAAGGAAAGGGCTTGCTCACTAGCTGACACAGAACTTTTAACCCTTTCACAGAAGAATCATGGTATAATACATGGTGGAGGAGGATGTTTTAGGAAGAAATTCTTTACTGAAGGAGTGGTCAGGCATTGGAACAAGTTGCCCAGTATAGTGGTGGAATCACTATCCCTGGAGGTGCTCAAAAAACAAGTAGATGTGGCACTTTGGGACATGATCTAGTGGTCAGGGAGATGTTGGGAAGAAGGCTGGACTTGATGATCCTAGAGGTCTTTTCCAACCTAAATGATTCTGTGATTTTCAGGCTCGGTGGGGCTCTGAGCAACCTGACCTAGGTTGAGATGTCCCTGCCTATTGTAGGGGGGTTGGACTAGACCTTTAGACATCCCTGCCAATCCAATACATTCTATGACCCTATAAGGTTTCAGAGTAAATGGTGCCCAGCTCCTGTAGAGGCCACATATTCACCCAGCTCTGCAGATAGTGCCTGACATCAACAAGTAATCTACTGATAAAGAATAAACATGTAAATCCACAGGTAGCAGCTGTTTCTTTCAAGACAGACTTCATGCAAACACAGCACTGTGTTATTATATAGAACATGTGTCATGGCTAATGGCTTGCAGATGCAATTTAAAGCATTAAGCTTCAGTTATAAGCAAGTAGTGATCACAAAGTTTTTCACAGAAGGGCACTAAATGGTATCCAGAAGGAAACACCCCACTCCCAACACCTGCTTTTCTCCTCCAGCCAGAGATGGATGGTGTTGCCCTTAGCTACCTTTCACAGAATCACAGAATCACAGAATGTCAGGGATTGGAAGGGACCTCAAAAGATCATCTAGTCCAATCCCCCTGCCGGAGCAGGATCCCCTAGATGAGGTTACACAGGAACATGTCCAGACGGGTTTTGAATGTCTCCAGAGAAGGAGACTCCACAACCTCCCTGGGCAGCCCATTCCAGTGTCCTGTTACCCTCACTGAGAAGAAGTTTCTTCTCATATTTAAGTGGAACCTCCTGTGTTCCAGTTTGTACCCGTTACCCCTTGTCTTATCATTGTTTGTCACCGAGAAGAGCCTGGCTCCATCTTCGTGACACTCCCCCTTTATATATTTATAAACATTAATGAGGTCTCCCCTTAGTCTCCTCTTCTGCAAGCTAAAGAGCCCCAGCTCCCTCAGCCTTTCCTCATAAGGGAGATGCTCCACTCCCTTCATCATCTTTGTAGCCCTACGCTGGACTCTCTCCAGCAGTTCCCTGTCCCTCTTGAACTGAGGAGCCCAGAACTGGACACAATACTCCAGATGAGGTCTCACCAGGGCAGAGTAGAGGGGCAGGAGAACCTCTCTCGACCTACTAACCACCCCCCTTCTAATACACCCCAGGATGCCATTGGCCTTCTTGGCCACAAGGGCACAGTGCTGGCTCATGGTCATCCTGCTGTCCACCAGGACCCCCAGGTCCCTTTCCCCTACACTGCTCTCTAATAGGTCATTCCCCAATTTATACTGGAACCTGGGGTTGTTCCTGCCCAGATGCAGGACTCTGCACTTTCCCTTATTGTATTTCATTAAATTTTTCCCCGCCCAACTCTCCAGCCTGTCCAGGTCTCTCTGGATGGCAGCACAGCCCTCTGGGGTGTCAGCCACTCCTCCCAGAACTTTCCATGTTCCCTCCTGTCTCTCCATATTTCCTGCAGAACTCCAGTGCAGGGGCAGAGCACAGAAGAGAAGTGAGGAAGCAAATCAAACTATCAGTCAAGCCCTGTGCTGCTAGACCAACACCACACTCAGCAACATCCCCTCAACATACCTTCATCTTTAGTCTTCATCTGTTTGCTCTTCTCCATCTCAAATCAGCCAAGGGGAACACAGCACTGAGAGCTCAGCAAGCTGCCCCCAACAAGAAGCTCCTTCAACTGGCCCCAACAGGAACCCTCTTCAAACTAATCCACTCCTTATTGCCTTCCCCCAAACAGTTCAGTTCCTGGTTGATCTCTCTCCAGCCTCACCCACCACCCGAACCATGATCACCTGGGGGCAGTTGGTGCCTCACCCAGCTGGGCCAGGTTCTGTCTCCAGATCCTGAAACCACTTGGGGAACAAAACATGTTGTTGGGTTGTGATCCATGGGTCAATCCCAACCCAGGGCCCACAGCCCAGGCCCCAGCACTTCAAGCCCACCAATAAAAGTTGTGTAAATCAAGAGCCAAAGCTTTTGTTTTGCTCGAAGCCAGGAATGGAAGCCAGACTGAACTCTCACCCCTTGTTTTTATTAGTGCCCAGAGAGCCAGAAATGTCCACACATCCAGAGTTAAAAGGAAAGTTTGTAAGAACCAGATGTTGTGATATTTTTGGATGCAATCATGGATCAGGCCCCAGTGCTTAAAAACTCCTGTCCAAAGCTAATTTTTGAGGGAACACAATGCACACCATGCTCATGTTCACTGGATTTGTGCCTAGTCCTGGTCAGTGCAGAAAACAAGAGCCTTTGGTTTAGATGGTTCAGTTTTCTTTGTTTAAATCCTCTTATTAAAGTTCACACGGAATTACATTCTTACTGGGGAATTATACCCAAAAAGCCTGCAAAGGAAATAATTTAGCTATACAGGAGGTCAGTTTCTCAGTTTTATTCAGTAATTGGGTTTATTTTTAATAGAGATTATTACCAGCTTATTTTCACTCTGAATTTTTAAAGATTTTTTTCATATAGGGATAACATTTCTGCTGTTATTTTTTGCTTTCCTTCTTTAAGATGAATGCAGAATAAAGGACATAATGTATCCCTCATTTCATTCACGAGGAATCACAGCAAATTCACCTGCAGGATCCATTAGTAACTTTGCCACATGGAGACAGAAGATTGCCTCTAGGAGCAGTTTTGCATTTGATTTTTATTTCCTCCACACTATATTAAAATTTCAGGGAGATGGGAGATGAGGGAGAACACTGTGACCTTAGTAAGAAGGACCAAACACTTACATCTCTAGATGTTACTTGCTTAGAAGCTTGTAGGTTTGGGAAAAGAAAGGAGGAGACTGAAAGAAGTTTACTCATAAATGGAAACAGCTCTTGATGGCCCAGGATACATTGAGCACTGCTGTGTGAAATCACTCTTCTGGAGAAGATCTGATCCCTTCTCATGCCTTGAACCACTCAGAAATGTCATATTTTCTAAATAACCTGCCTTATTTACCTGTTACTCAGCCCAGCAGCAAACACCTACAAAAACTCAATGTTCAACAGCATGGTTTCCACACCTCAGACAATTCTTGTCCTCCAGGATCTCATATTTTGAAGCTTCACTTTGTCCTCTTTTCTTTTTTTTTTCTTTTTCCTCCACTTATTCACTCAGTAAAAATCCTTTAAGCATCCATTCAGTGGATGGAGGATTGGTTTTCACATGTCATATTGGAGAGAAGACACTAACCCAGCAGAGCCTGTCAGAAGCTAACTGAGGAGATGACTCCAATCTCCTGCCTGCGGGTGATCAAATTGAATGGAAGTTAATGGCTTTAAAATGTCAATCATTGAGCTATTAGAATCCCAACTGTTGAGCAGAAATTAATGAGCCAGGGTCTAATCTGACATTGATAGAACATTCAAAAGTCATGACCAGGGTATTTTAGTGTATCCTGGACAAAGAGAAAAAAAAAATATAGCTTTTAACAAGATTTAATGCATTTATTCATAAAGTGGCTGGTAGCTGCTTTAAGAGCAGACTGATTTGCAAGGAAATTTAAGATCAGGCTTAGCTGTGTTAAACCTTGCAAAGAAAGGTGGTTGATAGAAGCTCTAATCAGCTGTTTATTTTCACACACTTTGGTGCCCGCATTAGAAAAAAGTTCTTTAATCTGAGGGTGATAGATGAGTGGAATGGGCTGCCCAGAGAGGGGGTGGAGGCCCCATCCCTGGAGTCCTTCAAGGTCAGGCTTGATGGGGCTCTGAGCAACCTGCCCTAGGTAGAGATGTCCCTGCTTGTGTAGGGAGGTTGGACCAGATGAGCTCTAGAGGTCCCTTCCAGCCTCAAACATTCTATGATTCTGTGATTAGGGACTTAAGCACGTTGCACAGTCAAGGGAATGAGGCAGCCATCTCCAAAGACAAAGGCAAAACATTGTCCCTGCCTAATTTAGACAACATAACAGCAGCCCTGACCTAACTTCACCATAAAGAATTGCCATCAAAAGGTTCCCCACTCCCTTACTCTTTGTCTTTCTCCCCAGTGCATGATCTAGACCCCTCCTTGTTACGGCTTCATCACTGATCACACCCTTGCTGCACTGAAATTAAAACTCAACTCCCACTAAAATTTTCACTGAAAGTACCAAAAAAAAAAAAATTAAGTTCTGGAACGTGTCCAAAGAAGGGCCATGAAGATGATCAGAGGCTGGAGCACTTCTCCTACGAGGACAGACCGAGAGAGTTGGGGTTGTTGAGGCTGGAGAAGAGAAGGCTCTGAGGGGACCTTCTTGTGGCCTCCCAGTATCTTAAGGGGGCTACAAGAAAGCTGGGGAGGGACTTTTTAGGATATGGGGGAGTGGGAGGACTGGGGGGAATGGGTCAAAACTAGAGGTGAGGAGATTCAGATGAGACATTAGGAAGAAGTTCTTGCCCAGGAGGGTGGGGAGACACTGGCACAGGGTGCCCAGAGAGGTGCTGGAAGCCCCATCCCTGGACATGTTGAAGGCCAGGCTGGATGGGGCTGTGAGCAACTGATGTAGTGGGAAGTGTCCCTGCCCATGGCAGGGGGGTTGGAACTAGATGATCTTGAAGGTCCCTTCCAACCCTGACGATTCTATGATTCCAGAAGTAGTTTTCTGATGATTCAGGGCTGAACAACCTAATGGATGAGTTGGACTAGAGGTAGCAGAAGTGTGAGAGTAGAGTTGGTGCAGCTGGATAGACTTTCCTGTTTATTGAGCTATTATTCTACCTACGCTGTGCTGCCTGAATGAAGAAGAGAATTGAAGAGGACTTAAGAGGACTTTACCACCCTTTGCATCCTATACTGTAGTGGCAGTGGTGTGGTGCACAGCTTCCAGCAATTTAGGTGAAAGCTGCTATGAATCACACCTCCTTCTCTTCACTGAAAAGCACCAGTGCAAGAAATACAAATGCATAAAACCCCACAAAAATCCCAAAGGTGCCCTAGGGGAGGCTAAAGATCAGATTGTCACTACCTCAGTCAGCACAAAGAAGGCAAACAAAACACTTGCTCCTGAAATAAAGATTATTTATGCAGCTTCTGTGCCAAGGGGCTCTTCTTTAAAAACATGACTGAATATCAGAACCTGCCCCAAAAAGGGAAAGTAGCAGTAAAAGATGAGAAATCTGTACTGACATGATAAATTAGTGATGCAGGGGATTCTCTAGCCCTGCAACTCCTGAGCTTTCAGGTTGCACATTGGCTTTGGCTAATAACATATGTATCTTTGCTGTGCACCAGTGCTCCAAGGCAGCCTTCACAGACATGTCATATGGCTCTCAAACATGTTGTGACTGGAAAGATTTGTATTTTGGCAGGATGGGCCAGGGGAGGGGAGGGGATGCTGAGGAAAAAATGAAATCCAAAGCGTTCTCCTGTCAATACACTAATTAACCATTGGCAAAAATATGCTAAATACTAAAGAACCTTAATTCTAGCAAGATGTTGTTCATTAACCAAGCTAATCACACAAGAGAAAGCACAGATGACCAAAGCAACAAAACCATCTTTCACCACTCCCTTTCCTTTGCCAAGGTGGTGTCAATCTTCAGCCCCTGGGGATGATGCATTCCCCTCCCTGTGTTGTGTGTCACGTAGTGGGGAAGGTGCTTACAGGAGAATAGGTGACTAAACATGGGGGATAAAAAGCACAGACAGATCTAATGGGGAATTTTGTGCTTACAAAGAGATTCACGTGAAAAGAAGCAGGAAAAAAAAAGTTTGTCAGTGTGTGAACAGCTTTGTTAGATCTCAATAAAATGAAATTTTTACCCATTTTGGCTAATTCAAAAAAGGAAAGAAGAAAAACCCCAACCAAATAACAAAACACCTCAAAACAGAAAACTTTCTGGTTTAAGATCAGAGCAACGTTTCATTTGGGTTTCAAGCCCTTTCCATTTTTTGGTTTTTTAAACAATTCAAGAAATGTTACAAAGGATTTGTTCAATCTGAATATTTTTATTACAGATTTTGTAATGTTTTTGTAATTTGGGTCATGAGGCTTCAGATTCAATACAAACAGTCCTGAGAAACTGAGGTAGGTTACAGCTTTTGCTTGCTTGACTTAGAGCTGAAGGCAAAAAATGAGCAAGGCAGAAATATGTGGGGATGAGTTGAGATGTTTCTCTTTATACTCAGTCAAAACCTTTCTTGCTTTAACTCCTATCAGTTTCTCTCATCCTCCAATCAACACCACTGTTCTTAATATTTATTTCTGCATCTTACTGTATTTCACTTTTGTGTCTAAAGAACACAACTGGTCAAGCCAGAGCTGCACTGAAGACACAGCTATATTGGCACTGAGTGAAAAAAATATATAATAAGCCAGAACTCTTCAAAACTCAAGCAAACTTTATGCTGAATCTCAATTTCTAACTTCAAGGGAGGAAAGAAAGGCTGCAGTTGAGATTCTGTCTGAGGTTATCAAGAAGTGTGACTGAGATGTGTGAAGGTCACAGCTATGAAGGGCAATAATAGCAGGGGCAACACCACATACAAGTTAGAAATTCAAACAATTACTAAATTTCCCAGTGAGCTTACACAGTTCAATTCACTCTTACATCTCCAGGCTTGGTAGTTGAGAGAGCTGCACTAAAGCTCCCAGAGACATGGCTTCACATCTTCCACTTATGAAATGAAACACATACAAACTTCACAGTGTGCCCAAGGGGATCTATCTCCTCTCCTGCCATGGAATTGCAGGTGTATTTTGGAAATTTTTCACACATCAGAGCTCTGCTTCCTAAACTGTACTATACAGTGGCTGGTTTTTCTGTCCATGCACGTTTAACAAGCACATAGAGGAGAAAACAAACTCCACTCACTTCCTGACCAGCATGTAAGCATCAAAACATCTTTATTTTTTAAAATCATAGAATTGTCAGGGTTGGAAGGGACCTTAAAGATCATCTCGTTCCAACCCCCCTGNATATAATATGACAGACTATTGATGGAAATGCAAGCATGGATCCCCAACTGATGTCTTGGTGAAGGGGATGGTGATACCCAGAGAGGGACAGAGGAGATATCTGAGGACAGCTCAGATTACCTATTGCAGCTTAGTCTTCAGCCAACACTTTAGGACATCCACCAGTATTTGGAGGGTTATTACTTCTCCCCATTTTCCAGGAACCTTGTGACCTTTGATGTTAGAGTGGCTTCAGTGGGACTTCATGGGCATGGAGGCTTCTAGTGTTTCCCAAGCATCTGGCAAAAAGCTCCTTATCCTTGCAGTGATTCAAAGTCTTATTCCACAAAAGAATCCAGAAACACCCAGTATTTGAACGAGGAAAATACAAGGCAAATCTTCCTCCAATTAAGGTTTCATTATGGAGGTTTTACAGAGCTCAGCTGGAGGAGAATGAGTGAGAATAGTCCTTAATTTATGAATTTTCTCCCATAGCAAAATAACTGTCTATTCAAGCCCAGCTTTTCATATTTTTTTTTAAATCCATGACTTCAGAAGCTAGTAGCAATTTTATTTGCTGCTCTAAGCAAGTATCCCTCAATCTATCAAGACATTTGCACATTTAGAATGAATGATAGGCTTTTAAAAAAAGGAACAAGGGGCTTTAAAAAATCCTGATTACAGTGTACTCAGTATCAGCTTTATTCTCTTTGCTGTGTCTCTGTCCCATTCCCCCACAAGTGAGTAGCATCCATTATTAAAACATCTCTGGAGACAGTGCCCATGTGTCTGTGTCCTCCATTTGATCAGCCATCTGGAAAATGACAATTTCCTGACAGCTTTAAAACATTTTCCTCTGAGCTCCAGCATTGTTCACATGCAGACAGCACATTTGACATGATGGCTGCTTTAGGAGAGGGTTTTTATAGCATGTGGCAAAAAAACATATGCACAGTGATTAAAAAAACCAACCAACAAAACCAACCAAAACAAAACAGCACGAAGAAAACTCAAGAAATCTGCAAAAGGGGTGATTTTCACTACAGAAAACCAGTAAATCTGCAAAAAGGATGATTTTCATAATGGAAAACCAGGAAATCTGCAAAAGGGATGATTTTCACAATGGAAAAACCAGGAAACCTGCAAAAGGGATGATTGTCAGTCACTATACAGTTGTTAGCCCAAGTATTTCTACCTTGATTTAATCTGATTGCAAAGCTCAAGTCAATCTGTACCTGAAGAGAACTGAAGCATGAGAATTATGAGAAAATGTGGGATAAAAGCAGTGGAATTGGTCGTATGGAAATCTATATAAATAGTCATTTCTGGGGTGGAGGGAAGGGAGGTAGTAGGAGTTTGTTTCTGTCATATATCAGTTAATACATGTATTACTTCTAGTTAATGCTACGATTTATCCAAGAGAAAGGTACTACAGATACTTGCTTAGATGACAGCAGTTTTAGCCAAGGTAGGAAAGACTCTTTAAACTGAGAAGGGAATGAAATTGTATATTACAACTTGATGTACAAAGCAGACACCCCACAGGGTTCTCTTCTCAGAAACACAAGAACATGGAATTAAGGGCAATTTCAGAAAGAGAAATTTAGAGTGGGTTGGTCTTTGAGTAAAAAAAATCTTTTTGTGGTTTTACACAAAATATAAGATAAGCTGAAAATTGACCAAGGGAGAAAACATCCTAGAATTTTCCATGCTATCAAGCTATGACATAAGTAGAGTTATTGAATTATTTTCTATTTAATATGCAGTTTATCTCATGTCCAATGTGCACACAACTTTACTTAAAACATGTGATAAGTCTCTGAAATCCAAGCTCTGACAGCAATCATCATATTTTCCTTTTTTTTTTCAAAAAATCTACAAATTTTAGTAATATTTATACACTAATAAAAATATTTTCCTGCTTACTGTTAAGTATAAAGTAAGGTGATCTTAAAGGTCTTTCCCAACTATAATAATTCTGTGAAAAACAAACTGAAAAGTAAAACAGTTGAGGTTGTATTATCTCATCTGTCCTAAAGAACCAGCAGGTAGTAAGGCAAACAATTCAGATCCCTCTGAAGCCAATATAAAGGAGAAAGAGGGAAAGAAAGAGAGAGATAAGCATGTTTTTTTCCCCTTTGTCTATGAGGACAATTTGATGACGAGGATTCTAACTTGGGCTTCAGCTGAATGCCTGGAGTTTGATAGGATATATCTAAAATTAGGTCCTTGTGTCCAAATGGGGAAAAAGGAGCAGCAGATGGAGAACAAAATGAGTGGCTGTTTTGGCAAGACATTTGTGGCGTGTTTCATGGGAAAAGCATATTTTAAGAAGGGACAAAAATGTCCACAGAGGGAATTTCAGGCATGTGTAAGGAACTATGTGTGAGACTGCATGGAGCCAAAGAGGGGATGAGAGGCAGACACAGCAAGGAGCACATCATGCTTGCAAGGAGAGTATCCTACTATTGAAAACGCTAATGAAAATATAATGCAGTACATCATAGAATCATAGAATTGTCAGGGTTGGAAGGGACCTTAAAGGTCATCTAGTTCCAACCCCCCTGCCATGGGCAGGGACACCTCCCACTACATCAGTTGCTCACAGCCCCAGCCAGCCTGGCCTTCAACATGTCCAGGGATGGGGCTTCCAGCACCTCTCTGGCCAACCTGTGCCAGTGTCTCCCCACCCTCCTGGGCAAGAACTTCTTCCTAACGTCTCATCTGAATCTCCCCACCTCTAGTTTTGACCCATTCCCCCCAGTCCAACCACTAGATCAGTGACTGTGATCATTTAGAAGTGAAAACATGTTAACATGGGTTTTCTTTAATTTTTCATTGATTACAAAGACATACAAGGACTAGTTTCCAGTAACTGACCATGCTTGCATTATTGGGAAAAACTTAAAAAATTTGAGATGTCCTTTGAGAATAAGATTTTCATAGGAGAGGTCCAAGGAATAATGCTTGGAGCTGTTCCAAAATGTGGAAGATTAGCATTTTTAGGCAGTACAGAACACTGACCTAATAAGCACACAACATTAAGACTCATCAAGGCCAATCACATCCTGGGTTGCATCAAAAGAACTGTGGCCAGCAGATCAAGAGAGGTGATTCTGCCCCTCTGCTCTGCCCTGGGGAGACCTCACCTGGAGCTCTGTGTCCAGTTCTGGAGCCCCCAGCACAAGAAGGATGGGGACATATTGGAGCGTGTCCAGAGGAGGCCACCAAAATGATCAGGGGAATGGAGCATCTCTCCTATGAGGACAGGCTGAGTTGGGGCTGTTCAGCCTGGAGAAGAGAAGATTCCATGGGGACCTTAGAGTGACCTTCCAGTGTCTGAAGGGGGCTACGTAAAGGCAGGGGAAAGTCTTTTCAAAAGGGTTTGTAATGATAGGACCAGGAGTGATGGTTTTAAGCTAGGAAAGGAGAGATTTAGATTGGATATTAGAAAAAAGTTCTTTAATCTGAGGGTGATAGATCAGTGGAATGGGCTGCCCAGGGAGGTGGTGGAGACCCCATCCCTGGAGTCCTTCAAGGTCAGGCTTGATGGGGCTCTGAGCAGCCTGCCCTAGGTAGAGATGTCCCTACTTGTGTAGGGAGGTTGGACCAGATGACCTCTAGAGGTCCCTTCCAGCCTGAAATATTGTATGATTCCATGATTGTATGATTTGAAACCTGCCTTTGGTTCAGCACAGGTTAGACAGCACTGTCTTAGATCCCCTATATTAATAATGGGGTTTAATGAGCCTGCCTTGGTAGCATACTCAGCCTGAATCAGAGTGTTTTGTCATTCACATTGTGAAGGTTTTAGCCATCTATCATCACATCCCTGCTACATGTAGTGTAAGGACAGCTAATTTACATGAGAGGTCTGGTTAATGGCTCTTCAGCATAAGAGGCAAAGGGAAGAGACAGGAAGAGCAGTAAATTAAGCACACAGATACACAAACTTTAATGAGCTGACAGCTGAGACAATAATAAGGATCAGAAGAATTCCCTGATTGATGAGTCATGGAAGGAGCCACTTACACATGACTTTGGAGAAGTTCAGCCAGACCTTAGTCACTGGTAAGAACAAGGAAACAAGACTTTTATTTCATGGGAAAGAGAGAAGTTACTATGTGATATTTGAGGGAGTTTGTAGGATTGTGTAAAACTTACTGGGCAAACACTTGCAAAACTTATGGTATGTCCAGGGGAAGGGCAAAATGCTGGGAAAAGGAGGGATACGAGCTGGATCATGGAGAAATGAGAATGGGAAAATGGGAGTGGGTGGATATAGGGAGTCAGTTACATGTAAACAAGCTCTTTGGCCATGCCCTATGTCTGGTGACCCCAACCCATCCTGTCTGCTTACTGAACTGTGCTCCTAACTGTATTTCTGTGTGAGAGAAGACATCACCCTGCATCTTAAAGACCACCTGAATCAACTTCTATTACTAGCTGTGTATGTGTTATGTACATGGCAGCCTCTCAGCCTTGCAGGGTTTTTTTAACTATAACTAGTAGCTGTAGGAGTGCAGGTATACATCAATATGGATGTAGGAAGGACAATGAAGGAACACAAATATTAGGGTGAAATCTCCTGGTGGGTGGTGCAATAACCAAAGGTAAACACTTTAATGCACCAGCTAGCAGTGATGCAGAAAATAAAGAATTATTTCACTGTTTTAAGGCACATTTTAGACTTAGGCAAGGTGAACTCAAGTCTTGCAATGTTGGTTTATATCCCAGCTCCTCCAAACCAGAGTTGAATATTTTTTATTTTAAAAATCACTGCCCTAAAATGCAAAGATATGTACCCACTACTTTGGTACTTACATTGTTGATTTTGGGCATTAGATACTCTCTTGAATCAACTCTCCTAAATCAAGGTGAAGAGCTGACACCTTTAATTCCCAGTACAACTCCAGTAGGTTTTTTGGGGGATATGCTGTCTCATAGTATATATCTGGGTCACAGTCTTTTCTGTGAAGCTCTATTGGCTGCAACATTTAGGCATTTCTCTGAAAAAATCCTTTGACTTTCCTCATCATTTTGGAGACTCAAACCAGCCATATTTCTGAGAGCAAAGTTTTCTTGTCTGAATATATCCACACACACTCAGCCTGGATTTTCAACAAAAAAAAAATAGAATAATAACAGCTTATTTCACAGTATTTTACTACAGCATTTTCATATAAGTCCAACCTGAGATAAACTGAAAATATGGTGCAGCAGCAGTAACACCAGGAAGCAGATGGTAGCTAGAGAAGATAGGCACTTGTTTGCTTGAAAAAAATGTTTGTTCAAGACATATTCCAAAGGGAAACAAATTAAAGTATAAAAAGGAATAGAATATTTTCTTTAAAAGCCTAAATCTATGTAGTATTTTAAAGTTTAAATTGACTAGGCAACTCAATTCTTGGTCTCTAAAAGGCAAAACCAAGAGGTATCTTGAACTGCTTTTTAAGTCAGAGCTTTTGTATGCTACTAAGAGGCTCCATATTCTTTCTATTTATTTCTGTTGGATTCACTTTATGCTTTTACACCAGGGTAGAAAACTCAATCAGACACTTAATCTAAAGAATTCTAGGTTTTCAAGACAACCTGAGCAGATGTAACTGCCCATTTCTTAGTGCTCATCAGTAGCAGCAGCTGCTCCTTTTCTCCCAGAAAAGGAAGATGGGGAAGAAGAGCAGTGCTGAGAAATCAGGAAATACATATTCCAGTAGAAATAGCAATGAGCAATTCTAACCCCTTCAAGCCAGGAGGCATCGAGGGTATGTATTAGAGGCTGCTCTTTAATTACCAAACACTTGATGTTCCTGGCCTATCCAACCCTCAATCAGCTATGGAGCATAAGAGCATTCCTTTCCTACTGTAATATACATTTTGAGGGAAAAAAAAAGGTGTTAGGTACTTGGAAAGTTCAGGCTGCATTGGCCCAAGCCATAGTTAGCACGTGCCAAAAAACCCCAATCAAAACCTAAGAGACTTCTACAGGTATGTATTTATGGAGAAGAGGGGTACTGAAGGGAGTTTAGTTCTTTCAAATTGTCATTATAATAAAGTTGTGAAACCTCTCCAGTCAGAACACAGCCTTGGGCTGAACTTATGCAGAGTTCCTGTCCAGCAAGACACTTCCTAATGGCTTTAGCAAGTGGATATTACTGCTGGGGACTAGTGAAGCCACTTGGTGAAGCACTGGCCTTCCAGAGCTCCTCACACCTCACACAGCTTTGCATCATCCTCACTTCATAAATACATTCATATACAATATTGTATGTTCTGACTCCTAGCTAAGGGATTCCAGAACATCTCGGCCAACATCTGCATCCAGCACAACTGAGCAGATCAAACATATTCTGTCCAGATCATCCAAAGCATCATTGAGTGCATAGGAAGGTAGGACCTCATTACTCTGGAAAGGAGGGATTCAAAATGACCATCACTGATTATTATGATTATTAATTAGTAATATCTATATCAAGTTTACACAGCACTGTAAGGGCTCAAAAGCCATGAGTAGTAGTTAGTAGTAACCAAGTAGACACTTAACTGAGGTAGCTGTTTATAGGATGCTCATAGAGTTACAGCCCACAGAGAGAAAAAGACATCCACAGAAGTGCTTCAGTTTACCTTAAGGTCTTATATCTACCCTGGGAATTAATCTGAGCCATAATTCTCCCCAGTCTTGGGTTTCAGCTGCAGGTTTTCACTCTGTATTGATCAATGTAATGAGGGATCTCTGCTCATTTTAATTGTTCTGGGGAAACGCTGTCTCAGAAGGAAGCTTTCACTTTCAGTAATAATCTTACAAACACCCCAGTTATACAGAGCATAAGGTGGAGCTTAGGTGATATTTAATAAAAAAGTCACGTTGCTGGCAAGGCATCAGAGCAGAGCTTGCCTTTGCTAAAATCAACTTTGACAAACGCTTTCAAATTGTTCCTTTCATTCAGGTGCAGCCTTCTTGGAGAAAAACTGACAACAGCCCCAGCCACACAACTGCAGAAATCTCCCAACAGATATCCAATTCAGCTCTCAGCCAAAGGGTTCCTATTTCCTATTATCCAGGGCTCCAGGATTCCATTCTAACACACGCTATTGATGTTTGCAGCCGAGCCCAGTAATTGCTCCTGAATTCATGGGGGTCCCCACTTCTCAGGTTGTCTCTATTCACTCGGCTCAGTTCAGCAGCTGGGGTCAGGCAGCTCCTGCAGGCAGAAGACAGGTGAGGTGAGGGCACTTGCATTTGCTGTTTGTTAGGGTGGTTGCAGCTTTTACCTTCCAATCATTTTTTCTACCTCTTGCCCTTTCTGAATCTTCGCGTAGTTTTGTCAAGAAGTGGATTTCAATCTTCCTCTCAAATTAAATAAAACTGCTACATATAAGTACCTCCCTGCCATCCCTGCTCAGCTGCTTATGGCAGATCATGCTGTGGCTCAACAGTGAAGATTACAAGAGTGTTCCTGTGTATTGTATAATTACCACAATGCAGTAAATAACCCAGACATACCCTGATCTGCACCACACTGACATCAGGAGCCACTTATAATTCTATTGCTTTAAATAATTTGTGAAATTGTTTTCTAGACTGCAGGTAGAAAAAAGAAATGGGAGTTTCTCAAAGTGCTTTCTCTCTTTCCTGCTGAAACCAGCCCTATATGATTCCATAATTCCCTTTCCAGGCCTTTTTATCCATCAGTCAGAAAAACTAAGGAAGTCTTATTTCTCCTCCTTGCATTTTCTTTTTGCCTTATACTTTCATACCAAAAGGAGGGAAGAAAATAAGGTAGTGGGTCTCATTCTGATGTCACTTCTTTCCATGTCAACTTGGACATTCATACATGTTCTTCATATTGTCTAAGACTCAGCACATTCAGGACCTCATTTTTATAGGCAAAGTATTCTCCAAGAAAGAGGTAAGAGTGAGATATATGCTCCTAACCCTCTGAAACTACTTTCCAAGTTGGTTAATGCTGCTTAAACCACTTAGCACTTTAATCATTTGTACTTTAATTTAAGGTATCTAGTCTAGTAAATCTATAAAAGAGACATAAAATGCAGACATCAGAGTACTGGGGAGACACCAAGAATTCAGAATATTGCAAGATATTCACTCATTTGCTGAATTGTTCATTTACTTTTTGCTTCTCTTGCCTCATTTTGTATTTTAGAGCTCACTGAGGTTTTTGGTCAACTTTCAGATGATCAGATTTAGTTACTTTACTGAGGAGAGATTTGACCCTAAAACTGGAAAATTACAAGGTTGTCCTTTCACAAGTGCCCACCCAAACTTGCCCAGTTCAGCTCCTTCTCACTCAACTTAACAAATGTGAGGTAGTTAATGAAGTAGTTACAGGAAAAAACTTTTCGGAAGCAATGATGAGGTGGGTTATATAATTTGTTACATAAGAAGTTAAGTTGCAGAAACCATCTGGGAAATAAAAGTCTGAATCATCTGCCATACATACACACATATATAAATATATGTGTGTGCACATTTGACTCTTACATGAATCACATACAAAGCTCTGCTAAAATGCAATGCCAGCTGAAATCTTTGTTTCCAAGCTGTTATATCTGAATGAAAACTATAGCCTTTAATGAGTGAGACATTTGAGACATTATAGATATGCAAAGATGTCCTGTTTCCACTGTGGAGAATCTTGCAGCACTCAACAAAGCTTTAATTACCCATCTCTTGTGCTCCTGCTGCATATGACTCAGTGTGGATGTCACCAGGACCAGGGAAATGGGAAATGGAGGAAAAAGTATTAGTGTGGTGAAGGAACACTGTATGGAGAATCCCAAAGGATTCACTATTATTATTATTATTAACTATAAGGACTCCCTATTCCATTCTGCTTTAGAGGGCAGGACACAATGCATCAAAAGGTGACAAGTATCACCTCACAACTACCATGATAAGATAAATAATTCAGAAAAAATAAACCATTTCTTAGGACTTTGAGACAAGTGCCCCTTGTTTCCCAAATGAAAATGAGGTGTAAATGAGTGCTCAATGCAGAGAAGCCTTGACTTAAACACAAGACTGAAGTCTAGGAGGCTTCTCTTGGAGTAAAGTTCTCTGTAAGTTGGGTTGTGGTCATGCTCTCCTTCATGCAAGATCTGTGCACCACCAGATTTTCCATTAAAACACATTTAATATGACCCAAGTGTGGGTACACACTTACCTTGCTTTCAAATTAATCAAAACACTCTCATGATTTAGTACTTACAGAAACTACTGTCTTAAAACCAGAATTATATCTGCTGCAAGGTACAGATGATACTCGAGTTGACCTTGAGACTGTCAGGACATATTGTCCTATCATTTTCCTTGTGCTGTTCTGTTTTGGAACAATCTTGAAGTGAGTCTGGATAAGTTGAGTTTTTTGTTTTGTGAGGTTATGGCTGTTTTGATCTGCTATGAAGTTGCCTCTCATCAGATTTCTTTTTAAATGGAACCATGATATAAATGACATAGTAACATTGCATAACAAACCTGATATATATAGTATAACATGTTAAATATTTAAGTAATTTCATCTAAAATAACTTCATTAAATTAGTAGAAAAATGAATATTAATACTAATATTATGAATATTAATAGTAATATACAGACATTAAATATTGTGAATAAAAAACCACCTGACATTGCCTGTAAAAGTAGGAACAGTGGTGAATCAGTGGAAGAAAATAAGGTCTTTCTCCACAATGAACACAAAAATGTTCATAAAAGCCCTGAAATAAGCCCTTCCTTCTACAGTGCTTTTCAAGGAAAAGTGAATATCTGTGTAAAATTCTAGACCATCAATTAGAGCTTTTTCAGACTACAATTTGTATCATTATAAAGGCTTCATCTGAGAGCAACGTGAATAGGATCAAAACATTTGCTTGCAAGACTCCTTCCCAGGAAAATTGTCATATTTTCTTTACATAGCAAAGATCCATTGCCACTTTATGGAAAGTTTTACCCTTTATGCTCTGTTCAACATTGATTCCTACATAGTGACATTTGGGGCCAAACAAGTATTAAACAGGCTGTCAGAGAAACTAACAGCTGCTGAATGAAAGGGGACATCATTTGGTTAAATAGAATCATAGAATCATCAGGGTTGGAAGGGACCTTAAAGATCATCTAGTTCCAACCCCCCTGCCATGGGCAGGGACACCTCCCACTACATCAGTTACTCACAGCCCCATCCAGCCTGGCCTTCAAAATGTCCAGGGATGGGGCTTCCAGCACCTCTCTGGCCAACCTGTGCCAGTGTCTCCCCACCCTCCTGGGCAAGAACTTCTTCCTAATGTCTCATCTGAATCTACTCACCTCTAGTTTTGACCCATTCCCCCCAGTCCTACCACTACCCACCAGCCTAAAAAGTCCCTCCCCAGCTTTCTTGTAGCCCCCTTCAGATCCTGGAAGGCCACAAGAAGGTCCCCTGGGAGCCTTCTCTTCTCCAGCCTGAACAACCCCAACTCTCTCAGTCTGTCCTTGTAGGAGAGGTGCTCCAGCCTCTGATCATCCTCGTGGCCCTTCTCTGGACATGTTCCAGCATGTCCAGATCTTTCTTGTAATATAGTTGTATAAAAACTTAGAAACTGAATATAGGGATAAACAATTATTTCTCCCAATGGATAAGGTTGGCAATGAGATCTCTCTGAGTGCTGTGCTATAACCACGGGCAACCAAAATGTTTGTAATTCATTTAAAAAAGAAAAGGGTGAATGATGTGACATTTTACTGATGACAGAATTTGGAGTAGTGAGGAAAAAGGACTACTGTCAGGAATTATAGAAGGATATTTTGAAACAGGTTGACTTTTGATGGAGTAGGAGATGACAAATATATAGAATCATAGAATCGTCAGGGTTGGAAGGGACCTTAAAGATCATCTAGTTCCAACCCCCCTGCCATGGGCAGGGACACCTCCCACTAGAGCAGGTTACTCAGCACAATATAGCACAAATAATAACCTACAAATCCAATCTTGAGAATTATTAGGAATTGAAAGTATCAGCATGGTGCTGTCTAAATCCATGGACCTCTCAGTGTTCAATTCTGATAGTCCACCCACAAAATGTACTGGAAACAAGAACAGGTACAGAGAAGGAAAGGATATTCAGAGGTGCTGAGCTGCATTTGCTGAAGCAATGACTAGGCATGTTTGGATTCTTTAGTTGAGAAAATAAGGTGAAGGGTGTGGTAGAAGTCCATGATGTCACAAGAAGCCTATGGAGATAGGTTGAGGCATTAACTGAAGACAGGAGGAAATATCTTCAAAATAGATGTAAAAAAACCCGCAGAAGTTGAAAAAAAACCCAACAAACCCCAAACAAGCATCCAAGACAATTCTTCATGAAAAATAAAACGTTATGGAACTCCTCACCACAGGATAGTTCAGGTACTAAACGTTTTCATGGGTCAAAGAGCAAACTGTGAAGTTCACAGAAGATAAAATTAAGGACATATCCCACCTGAACCACTCCTGATCCTGAAACAGCAGGAGTCTGTAGAGAGTAGTATAACTAAGATATACATATGCTTGCTCTGTTCTGGTACTCTTGTGGAGACATCCCCTTTTGGCCACCACTGGAGAGAAGTTACCAGCCTGGACTGACCCTCTGGTGCCACCCCCTGCATCTGCTTTTATGTTCCTGAGATTTTTCAGCCTCTGCAAAGGTGAAGAAGAAATTAATGAAAGAATACACTTTTTAAACAGAAGAGTATGATGGCATTTTGACAGAAAAGACTGGAAAAAATTGTCATTGTGCTTCATAATGGTTCATGGTTTATGAAAAGGAAGTATATAGGTTAACATCATAATAAGAAAAAGCTTGATGAATTTTACAAAGAATAAAAATTTTTTACAGTTTGCTTCTTTGGAATAGATAAAATCTGCAAAATTATGTAACTCTCTTTCAATGCATAATTTTGTGAAAAATTTAAGGTTTTAATCAATGTATATTTATTAAATAACTTGCTCTTTCCTTCAGCATTCATCATGAAAAATTTAGCAAGTAATTTTATCACTATGGTTTTGTAAAGAATATTACATATGCCATCTTGTACTTAACTGTAACCTACTTAGAGAGGAAAAAAAGCCCAACACTCAAAATATCTTTTCCAAACATTGCTATCTGTTGCATTTTTGGCAACATTCCCAGCAAGAAATAGAGGATTGGAAGTACCTGAGTATAATATCCAGAAATGATTGCCTGGAGTTCTACCAAGTTTTCTCTCATTAGCAATAAACCCAATTGCTTTAGCCAAGAGGAAAAGAATAAAAACCTGGTGTTAGAGAGGTTCTGAAAGATACTGGGAAATGGTAAATGAGAGTTTGATGCTATAGGTGGAGAATGCAGAAGAGTCCAAGCCTTTGCTCTCCCTTTATGACCTATTCATAAGCGTTGAAAGTAGAATTAAGTCAAAATAAACTTATCATCAGTGATTCAAACACTGAGCAACTTGCATTGAAAAGACAAGTGCATCCTGTTCCAGGCAGGAAGAAAAGAAACAGCTCCTCATAAGCTATTTACCAGTATTTTCTGTGCTCTACCTCATTAGAGCATATGTGGTTTCTACATTATTTAGTATTTGCAAGATACATCAAAAAACTCATGTCCCTAGACATATTTTAACAGCTTGCCATTTGAAGGGGAAAGTGTTCAGGCAAAACATTTTGAAGCTTTTTTGAAAATACATCATGATACACACTATTGAATTCCAATTTGGATCAGCAGAAACAAAAATGAACAGAGCTATTTATTTTCTCCCAGTGCAGAAACAGAGGAAAGGAAGGGGAGATATTAAGAGATATTTCTTGGGGTTTTTTTTTCACAGAAAGTAATTGGAATTATAATTTTTTTCACTTTGGTTTTCTGCTGTCTCACTCCTTGAAATGCTAACAGCAGAACCATAATTACTGGGGCAAATGACATGGGATAAAGATTGACTTACAGCTGGGCAAGGGTCCAGCTCCCTGATAGCACTCTGCCAATTCTGGGTACGTGTGTCCCCTCAGTGGGCTTGAGGTCTTTTTAACTCCTAGTTAACAATCATTCAGGCTGCATTTCATACGTGCACATACACAATATCAGCAGAAAAACACATAGCAGAAAATATCTATAAGCAGAAATCATATTTTTACGTTGCAAAAAAAAGTCGTTTTGAAGTGACTTCTCCCAAGACTTGCTTGTGTTACAAAGGGTTTTTTAGCTCTTCCTTGCACCTCAGATCAACAAGTCCTTGGGCAGCACATTCCCAGACTCTGCTAACATCAAAGCCATCCCCACACCACGTAGCAGGATGCCCTAACACACGTTCCAGCAGGCAGCAGGCCACCAAGGACTTTCAAATGTCAGGAAAAAATTGAAATTAGCATCATCCAGGGTGGCTACAGCGTATGCAAGGGCTACTGACCAAGCTGTGGGATTTATTGATAGGGTTTAGCGAGTTGTTTGGCTCCAACATGTCATGATCACAGGATAATGCTGAAAAGACACAAGCTCTAATTATCTAGATCACTATTTATTTATTTATTTATGTATTCGTTGGGAGTTCTGGAGATACATTGGAAGTCCAAGCCTTTCAAAGTTGCCATGACAACTGGACACTTTGCTTTGATGGGTGATTATAGTTGGTAGCACTTTGGCATCAGGGGTGAACTTTGATTGCTATGGCAACGTCACAGCCATCACTTCTATGTTCTTCAGCTCCTACTTTGCTCCTGAGGAGCCTCTTTTTGCTCGTCGTTCGTGCGGAAGCCGAGAACTGCATCAGCTGCATCAAGGAGAAGCTGTTAGGAACACCACAAAATGGGCTTTCCCAGCTTAAAGAATACTTCACATCAAGAAGTGATTCACTCAATGCTCTCATTATACTTAGTAGCCGAGCTTCTTGGCTGACATAAATGGAGGTAGCACCATTAAGGGCAGTAAAGGCTCTTGAATCCCAATTGGGCACTAGGGCAAAGCCACATTTCCCTGGTTGGATATGAATTGCTAGAGGTGAAGAATCCCCACTGCCACTAATCTGTGGTCTAGTTTGGTATTCAAACACTGGAAGACAATGTACAGAGAAGATCAGAGGAAGAGAGGGAAACTTGAAAACAAAAAGCAAGCAAATAAACATACAAAAAAGCATAATATGTTTACCAGACTTGGCTTAACTTTCTGAATTTGATCTCAATTTTGAGATGAAAAAGTTTCCTCACTCTTTATAGAGATTTGGTATTAGAAAATTCATGCAGTTTCTGGAGGTACAACAGTAGGAAATTGATTTGAACTGTGAGAATAATAGAATCTGAAGGACTATTAGTTTTTATAGGCAGTATAGAAGTGATGGCTTTTTGTGATCCATACAGAACAAGCTAAAGGATCTATTTCTTATTTAACTTATATTTAAACTGTTACTCTTCACCAAAGGATGCTCCAGAGTTTCAACATTCTCAGGTACAGAAAGCTCCGAAGAAATTTAGGATGCCAAAGTCTACTAATGATTATTAATATAAGGATATAATTTTCTTCCAGGAAACCTCTAATCTACAAATCACTGGAGGCTGGGAGAACATGACAGGGTAATATCAGTATATAGCAGACCTTCTTCTAAACTCTTCCAGAGCAAGTGAGATGCTGAACCAGGTGAACTTTCTTTCTGACTTCTTATGGCCATTCTCATGCTTTTGTAAGGCTGTGAATGAGTAAATAAGGATGGCTTCATAGAATGGTTTGAGATGGAAGGGACCTTTAAAGATGATCTAGTCCAGTGCTTCTCCTGTGGACAGGGACATCTTCAACTAGATCAGGTTACTCAAAGCCCCATCCAACTGACCTTGAACACTTCCAGGGAGGAGGCATCTGCAGCTTCTCTGGTCAAACTGTTCTAGTGTCTCACCAACCTTATTGTAAAACATTGTCATTTAGTCAAATCTAAACCTACCTTCTTTGTTTAAAATTGTTTCCCCTTGTCCTGTCACAAAGGGCCTTCATAAAAAGTCTCTCTCTTTCTTCTAAGCTCCCTTTATATACTGAAAAGCCATAATAAAGTCTCCTCAGAGCCTTCTCTTCTCCAGGCTGGACAATGCCAACTCTTTCAGTCTTTCCTCATGGGAGAGTTGTTCCATTTTCATGGCCCTTGTTTGGACCTACTGTAAAAGATCCATGTCTTTCTTGTACTGGGGTCCTCAGAATTAGATGTAGTGCTCAGCATCCAGTCAAGCATCCAGAATTGGATGATTAAGTAAAAGGACACATACACTGTGAAGCACAGGTGACAGTTTGTGTAATTTCTGGATGAGGTGCATCTCACAATCAGTTCTACCTCTTCTAACATCTACCTTGCAGCCTTAAGGAAGTGGATGGACATACTGATTTTGCTAAAAATGAAATATCCAGGAATGATGAGTTGGAATAATTATTGTCCTTAAAAGCTACACAGACCTTCTTAATTTATTACATCATTTCATTTTACATTGCTCAGTAAAAATACTTAAAGTCATCAGTGAAGAACAGGACTCCCTGTGAGCTGCTAAAAATAATAAAATAAAATACTTTAACAGGCTTATAATGTTACTCCTCTGTATCTCAGCGTAGCTATTTCTAGAGCTAAACTCATCTCTCCCTGGGACCAGCATGTGAATAAATTCTACCTTTAAATAAATAAATAAAGAGATGACAGCACTGTGTGGGCTCCAGTGAAGGCTTATTCATCTACCACACAAAGTCTGCCAGATGCTTTGGAGCATTAGATCAACTTGGGTATTTTAGCATCCAAGATCCTATTGTTTACACAGCAACGGGATTTAATCTGTTCTGCTCAGCTCAATGGGATCCTCTGGAGTTCAGCATCAATACCTGAGATGATCTGGAGACATGAAGTGTTAAATAGAAGTTCATCAGTCCAACCATGTGCTGGATTTCATACGTACTAGGGTGAAATTTTTAGTTCAACAAGTGGTTGCTGAAGTGCTGGGGCCTGGGCTGTGGGCCCCAAGTTGGAGTTGACCTATGGATGAGTCAAAACCCAGCAACATGTTTTGTTCCCCAAGTGGTTTCAGACCCCAGAGGCAGAACCTGCCCCACCTGTGTGAGGCTCCAACTGCCCCCAGGTGATCACGGTTGGGGTGGTGGGTGAGGTTAGAGATAGATCAACCAGGAACCAACCAGTTTGGGAGAAGCAACAGGGAGATGATCAATTTGAAGAGAGTTCCTGTTGGGGACACTTGCTGAGCTCTCTCTCAGTGGTGTGTTCCCCCTTGGCTGATTTGAGACAGCGAAGAACAAACAGATGAAGACTAAAAGATGAAGTTGTGCTGAGGGATGTTGCTGAGTTTGGTGCTGGCCTGAGGAAGAAGAGAGTTGGCAGCACAGTTGCACAAGAAAGCTGCTGAATCTGCAGCTGTGCTGGGCACTGTGTGTACTCTCAAGGTATATTTATGGTATAGAACTCAGCACCCGAACCTGCTTCTTCACAAGCCCCATTGGCACTGAAAGCAGAGTTGAGAAACACCAATAATCTGCAAACAGTTGAACTTTCTCAGTGCACCTCACTGAGGAGAAGCTTTTTCTCCAACAGGGAGTATTAATGTGGTTCTGCTGCCAAGCTAGAACTCTCAGGTTAGCCTGGGGCAGTGTCACACTGCCCATAACCTGCACCCACCACCTCCCAAGGTGCATCAGAGCACCTTCAAGCCCTGTAGCAAGGGACTTTTTCTGAGTTATTTTTTTTCTAAGATGTAGTCTTCACTGATGTATGATCTTTTCTCAGCACTTAGGAAAGAGGAAAACAAGTGCTCCTTGAAAAACATGTATCTGTTAAGCACAGCAAGAAGAGCATACTTGGTAGAAGGTGCAAAAGAAGGGGAAAAAAAGTGTTCATGGATGTAAGATCTACTAAAAAACTCCAACCAAAACAATCTCATACCTCAAACCATCACGACTATGTAGATTTCCTGGAAGATTTTAATAAACCAGACCATTAAATATGTAGCTTCTGGGAGGAAACTTGTAAAAATTGTATTTAAATCTACTCTGAATTTCACTGAACCTGAATCTGAAGTGTTCTACCACATGGAAATTACATGAAATATCACAGTGTTTTCTGAACACTTGCTTTCCAGTTAGTTTAAGATCCACACTCTCAGATGTTCCATTAAACCATACAGCAATGGCCCTTTTTGCTCTTCCAAACACATTAGTCCAGCAATCCTTAGTTAAATTGTCACAGCCATGGATTTGCTCTTCAATCAAATTACACCATATCTATAGGCTATAAAGATTATCTATTTCTAGAGATTTTTTGGGGTATGATCAGATCATCCCTAACGTGCCACTTAGAAGGTTTTGTGGAAGGTGATGGCAACTCATTTTCCAAGCTATTTTGCAGCTCTTGCTTTGTTCAGTGTTCCTATCAGATTTCCTCCCAAAAACATCAGCCCAGAATGAGAATTTTTTTTCTTTAGTCTTTAAATCCTGTTCAGCCACATCAATCTGTCTTGATCTAGGTGTTACTTTATCAAGGCACTGCATTTTAGCCAGCCAGTCATACAAGGTGATAGATAGTCTTGTGTATCTGATGAAGAAATCAATGGAGGTTCTTTGAGACAAGCTCTAAAAGTAATATGGATAGTAAATCAAATGCAGACAATACTTCTAGGCAGGGTGCAGACATTAAATCCTGCAGAGCTGTAGTGAAGCTTATGGAAATTGCACTTGATCAATGAGACTGGGTAATTTCCAGCTAGAGGAGGAAATCCTGTGTTAGACAGAAATGGGAATTTCCATCTTCTCCATCAGCATTAAAATGTACATAATGGAGCACATGATGGGGTTTTTTTTCCTGAGCGTGAACATTGGCTGGAGAAAAGTGTAAAACTCTTCATACCATGCAGATGTTCCAGTTTGTAACCCAAATAACAGTGAAAGGTTAATCCTTTTGAATATGAGGCTGTTGAAGCTTTACTGTAGGAGTTTATGATTTGTTTTATATCCAAATATTCTTTTTAACCACCTAGTGATCAAGTTTCTCCTGGAATCTTATTCTGCTTTCAGTGATACCATCCACTTCATGAAGCAGTAAGATCCAGTTTATTTTTGCAAGCAGAGGAGATGCAGATCAATATAACAGTTTTCATTTTGTCTTTTAATTTATTTTAAAAGGAGAAAGGATTTATCGCCCCTAGTTTTAAACACCTGAGAGTCAGATACGCAAATTTTATTTATCTAACATTTATTATCAATGAAGAGAAAGGCATTATCAGAGTATGTTTTGTCTGTCTTCTTCTAAATACCTTTAAGAAATTGAATGAGTGACTCTCCAGAGTTTTCTCTGTCTATTCATCAGGTGTAAATGGAGCCCAGAATTATTATCTCAGATCTGTCCACTTAGAGATGCCCAGGTATGGGAAGTTTGCACCCTGAATATGTGTGACAAAGCAAGGACACAGCCACAGTGAACATGGCTTTTATTATTATATTCTTTCATCTTCTTGCAGAGATGAACAACCCCAGTCTTTTTAAACCCTTTATATGACATATCATCTGTGACTTCACTTATCTCATTGCCCTTTTATGGAATTTCTTCAGTTCTGGCAGGACATTTTTTTCTCTGAACCCCAGAACTGAGCACACATTCCCATTGAAGCTGATCTGTTGATTCAAATAAAGACAATATACTCCAGCATAATCTTTTCTTATTGTTCCATGTGCAGTCTAATTTATCATTGGCATTTTTACTTCTATCAGTATTTGAAAGACCTTTAGTTGGACTGTCTTTGTCAGTGCCATAGTCCTTTTAATAAATCAGCATTGAATGTGAATTTCTAAGTGTGGTGTTACTTTTCATCTGTCTTTGGACATCAGCAGCTGAGTTAGTCATGGTGAGTTTTCTTTACAGTCAATGCTTTTGGGATTTGATGATCTGACCTGCTTTTGATGTGCACTTTGGGGTGATTTGAACTATTCTTCAGACTGGGTTGATTTTATGACTAGATCTTCACAGTTCTTCACAGAGTGATTCTCAGAATAAGGTTCAGCCAGATGCACCTTATCAAATGTGAGCAGTTTGGTGGAAAACCCAAGATTAAAAAAAGAAATCACACAAAAAGAACCCAAAACACTCCAAGATTGATTTTTAAACTTCCATCTTCCTTTCCTGTCATGGACAGGAATCAAAGTTCCCAAAGTTTTCAGCGATTTGAGTGTTTGAAGATTCAGCCCTGAGTCAGTCCCATATTTTAGTTCTAATAATGGAAGTCAAATGCTAGCTAGAAACCTGATGAGCACCTTTCTTCCAGAAAACCCAAAGCAGCTTTAATCAGATCAGCTTGTTACTTACAATGAAGTGAACCCTTGTCTCTGGCACAATAGACTGACATTAACAGATAAGGCTCTTTCCCTGGCTCAGGTCAAAGGCTGTTGCTTGATGCTCACCAGTTACTTCACCTCCATCCACTTCAGTCTCCAGCTGAAATAATATAAATGACAGGGAGTATCTACTGTGCTTTGGGATCTCCTGAGGAGAGGCATGAAGGAGTCCCTATGTGTTATTCATACGCTTTATGTTTTATGTATGGGAAGAGTTGCCTGGGTTTTTTCTTCCTTACCAGGGTAAAAGAGGTTGATTCTGCTCCTTTCACCCAAAATACAGGTTTTCAAAGTGACAGATGGTCTTGCTATTATCAATTGTCTGAGGCTTTTTATCACCAGTGAAGCATAAAAAATGTATAATGGATTTTACCAGGTGTGCTCTAAAAAGCTGGAGCACAGCAAAGACTTTTTGATCAAAAGCACAAAGCAAAATATCACTTTCTTTGGCCCATGTGCCTGGCTCATCATATGCATGGAGAATGTGGGCTGTTCTGCAAAACGAACTTCATCTCTTTCAAGAAGGGCACAAATTTGCAGGGTTGATGCATGTTATTGAAGATTATGAAGTGTCAATCAAGCTTTTCACTCAAAGGAACTTCAATGCAAAAGAAAAGCACCTGCCTGATTCAATCATTCCTGCAAATATTACCTTTTTTTGAAGAAAATAAAAAAGCAGGACTGATATGTGCAGTGGAATATCAAGGGGTTTGGTTTTGTTCCCGTTTTAGACAGAATGGGACAGATCTGTTCCCATTTGGAAAAAGATATCAAGTTGTTTGAACTTCAGTTCTGTCAGATTTTCCTCTTCAGCTAGTCTGTCTTGCTGCTGTGTCCCTTCACTGGTGTCCAAGCTGCTTCCAGATAGAGGTGCTGAAAAGTTTTGTAAAATATTCCCCTAAGAGCTGTGCATTCAGTGCAATAAGGACAGTCTCTGTAAATGAAGGGGTTAGGGAAGAAGTGTAAATCACTTGCAAAAAATGTGTAAAATGCTGATTTGAAGCTAAAAGGATGTTTTGCCAAGATGATGGAGAAGAGAAGGCTCTGAGGGGACCTTACTGTCCCTCAAGGGACCTTACTGACCTTCCAGGATCTGAAGGGGGCTACAAGAAAGCTGGGGGGGAACTTTGTAGGATGTCGGGTAGTAGTAGGACTGGGGGGAATGGCTCAAAACTAGAGGTGGGGAGATTCAGATGAGACGTTAGGAAGAAGTTCTTGCCCAGGAGGGAGGGGAGACACTGGCACAGGTTGCCCAGAGAGGTGGTGGAAACCCCATCCCTGAAGTGTTCAAGGCCAGGCTGGCTGGGGCTGTGAGTAACTGCTCTAGTGGGAGGTGTCCCTGCCCATGGCAGGGGGGTTGGAACTAGATGATCTTGAAGGTCCCTTCCAACCCTGACAATTCTATGATTCTATGATATGCACCAGCAGGACTAGAGCAGAAGTCATCTGGTAGCACTCTGGGCTGTAACAGTGCCTGGCTTGATTCCTAGCACAGAAGAATGGTACAGCATGGAGCAAATGCTCTATAATCACCAGTTTAGAGGCACCTGGGCTGAAGGATAAGTAGAGTTGTTGTGAAGAGCAAGAGAGCTCATTCTCTGCTCTGACCTTCCCAACTCTATCGATGTACATGACACTGATGCTTGGCAAGAGACTGCAATTATCCCCTCAAATCCCAGCTCAGGAGATCATGTTTGCTTAGGTATTTTCTACCCTACACAAACACCCTGTGTGAGCAGAGCATCAAGAAGTTAAAAGTACACAGTAAATATTTATTGGCTGACACACACTGTGGAGAGCAAGGATCCAAATGCTGCTAAGTGAGAGATTAATATGGACACTACCCTCAATGTGATGTGCAGAACATCTCTGCTGG
The DNA here is from genome assembly GCA_013401335.1 of Brachypteracias leptosomus. Taxonomy (NCBI): domain Eukaryota; kingdom Metazoa; phylum Chordata; class Aves; order Coraciiformes; family Brachypteraciidae; genus Brachypteracias; species Brachypteracias leptosomus. The sequence continues at coordinate 196,546 of VYZX01000838.1, forward strand.
CCAAACCTGCTTTTCTCCTGTGCACAGGCTGCTTCTCTGTCTTGGTGAGTTGCCATCTTTCAGTTCTCTTTTTTTTTTTTTCCTAAGGATTTTAATATGTTCTTATGTCAATACTTCAGTTTTCGAATAACTACTTATCACTCTCTCAATAATTTCACTAATATCTGCATTTTTACTTTTCTCCCATGGCTTTAGCACACAGCTGAAAATTATTTTCCCAGCAAAAACTGAACCAAGATCCCACCAAAGTGGGCCTGGGATCACACAGATGAAACCACAGGCTTCTGGAAGAGAATTGATGTGGGGAATTTATCTAGGCTTGACACAGCTGATTTCTCTTCAGTATTTGCTATATATTGGAAGAAAATAGCTGTGGATTGTTTTTTGTCAAGCCCTGCAGTTTTTAGATTATCAGAATCTCCTTGAAATAGACTTCAGAAGATTAATGTTAGTAATGAATAAACAATTCATCAGAAGAACTCACATTCTAAAGCAAAGAAGGAATCTTGATTTTCTTCCAAGAACTACAAACCAAAATAAAATGACTAAAAAAAAATGTAGATCAAGGAGAAGGAAGTATTAGTAATTCTCAATAGGCCAGTTCACTTTCCACTGAATCTGAAAACTTATATCAAAACAATTCACTGCAATCAGAATAGCCCAGGACTAGTTCAACAATTAATAGCATCTGATCATATGTAACATGAATGTACCTACAAATAAATGCAGCATTTTTGGCATAAATCTCTCATGGATGCCAAAAACAAGATTGTCAGCACCCAACCCTAGTTGGGTATATATATATAAAGTATATAGAGCCTCTGACATCTTTTCAGCACGAGTTATTCAGTGCAGCAAGTGAGGACTAGAAGAAACTCCTTCCAGACAAGAGTGGACTGATTTCAGTCATAGTGAAGATGGATAAATCAGTCCAGGGTCCATATTCAACCTGGAAACAATTCAAACACAAAACTCCAGCAAAACTCACAGAATTTAAACCTCTTGGAATAGGAACAGAGGGAGAGTGTGCATAGATATTTGTGCCATAGCTCATCAGATTATTTTAGGTTTATAGGTGGGCCAGTTACCTGTTATTGACACATCCAGGCTGCTGCTGATTTCAGAGCTCTCTAGTGTTGCACAGACACTGTGGCATTTTAGCACTTGAGCCTAGATGTCTTTGATTCCCTGTGAAACGTGGCAAAAGCAGCCTTCTCCTTTATTGCTGTACATTCATTTTTCTCCCTGTCAGCTAAAGCACCAGTGAGTCTCACTGCCTATTCTCAACAGGCCTTCCAAAGATAAAAGGCAGTGTTGCAGGAATGTATCTATTTGTCTTCCAGAAATGAAGATCCTGTGCCTAAAACACTTACTGGAGGGTTAAAACCCCACACAACAAAGCACTTACTAGCTGGAAATTGCTATTTCTTTTAGCTACAGATGCTGAATCAGGAAAAAAAACCCAAACAAAAAAATCTGAACAGGCTGAAGCATGGGGGGAAAAAAAAATTGCAAGAAATTAATTGGATCAAAGCAAGGAATAGGGAACTTATTTCTTTTACCCTACAGCTCACAGAAAATAAAACTGAAATGCTGTCAGACAGCAGAATAAATTGCAAGGAAACCAAGATGAAAATAGATAGGAAAGAAAACTCCATGTGATGCACTGAGTGCATGAAGCAGAGCTATCTGATCTGTTATCAGAGTAGGAGGAACATGTTTTTTGGTGGCAGCCTGACTACAGCTGCACAGCTATTTGTCTTCTTTGACATCTAGAAATCCAGGAGAGCACATTTCAGTGGTTAACTCTTCCAAATATCAGACTCTGCAAACTTTGCCTTTTCTGATTTGCAGGTAGAATGTGGCCTACTAAGGCATTTTGTGGAATTAATTTGGGGTAGACTTTGAAACAACTTTCATTAGTGACACAATATGAATAGTCATTGGTTGCAAAAGAGTGATCTAGCCTGCACAGGTCATCAAAATGATATCAAAATTATGCTGCTGATAATGCCTTCAGTAGAAATTCAGTCATACAGAATGATTTGTCCAAAGGGAGGGATTAAATAAGTTGGGTAGACTTTGAAAGATATAAATAAGCTTATAATATCTTATATTATATAACTTATAATATCTTATAAGATATTATAATGTTTTCCATCCATATTCAGGATTATCTGTCTTTTCTTGTATGGCAGCTTTTTCTAAACTTAATAATCTGTCAAAAAGAAGGTATTGTAGTTCTTGAATCCATGTATGGTACTGTAAAATCTTACTTGCCAAGATACTAGACTCCAGATGAAACTCTCTAAAAAATGAGCAAAACCAAAAGAGATTGTGTGAGGGGTTTCAAAAGCAAGGATTGGAAGTACTAAATCATAGAATCATAGAATGTTTGAGCTGGAAGGGACCTCTAGAGGTCATCTGGTCCAACCTCCCTATACCAGCAGGGACATCTCTACCTAGGGCAGGCTGCTCAGAGCCCCAGCAAGCCTGACCTTGAAGGACTCCAGGGATGGGGCCTCCATCCCCTCTCTGGGCAGCCCATTCCACTCATCTATCACCCTCAGATTAAAGAACTTTTTTCTAATATCCAGTCTAAATCTCTCCTTTCCTAGCTTAAAACCATCACTCCTGGTCCTATCATTAAATGAACCTCGCTACAAGTCAGGTATGTCTCCTAGTTGTGTTTAGGGACTCCTGTGAAGCATAGCACTCATTATGTTATTTCTTGTTTGGTTGGGGTTTTTTTAACCAATTTATGCATTACACCAATTTTTCTATTCTTCCATAGAATGTCTCACTGTATTTAGGTGTCATTTTCTTTACCTAATGGATGAAAAAGAATCCTCTTCTGTGTATCTGGGAAAAAAATTGAAATATGAAGGAAATCATGAAGAACTAAAGCAAGAAAGCAATTTAAAAAAAGGTGAAGAAATATTCTTAGCTTTTTTAAACCAATGTCTCCACTGGCTGGATATTGCAGGGAGCTCAGTCTCATGCTCTTTCCTACAGGTATTACTGCAGACAAAGGTACCACCCTGGAGCCTGTTCTAATTTCTCTGCCAGAAGTTGCTTATCTGGAAGGTGTTTATAGTGGGATCAGCAGAGATAACAGCTGCCCAGTTGCTCCAGTGCAAATGTTGGAGTCTTAGCTCAAACCTGCCTCATCAGGAATTTATTCATGGCTGATTGATTCTTGGACTAGAGTGGAATGCTGTGATCCATGCTACGGTGGTGGAAACCTCCAGGAAAAGATGGAGGCAAGCATTTTCTTAGTGTTTTAGTGGGAAACAGCTCAACAGTGTGAATAGCTCAAGGGTGAGAAAGCAGCAAATGAAAAAACTGTGGGATTCATTTGAATAAATGCAGCCACAGTGTACTGGAGAGGTCTCTCTGTGGCCTTGTGACCTGGACAAGCATCTACAGTCAGTGGAGATCTAGTTTGTGGTATTTATGGTACCAGCCATCCTGTTTTACAGCAAGCATCTAACATCAGGTTAATCATACCCTGAAGTGGCTGCTCTGCTCAAGGACTAATAGGAGGCCAGGTGGCTACACTGCAATTGGAAACCTCTGCTATGGACATCTAAAGTCAGGGGACATGAATCTAGACCTTAATGTCCTGCCTGAGTGCTACAGCATGATGGGACTGACAATTCTGAAGAGCCAAGTGAAGTGGTTTTCCCATGCTGGCAGGGGAATAATGAATCTCAAGTGGTTGCCCTGATGAAGAGGATACTCAAAACTGCCTGTGCACAGCTCCCTGATATTTATGTGCTCAGTTGATAAACAGAAGCTTTGTGCATCAGTGAGAACAATATCTCAACTCAAGCTGTGCTGTTTAGCTACAGAGATATAACTGAATCTATTTGTAAGGTTTTTCAGCATTCTCTCAGAAATATCAGATAAAGAAAAAACAGGTGAAGCCAGAAATTCTCCTGTTATCTTTGGGGTTTCTTGTTGGGGAGTCTGGAGAGTTTAGGGGCATGGACATAGGTGATGAGTGTCTGAAGGACAGAAGACAATGCTTAGTGCATTTTACCTATTAATATAGATGTAACCTTCACCTCTTCATACAGGTGCCTGAGTTACTAGTATGGAGTCAGTGGGTGAATCCATATCAAGGGCAAAGCCTTTCTTGTGAGGAACTGATTGCAGAAAAGATTCTTGCAGAGCAACCAACATAGAAAAATGTTCTTTTCCTCGAGATATTTCTGCTTTGGAGCTCACAGCCCTAAGAAAACATACTCAGAGAATCTGCATCAACCTCATGGATATGTCATTTCATTCAATCCTGTCTCCAAGAAGGTCAGAATTATCCTATTTCCTAGAGAAAGTGAGAAAATTGGGAAGGTGATTTTTGGAGATGGTGATCTTGAGTGACAATATCTTGCCTAATCTGAATATTCCTAGAATAACTAGAATGAGGTTCTGGAGACAAATTTGGAAGCTCACATCACTTGTGAGTCCTGGAATAAGAGTTTGGTGTGGTTTGTTGAAATATTTACTGAAATCTCCATACTTTTTTCAATGCATCAATCCTTCTTATGTGAAGGCCACATGTATTTGTCCTCCCATAAATGCAACTCCTCACAATATGTTGCTGCTTCTTTATTATTCTCTCGTGAGTCTCAGATACCAACCCCCTGGAGGTTCTGTAAGCCTAAAGTGATGTTTCAGAAGTAAAAAAACCCAGCTGTTAATGCATAAAGTCAGTGACATGAAACATAAACCTTAGAGCTAAATCTCTTTGGAAAAATAGAAGGAGAGAGACACTTGGTTCTCAGTCAATATTGGGGTTCATTTTGGAAATGTAAAGCTAATTAAGATGCCCAGATCTAAAATAGGCCATTAGCAAACTACACACACCTTCTGAACACTTGCTGATAGATTCACTGGGTAAACAATTTTCAAGCTGACAAGAAGCTGAATTCAGAGACTAACAACTGTGGATAAACTTCAGACAAAAGTGAAGATCTGTACTCCAAACTATTCCACAGTCCAGCTGTAATGCTGGGGTGGCTGTGTTATGTTTGCCTCTGAAATTTGTTATTTTAGTGTTGCCTTTCACTGCACTATATTTCCCAATCTCATTCTATCTCTTTCAAGTCTAACATATTTTTCTTGTCTTTGCCTCAACATTTAAATACATCTATTTCCTTTGCAGATTTTATCTTTCACTTCCACAGCCAGCTTTTTAGGTCCATTCTTCCACTATAACCTTTTAGCTCTGCCAGTGAGGATATCTCTGTCTTTGCAGCTCCTGAGCTAAGCTTCCTGGGAGTAAACACCAGCATGAAATAAAGGTTATTAGTGTTTCTGAGATACAGGCTCATCTGCTCCTCAGAGAGCAGTCTGCTTGGATGAAGATTCCCTTCGGAGTGGTACATCCACCTCAGGTGTAGTGCTGGAGATGTTCAAAGTAGCAACTCTTCCCAAATTAGCAATACCCTTTGTGTATCTCCCTGGAAAGGGAATAATTCCTTGGCACAGTAAGGCTGAGCTGGCCAGTGTCTCCTCAGGGATGCAGTATTTATCCCAAGTGCACAAAGCAGAATAAATGCTGGATGGCTGTGCCTGTAAGAACAATAAATTCACTGGTTTTGTTTGAATTCTCATATGGACATCATTCTTTTAGAAAGTCTTCAGGGTATTTTTGGCAGAACCCCAATAATAAGTGGATTCTGCATGGAGCTCCATCACATCACAATGTTCTTTCTGTCATAAAACACAAGGTAGAGGATGGAAAAAATATCAGTAGTACTATACTTTTATATATCTATACTGCTGCAGCTACTAAATATGACTGTTTTGCCTATATATGGAATTTAAGGGTAAGATTCTGACCTCCACTATTAATTTTATTCCTTTCCTTGCATTTCAACGTGTAGATTTTTGGCCACTTCTTCCTTACTTCTTATGTAGATACCTTTCATTTTTCTGTTCCACTCCAACATATGAGCAAAGCACTTGAAGAAGCACTGGGGAAAAATGTCATCATTTTTTCCTGTTTGATTTTTTGCTCTGTTTGCTCCAGATGGAGAATTTCATAGCAATCCTAAATGACAGAGGAAACAGCCCTGCCTGATTGACTTAGTCTTTGCATCCCAGGAGCTGTGCTGGGAATCTGGCACTTTTGTGTATAATTGTGGTAATACAAAGCAAGATATTCTTAGCAATATGTATTTTCTTGTCTATGAAATATACTTGAAGCAAGTGATTGATGCACTTAGAATTGCTTCATACACCATCTGTATCCATCTGTACATGCTTGCACACTGTGTTAAAATCTATTTTGATCAGCAGTACATTGGAGACAAGTATTTTCTGTTAATAGAATGTATTAATAAGGCTCAAATAATATCTCACTTCATTCAGTTGTATCAAATACATTCAATGTATGATTAGTTTAAAATTAGACAAGTCTCAGTTAACAGATGTTACTGCTGCCATCTCCAACTCTCAGAAGTCACACCAAAATTATTGCACAGAGCCACAGAGGTTTTTTTTGGCAGATATCAAGAAGCAGCAGTTTCAGTCTTTGTGACTAAAAAGTCAAATTAGTTTTAGAAAGAAAAGAAAAAAATGTTTAGAAGTTTGTCTCCCTTTTTTGTGTATCTTCCTTGGCCTGACAGGAAATTTGACCAATGGATTTGAAACTTGTCTTCTCAAAAAAACCCTACAGAAACACTCTTCAAGCAGCACCTTTTTAGCCAAGGCCTTCTCATTAATGTATTAATTTGCATATATTTCAGAACATATCAGTGATACCTTCTTCCACTAGTTATCATTTTATTTCTATTTAACATCACTCTCTGAAAATTTGTTAGGAACATAATGACCTGAAAATCTTTATAAATACAAAATTATTTCAAGTGTAGCCCATCTGACAAAGGTCCTGCCAATCTCTCTGGCATCTCACACATTTCTAGCAAAGTTCCATGATTTCTTCCTCAGATTTGTGGGTTTTATACCCCACAGTACAAATTTGGGGCTCCTACTGTGAGACAATATCACTAGAGCACGACTACTTCTTATCTTATTTCATGGTATGTTCCAAGTAATGACAGGTGATCCTCAAAAACCTCCACCTCCCAGACCCATTAACCTCTAGATTTTTATTCTATTCTCAAAACAAAGTTAAAATACTCTATCCTACTGTGGGTTTTATAAGCACTACATGCAGCAAATGATCCTCTCCCTTGTTTTAAAAAAAGCCCAACAGTTAAAAAGTTGCCAAACTGTACAGCTGCTGCTGTGTCACACATCTTCACCCTTGAAAGAAGCAAAGAAAATGGTCCAGAACTCTATTGTATCTCCTATAAAATTATTACAGCTCACCTATTATGCCTTATTTTATACTGTATGCATCTTTTATTTCCCAGAAGACAAAGACAGGCCACACATCCTCTCTCCAAAAAAATTCTGAAGCACAGCCCTCAGTTACTCTGAAAAAGCAAATCAGCTGTTTTCATTCCCAATGATACAACCTATTTAGGAGTTTCCTATCACTTGCAGTCCTCCATCCTCCCATTTCCCAACTGGGAGCCCAGGATCCCCAGATCAAGGTTCCAGTGACATACTCTGTTTTTCTCCTATCATAGGTTCATTCCCACCTCCTGACCATTGATACCCACTGCCTGTTGAGGTTCCCTGCAGCATCAGTGTGGTCTGGTAGCAGGTTCTGGAGCATCTCAGAGAGTCACTGCATAGCTGCACATGGGCAGCTGGATCACTCTCTGGATGGTGGGCACACATGGGATGGGTATTGAAGACTCTGTTCAGTTTTCTACAGTATATAATATAGATATACTGTAAATAGTAGGTACTATGATACCATATATACAGCAGGTAGCATGTATTTGTCCACTGCCATTTGAGAGTATTGTCTGGTCTCCATCTTCTCTTCAGAAATGCAAAGATTGCTTTAAAATCTTATGTCATCCATTAGTCCTATATGAATATATAGGGAGCTACAAGAAAGCTGGGGAGGGGCTTTTTAGGCTGTTGGGTAGTAGTAGGACTGGGGAGAATGGGTCAAAACTAGAGGTGGGGTGATTCAGATGAGACGTTAGGAAGAAGTTCTTGCCCAGGAGGGTGGGGAGACACTGGCACAGGTTGCCCAGAGAGGTGGTGGAAGCCCCATCCCTGGACATTTGGAAGGCCAGGCTGGCTGGGGCTGTGAGTAACTGCTCTAGTGGGAGGTGTCCCTGCCCATGGCAGGGGGGTTGGAACTGGATGATCTTTGAGGTAACTTCCAATCCTGATGATTCCATGATTCTAATATCTGGATAATTCCAAGCACCTCAAATGGCACTAGGTGACTGAGGACAACTGAATCAAGTCCCTTGTGAGAAAGTCCTGTGCTCACATTAATATGCCCACATATGATGAGCTAAATCACTCTCTGAATTCCACAGGCAGCAGAGAGTAGCTCTCCCTGACTATAATAGGAACATAGCAGCTTGGCTGGCTTACAGACCTGCATGAGGATGCCCACATATTGACGTCTTACTCTGCAAATTGACTTCCATCTAGAGAGACAAAGGCAAGAGGTAATGAAGATGACTCAGAACTTTAAGATTATGCCATTAAGTTCAGCAGCCAGTTATTTATCTGGACCATTTCTAATGATGGCCTCATTTTACTGAGTCTCCATTCCAGATAAAATCACATAATCAAAAACTAGGGAACATCACCCATAGACATAATGGGCTTACTACAATTCTTTGCCTTCCCAGACATGAGTTAGGGATAACTCTAGTTGCATATTTTGAAGGGATTCCTCAGATGTATATTTCATTAGCTGCATAATTTCACTCCCCAGCTCTGAATTTGGAATTCAGCCTTGACACAGTAAGCTCTCAATCCACACTACATTTCTCTGCATGCACAGAACTGCTCTCTTCTCAGGAGAACTCATTTCCCAACACCAATTACTGTCACCTACTTTTACTTGACACTAATGGCAAGACAAGCAGAACTAGCTATACTTAGGCCTGCCAGGCTGATATGCAACTGATTTACCAGCTGCATTTATGCTTACTCTTCAGTGAAGTGGTACAGAAAATAGCCAAGGTGCTTTTAGTTCAGGGAAAAAGCTTTTATTGGCTATTTTAAAGAATCCTAAGACAAAATGCTCAGTGGAAATCAGGCAGCATAGGCAGCATCTCTCATGTATGCACTGAATCAGTAGGATTTTCTTTTTTTTTATTCTGGTTTCTTTCATGATTATAATAAGCCAGAGGAAATTGGTTAACCCCAAGTAAGTTATTTCAGTCAGAGAAATGTTTATAGGGAGGGAAAGTGAGGAGTTACTAACCATTTTAGCCAGTCCTTAATAACAAAGAAAATTGTTAGTTGTTGTTATCTTTTGCCTATTCTGGAGCCCCTAGTACAAGAAAGATCTGGACATGCTGGAACGTGTCCAGAGAAGGGCCATGAGGATGATCAGAGGCTTGAGCACCTCTCCTACGAGGACAGACTGAGAGAGTTGGGGTTGTTCAGGCTGGAGAAGAGAAGGCTCCAAGGGGACCTTCTTGTGGCCTTTCAGTATCTTAAGGCAGCTACAAGGAAGCTGGGGAGGGACCTTTTAGGCTGGTGGGTAGTGGTAGGATTAGGGGGAATGGGTCAAAACTAGAGGTGGGGAGATTCAGATGAGACGTTAGGAAGAAGTTCTTGCCCATGAGGGTGGGGAGACACTGGCACAGGTTGGCCAGAGAGGTGGTGGAAGCCCCATCCCTGGACATTTTGAAGGCCAGGCTGGATGGGGCTGTGAGCAACTGCTCTAGTGGGAGGTGTCCCTGCCCATGGCAGGGGGGTTGGAACTGGATGATCTTTGAGGTCCCTTCCAACCCTGACAATTCTATAATTCTAAGAACTAAGACATTGTATATGGACTAATCACCAGATCATTTCCAGACCTGTGTTTACACTGCATAGTCCCAAAGCTGAACTGTCCTCATCCTGTTGAATTTCAAAGGGTCAGCACGTTTCAAGACCTGAGATAATCTGTGTATAAAACCAGATTTAAAGCTTTTACACTGTAAACAGGAGATGTACCATGACAGGAATCTATGGTTCTGCTCAGGCACAGTGTGACATCCCCAACCTCTCTGTGTGTATCTCTCTATCTCTGCCTCTGTCCCTTGGTTAATCAGGAGATTAATAGTGTATATACCACACAAATATATTCAATCAATCTCATGGGAATAAAGTCCAGGCATTTCCTCAAGGGGCAGGCAGTGGGAGCAGGCTCTGGTTTTAATTAGACTAAGGGAGTTTACTATCCATAGCTGGCCTTTATTTACTTAGAGCATACACAGAGTAGGAAGACAATATGAGCTCATGGAAAGGAAAAGCCCCAGAAATGTGATGTCTCTGCTGGTTTGCTTAATAATGTAAGGCTGCTCTCTTCACCTCTGACATCCTTTATCTTTTCATCTCATTTCAGATAATTGAGTGTTCAAACAAGAGCTGGCTTTCACTCTATTTTTATATAATACTTCAAATGATGTGTGTCCCATCTGAGTTAGAATATCTATATGTACTGATATATAAATACCAGGTTATTATTACATACAATGATAGGCATCTTTCCACTTAATTGTCTAGCTCTCACAGGTATTTAGATATGAACTGCCAGTATAAATACCTAGGATCCATTAATTCCAAAAAGAATCCCACTGTTGTAGAAAATTAAGGTTGTAATTGGGTTTCTTCTAGGACACTCCAGGTGGATTTGCTGTCCAAGAGTGTCTAAGACTTGCAGACTACACCTCCCTGTGTGATCAATGGTGAGGTATAAGTGCTTCTCTCAGTGATGGGGAAGCACCTGATGTCCTATGGGGCATCAAAATCCACCTTTACCATCCATGGGGTGTTCTTTGGACAGTTGATTTCAGCAGCTACCAGGATCTACAATGTAGATATCTATGAACCATTTGTAATTGGTTCATAGGAACAGATCCTTCTAAGCATGGCTCTTCTGAGATATTTGTAATGTCTATTTTCTGATAGGATGACCCATTCCCAAAATACTCTAATTTCTCTCTTCTGATGCTAAGGAGAATCTCAGCTGAAGATGTCTACATTGCAGATGTCTATAATTGGTCAGGCACCAGTCTATATTTACAATTCTAATGCTCACCAGCTGATTCACTCTGAAACATGAGACTTCCTGATCCTTAAAGTTCACCCTATGAAATTAGAATACAATGTAAACTGTGTTGTTTGTAGGCAGGCAAAGGAAATTCTCAAAGATACTCTTTCAGTTTGCAAAGACTTTGAACAAAATAACATGTGCTTCTGGAGAGCCACTGCTGCTTGTGTCTTATGGATATTGTGGCTACATTTCTGAAAGGTTAAAGCTTATCAGACACTCAGCTTTCGGGATATTTTTTCAGCCCTTAGTAATTTCAGCCCACTGAAAGTATTTCTTCATTTATCAGCCCTTCCATGTTTACAGCCCACCCACAGATGCACATCTATCTCACAGTGCATACCACTAAATGAATAGGACTTTAATATTAGCAGGGGGAAGTACCATAAAAACAAACAAGATTATGTTACAGAAATTAAATCAGATTACATCTCAGCTACCAAAGCCAATGGGAGAATGGAGGAATGGGTTGTATTAATTATAAAAGACAATATTTAGACATGCATCCATGTCTATAAAAAGGCTGATACGAGCCATTTGCTGAGGACACCACTGACTGAACCAACTCCTGAGGTTGGAAGGCAAGGTACATGTTTGAAAGGATAAAATTGGCATCCTTTGGGCTTGGTTTGCAAAGAGGAACTGCTGCCACAGTATCTCTAGATTGGAATGTCTTCTTCAGAGCATCTTCAACTCATCTGCTATAGTAAGGTTTGGGCTTTCAGAGCAGTCAACACCATGCCAAGCTGGATTCACAGGAGCTAGCACTGGAGCTCAGGGCTAGCAGATCTTTCCAGCACTTTCTAGATTTTGCAGCCTACTGAGAAGCTCTGATGAGCAGCACAGACAGACTCTCTGAGTGCCCTTTGCTATACATGGGCACTGGAGTAAATTTGCAGAAGAATGGGAATCTCTAATCCTGAGAATCCTTAAACCTGATCACTCCCCAGTCTCCTCAATAAAGCAAATCATGTAAAATTTTGCCTGGTTTCCTGTTAGAACAAAACCATTATGGACCTCTGGCTTTCTGGTGGTAAAATAAACCGAGATCTGAGAATGGAAAACTGAAGCAGAGAGGACTTTTTTCCAGGAATACTCCTCTGAAAGCACATTTAGCTGCCTGTAGCATTTCCTTTTGACAAAGAAAAAAGTAATAATCATCTCCAGCTGTGACCCCAGCAATAAACACATTCCTATTGTCATTCTCAGGCCATAAACCCCCAGTTTCTCTGCTGGAAACAAAGAATGGTTCAGGTGCCAAGCATGAAGGCCTGTTATTTGTTCAGAAAAGCTGTTCTTTTAGGGGAAGTTCACAATCAGAGTAAGAAGTACATTTACTTTCAAGCAGTGTGGATCCACCATTCTCAGCAGTCTTCACATCATCTAGTTTATGTTGATGACTTTCCAACCACAGAAGATGTAGGGTTTAAAATATTGCTGTGCTCTCCCAATTCAATTTACCATCTAGATGCCTCACCTGCTGTGGAACTAATTCTACTTCCAAGTTACACAAGGCTAAATCAGCACGATAAACTCCCCCCCAACCCCCAGGTACATTGGAAGGGGAAAAAAAAGCTATACAAGTTCCCTGGGACACAAGAACTGTACAACAGCAGTTCTTTATACATAAAGAAAAGGATTTCAAGAAACCATGACAACAATACACATTTTTTTCTTTAACTTCAGCAAAAATTATGGGTCTACTAAGCCCTAAAGGGAACTTACATGAAGACTTGAGAAAATGTACTGGGGACATCATTACTCATTCATTTAGATTGTGAATAATAATGATGATGATAATGTTATTATGACCCAGAATATCAACTGATTTTGGAGAACTAAGAGTTGTCTGAACAGAACAAAGAATTATCTGAAAGGATAAGATGTATCTGAACATAAGTGCAGGGTAGATGTCTGCACTCTGGCTGTTTCTCTCAACTCTTTCAAAACCACGGGAGAGACGTAAGGATTTGCTGGGTATGATTAATCTCATGTTGAAATAAGTGGCTGAAACAAGTCAAAGGACTTATACACTGAACAGTCTGTTTCTCTGCATTGCCCATAGCAACAGCTTCAGCTCCAGCTCTGCTACAGCTGAGCTATATTCATCAACAATGCAGATATCTCACTTTATGTGAGATTGTTAATCACAGGGCTAGACTGTAAGGTTATACTTCTACAAAGGGAAAAATCATTTTATATTTTGATGTAAGACTTCTACACTTTAATTGCAGGTACTCACAGTGCTGTTCACTGGTGTTATTCCCTCTTCTTGGAAGTTTTTATGGAGAGATGGGAATGGACATAGTGATCAAGCAGATAATGAAAGTGAGTCAGAAAACGTTGGCCAAGTGTGACTTTCACCCATCTCTGCTTACTATCAACATCATCCCATAAGTCATCATTCTTCTAGTGAATGATAGTTTTGCTGTCCAAAGAAACCTGCACATCTTTGTGGGGCAAATTTGCAGTTTCACTGGATTTCTACAGATGGAGGCTGGCTGAAAAGGAATGGGTTGTGTAGAATTCACTTCACTGCAAGCAGTTTATATACACTTCACTTATATCCCACTGGAAACCCCTAAGTTCAGTATTTTCCATGCTTTCTGTTGGGTTGCCCTGCCCTTCATCTCTCTTTGTTAGGTGTTGAAAATCCAGATGAGTGTAAATTATGTTTTCTTTCCTTCTTGTTGATGTTGTCCCTGCAGATCCCTGCCCTTTGCACTGCTCTTGACTATGAAGAGGAGCACAGAGCCCTTAAGCTTTAAGCATACTGTCAAAAATCATTATATCTTCTGGACTTCTTATTGCAGGGAAGACAGGCTGGTTAAAAAGGAGGAAAAAAGACCAGATTTTTGGAGTATATTTCAGGAAGATTCTTTATCCTTAGCATTCAGAGATGTTATATAATGGAGTGATAAAAGCAGAAAACATTGTGTGGGTTTTTGTTGTGGGTTGGTGGGGTTTTTTTCATTTTTTTTCCCTGTAGCTGTTACTACAGACCTGCAGTAATTAAAGGCAGTATTTTGTGTAGGTTTCTCTGTCTGTTCTGACTGTCTCTGTGAAACCTGGGGAGTAAGCAAGATGCATAGCAGAGAGAACAGGAGCTGACAGGAATAGCACCTTTTCTTCTGGATACCCCTCTCTACACTCTGTATGCTTTAATATTTCATATTCACTGCCTCCTACCCACAAGGCACTCATAGAAAAATTATGTGACCTGCTCTGCAGCTTTCTTTGCTCCATGATCCATCCCATAGCTTCTGGCTACAGCCCTCGTTTCACTGGCAAGAAGAGACCTCCTGCTTTGGAAGAGAAAGTTGCAGGAGCTGATGGTAGATGCTGGTCACAAACTTTTTTGTGGGGTTGACCAGAGCATGATAGCACATAGAGTCCTTCAGAAGGTGACATAAAAGCAGTGAGATTGAGGGAAGCAGTGTGAAATAACCATTACTGATTGTGCTCTCTTTTATATCTGCTGGATTACATTGAGTTTCAGGTTTGAGGGCCAAAACCAATTAATACCAGTATTAGCATCTCTCTCCCTTCATACAGACTGGGAGCATCTTTCTTTGTTATTTCTTACAAAAGGGGTAGGACGAGGAGCTGGAGGATTCAACAAGTCCCTAGAATATTCCTTCAGCATCTAAAGCCAACCACAGCAACATCTTCTAAACCTTCATATAAAGCAGCTTTTTTTCCATGCCCTGCTGCCCTAACAAGCTTTTCACTTCTAGTATTGAAAGCAAGTTGAAATAACACCTGGCTCTGTACTCTGTGCAGTTGACAGGGAAGATGACACACTCTGTTCTCTCCTACAAACCTTCCTTCCTCCTTCTCTAACCCTGTTCATTGTGTGCAGTTAATTATCTCTTCTGAGATGCTATTTAATTCCAGTGGAGGACGAAAGAGCTGGCTCTAATACTGTGGCACGTCCCCATAAAGGCAGGCAGAGAAAGTAAGAGAGAGAGATTTCATTTCCTGAATAATTCCAGCTTCATAGTGGGTGACAAATACCTCAGTCAATTCCTGGCTGCCAGCTGATAGGATTATCATAAATAGGCTCTGCAAGGCATCATTTTTATGCACACACACTCATCCAAATTAAGTGATAATCTTGTTGATACTGGAATTAAATAATAATGTGGGGATATCAGGCACCAATCACTTCAAACAACAACAAATACCAATCTGGTATCTTATTAATCATTAAAATTAGCCCTGTGAAAAAACAGCAGAGCCTCGACTGGTATGAAATGGCATTTTTCCACTAAAATCAGTGGCATTGGATAAATTTTCTCCTGTGGGGGAGTTGACCCTTTATATTTTTATATTTCCCCCACCCCACATTATTATTAAACGTTACATTAGTGCTGGCACTATGTCTAGCCTTTGCAGAGATAGAAGTACATCAAAGAAAATTATTATCGTGGACCAAATTGTGACCTCGTTTCCTTTTTTTGCAGGGTTGCATTTCATTTTTATCATGATTTATTCAAAACAGGAACATACTTGGGACAAAGAGAGGTACAAAGCAGAGCATGGTGTTTCAAGGAAGGATGTGTGATTGAGTGCATGCCAAGTATTCTCTTTTATGCACCCACACATCATAGGAAGAGAAAAAACTCCCCTCTGTTGCTCACCCCAGCTATGAAGCAGAGAGTAATACTCCATGCAGAAGCTTCCATTATAAAACAAACTCTTCGAGAGCAGAAGACTTCTTTTCTCTCAAGGATTCATGTTCAGGTTCTGATTATCATAATCTGGCAAGTCATCTCAGTTGTTGTGATGGTCCATGTGCACAGCACAAGCCCACAGGAAAAAATTAATGCATGATAACTGAACTCTTTTATATGGATGTTTGGCCTTTTCATGAGTGTTATGCAAATGAACTTAGCTTAAAATGATTTCAATTCATTGAAGTTATGAAACAGTTCATTACAGGTGCTACGTGGCTGACAGTGCATCTGATCAGGATTGCTTGGTTCAAGATAGAATAATTTTAATTGGGTCATTAATTTGAGCCTTCAGCTGGTACATAGTAAGTCAAACTTGCCTTGCCTGGCTCAGGTGCACAAGCTGAAAGGAACAATTCTGGTGAGCTCAGGAGGGAAAATTTCTTCTCATGTTAACTCAGTGGAAAATGGAGCTTCTCTTCTCTAGACTCCCAAATACTGTCTGATTCAGCTCATGATTCCACAAACATGGTGCATTATTTAGTTCCTTTCATTTTACTGTTTTAAGAAGTTATTAATGTATAAAATTTTATGATGTAGGTTGCTGGTTCTGGTTTGGTTTGGTTCGGGGGTTTTTTCCCATTATCATTTTATGCTATAATCAGCTACAAAAAGATTTCAGTTAATTCAGAACACCCATGAATTAATATTACCAGCCCACTCTGGTTTATTTGGCGTTTTTATAGATAGACCTGTTTTTATAGGTCTGTCCTGAAATCAGTTATGTAAATCACCCACTGATTTCATAAGTAAAGGGGATGGCTTTGTGCATAAGTACCACATTGATGGAGTGCAGCAGAAGGTGTTATCCATACTGAGTGTCTTTCCACATTGATATTTGGAGTTATTAGCTCAACTGCCCAAACTACAAAACTTAACTAATGTGCTGTGGTGCCTGGGCTAAGTAACCCTGTTTCTCTGTGGAGCTAATTAGCTTGGGTGCTGCCTTGTGGTGGCAGAGCTGTCATATACATGGTTCTGGTTATAACTTGTTTTCCTTCAGCTTAGGGATCTCTACACCTTTCTTTCATCCATGATATATACAGACCTCTAAACATGAAGATGACCCCACAGCAAAAGACCCTGCATAGATATTGAAAAAGACAGTAAGTTATGTTCACTAATCTGGGTATCAGGGACTGCTCACTCTCTCAAGGGAGAAAGGGAGAATGTACAAGGAAACCTTTCCATGTCGAGATCTGAAAAATGTGAACCAACTCCCATAAATCCGTGACACAACCAGATTCTAACAGAAAAAGAAACATGTCTTGTAACCAGAAAAAAAAAAGAGCTGGCAGAAGTTCTGGGAAGTGAGGCTGTCCACATCAGTTTTGAGTTTGGATCATTAATTCCAGTCTAATTACCTGAAGATCATCATTAGCAGTTAACTGGATCTGATTTCCTCAGTTTTCTACCCCCACACACTAGAAGGACAAAAGAGAGGGAGAGGAGTTTTCGGAAGAGCATTGGAAGGGTAATGGCATCAGACTCCTGGAGGATCTTGTGGGAGGTGTCTCTGCCCATGGCAGGAGGGGTGGAACTAGATGATCATTAAGGTCCCTTCCAACTCACATTTTATGATCCTGTGATGTTCATTCCTTGCTGTTCAGCGTAAGAAGGAGGAGGGGGGAGATTCTCAAGGACTAACTTTACTTCAGACAAACAATCTTCCTGGGTATCTTCTGTAGTCAAGAGAGAGGAGTATTTTTTTTCCCTGAGAAAACTAAAACAGCTGAAATAAACTCCTGCTTTGAATCATCTTTTAGAGAGCCCATCTGTCATTGTTGACTATATTATGAAGCTGAAGAACCCAAAATCTCAGTGCTAAATATCCTCCCCACCAAAACAACATCGTATGAAGATATCTGATACAGATCTCATTGGGAACAGGAATTATGCCCACTGCATCATGTGTACCATGCAGCTCTCATAGGACTTGGACTTACCAGCTTCACAATCCTGACATGATACAACATAGTTATCTGTTGATGAACAAGTGGAGCTTGTGGACTCTTTGAGTCTCCTTCTCTGGAGATGTTTAAAACCCACCTGGACATGTTCCTGTGCAACTTGGTCTAGGTGATCCTGCTCCGACAGGGGGACTGGACTAGATGATCTTTTGAGGTCCCTTCCAATCCCTGACATTCTGTGATTCTGTGGAAGAAGGGGCATAGATTGTCTTAAATCACTATGGAAGGCTCTGAACCCTGCCTCTAAGACAGACTCACTTAGGAGAAGACTCATGATAAGAGGCTGTATTAAATGGCAGGAAAAAATTGTTAATTAAAAGAATCTTTGCTTATGTTCTCCAAGCATCCAGAATACCAGCAACTGGCATTTCAAGCTTCAAAATTTCAAGTGATCTGAAGGGATGATGTATTCATCCCAAGAAGCCTTGCAAACTGCCTGACATTCACCTGTCACTCAGAAGTGCCAGAATCTTTGACAGCTGCACACATTCAGTTTCACACCTCCAGTGCTACATGTTTTTCAGCTACTTTCAAAGCTCAGGATTCTGTTGAAGGGTATATTTGTCTGAAAAATGGCAATGACCTGCCATGAACAGGTTTGGTTTTGAGGAGCTACCAATGCCATACTGACACCAGATTTAAAGAGGTCCCCTGCTAAAGCTTGGATTCACAAGGTCATGGCTTCCTTGAAGCACTTTACACTTGGATAGAAACACGACTCCCAGAGAAGTAAGTGCAAAATACTTGAACTAGTTGGAGCTGTCATGTCTGTGTGAGAGCTTGTTTCTCAGTGGATGCTCTTTTGAGTAGATTCTGGTGGCAAGACAACTTTTAATTGATGTTGGGAGAGGAATCCAGGATGACTTGCTCAATGACTTGCTGGAATGACTCATGTCCGACAGGAAACAAGGCAATGATAAACTCAAATGAGGCTGTGGGAGGCAACAGGCTAAAAGCTCATTATAAGCATCATTCTTTTACCCACACTTATGAAGCATAACAGAACTCAAGTTTATGCAATCAGTTTACAGTGAAGGGCAGAGGAGAATTAGGGCAGGGCTTGCTTTCAGGCAGTGTCCCCTTCTCGAGGTAGAAAAGCTGGAGAGCAACTTTTTCATAGAATCAAAGAATGTTTTAGGCTGGAAGGGACCTCTAGAGGTCATCTGGTCCAACCTCCTTACACAAGCAGGGCCATCTCTACCTAGGGCAGGCTGCTCAGAGCCCCAGCAAGCCTGACCTTGAAGGACTCCAGGGATGGGGCCTCCACCCCCTCTCTGGGCAGCCCATTCCACTGATCTATCACCCTCATGTTAAAGAACTTTTTTCTAATATCCAATCTAAATCTCTCCTTTCCTAGCTTAAAACCATTACTCCTGGTCCTATCATTACAAACCCTTTTGAATAGACCTTCTCCTCCCTTCCTGTAGGCCCCTTCAGGTACTGGAAGGTCACTATAAGGTTAAGATTTTAATGAGTCTTAACTCAGAGAAACCCAGTCCTCCTTTACATCTGGCAAGTTTTGGTAACTATGGGAGGAATCTGTAGGTTGCCCCTTCTTCTACTTATTTGCAGTGACTGGTGCTCTGTGAAGTGTCAGCATTAATATGACTTAAGAGAGATAAAAGATAGAAAAGCTATTATATTTTAAAGGGTCAGGAAGAGTTCAATTCCACAACCACCCTGTGAAGGAAAGGATCCCAAGAGTCTTTGTATTTAGTTTCTTACCTTTCATACAGATGAAGACTTGTGGTGGGTTGATCTTGGTTGAATGCCAGGTGTTCACCAAGCCAATGTATCACTCACCTCCTCAGAAGGACAGGGAGGGGAGAAAATAAGAAGGAAAAAAACATGGAGATTGTATTGGTCTGGCTGAGATGGAGTTAATTTATCCCATAGCATCCCATATAGTGCTGTGCTTTGTATTGACAGCTAGAAAGGTGTTGATAACACAACAGTGTTTTGGCTACTGCTGAGCTGGTGCAGCATCAAGGCTGTATCTCCAACATCCCCCCCTCACCAGTAGGCTGGGGAATGGGCAAGATCTTGGGAGGGGACACAGCTAGGACAGCTGACCCAAAGGGATATTCCACACCATATGATGTCACCTCAGCAATAAAAGCCAAGGGGAAGGAGGTGGGCAGTATTTGTAATTACAATGTTTGTCTTGTGGAGCAACCACTACATGCACTGAAGCTCTACTGGACATCTGGTGTCCAGCCAAGGTCAATACACCACAAGAATATCATCAGCTTTTGCTTTGGTTTTATTTCCTCTAGGCTAAACTAAACTCCATCCATCTTTGCTCTTTGACTATGCAGTTTTCTCCCTGATTAGAGGAGGCAGGACTCACACTACCTGTTATTTAGGTAGTTAATGAAAAAAAATGTTTATAGGATATGATTCACATGACACATTTTGTGCATCTCCTTTGAATTTAAATCAGTAGTTAGAAACTAGATCTCAACTCCTTGACCATGAATGGATGGGAGCTACTTCTGCTGGAAAGAAAACCCTCTACATTATATCAAATAAATATGTGTCCCTCTGAATTCTGTCCTCATTGCACTAGAAGTTATGGACAACCTGAGTGGGGATACAAGAAAGATTTACATTTCTGCACAGCCAGCTAAACTGAGTCACATCTTATTCATTTGTTTGCAATACCTGTTGTAATATATGTTTGGAGAGCTTTAGAGGTGTCTGTATTACTCATGGTACATTTTAATAATCACGATGTGTTTTGTTTGAAAAATAGTTTCCTACTGAAGAAAACAGTTCAGTAGGAAACAATAATGAGAAGAAACTTTAGTAGACACGTATAATTTGGTCATTTTTGTGAGAGCTCTGCATTTGTGACTTTGATAGATGGTCTGTTGATGTGTGTCAGATAGCTGTGTCCTTGGTGTATATAAAATTAGAAGCCAGATGTACATAGGAAATTCTTTAAAAGTACTCACTAGAATTGTGCTAATGATTCAGAAGAAATGTGAACTGATAAATGAGGGCTGCACTGCAAGACAAAGCTTTCAGAAGGTCTGAACTGGGGGACATTTTAAGGCAATCTGCAACAAAACAACAATGGAAAAAGTATAAGGACATTTTAGACAAGGTTGTTACATGGGGTTTTTACCAGACAACCAAAAACAAACCATCTGTGTGCTTAGGTAATTAAATTATGCTTCCTGGTGAAACAGTGTAATGCAACTCTCACCAGGAGTGGGGATTTCAGGCATAACTATGTTGGTGGTTACATTTAATAGAGGCTCTAATAGGACCTGGTAAAAACAGAAGGAGATAGAAAAAAAATAATAGACAAATATGCTGAGAAGAATTTTACTGCTTTTAGCTCTCCAGAACTTAGCTGACTAGTTTAAATTAGGCTCTCAGGTACCCTCAATCATCTGTGAAGAGAGACAGACACTTACAGAGAGTGATTCATCCTATCTTAAAACAGTTGTTTAAGATATCTGCAAAAAAAATCCTTCTAGAGGTACCTGGAAGTACCTTTCTCTCTCCACTGCCTATAAAAGGAACCTTATCAAGTAGATGAGAGTGCATGTTTAAATTTTGAACAGCTATCATTAGCTTTCAAATGGTATTTTGAGTTTATGTTTAAGCCTGAACAAGGCTCTGATTCAAGGGCTCAGAAATATTTCAAGTTGTTCTAAGTGACAAGTATTTGATTAGAGCAGGCTGGAAATTTTCCAAGTGGATTTTTCTCCTCTGGAGAAAATGCTGATGGATAAGAAAGAAAATGGTTAACACGAAAAGGATCTTTATAAGGGCACTATGTAAATAGACAATACATGGTCTTAGTCTAATCCTAACACACACTTTAAAACAATTTTCACATTGAGAAGACCACAATGTTTGGCTCTGATTGTCTATTGCCTCTATACCTGCATAGACCTTTTATACCTTTCTTTCAAAGGTGTAACATCAGCCTAGAAAGAACAAAACAGGAATTACCTCCAGCTAGCCATGAGAGTTCCTATTTGTCTTCTTTGTAATCTAATATCTGGGTACCTCTGTCTTGTGGTGCCTCGATGTAATTGCTCCAACACAACACTCACTGTCTGTATTTCTGTCTCCTTTCTAAACTGAATAAGCTGCCATGGATCCCTGTGTGAGTGGGATTTCCCTGTTTAAATGTGTCTAAATCAGTCAGCCCAGGCTGCCTGCAAAATCAGGAGTGATTAAATCAATATAATCTGTTTGTAAGGTGTAACTGAGATCAGGATAAAACAGATGGATCACTCTCTAGAAGTCCTGTGCCACACAGCAGACATTTAAAGCTTTGTGAGGTGACTCCCATCCTTTGTATGCATCTACTTTGAATTCAGTGTGGGAGATTTTCTCAGTACAGCACAGTAATTCCTCTGGGCAACACAGCAGCAGAGATTTATGCCTTAGTGACCAGTGCTACAGTGGTAGGAACCTTCTTAAAACACAGGCAATACATTCCATAGTTTTAATAAAAGGTGGGAAAAAGGATATTACAAATATTTGTTCTTGCTGTATCTTTCTTTGTTCTAGGGCACCTGCCTTATGAACTGTAGTTTAACCTCCCAGGTACCTCTGATGAATCAATTCAATTTCTTTTAGGAGTCTGAGATCCTCCTGTGAGCTAAGTACCAACTCCCACACTCCACACAGAGAAGATGCAAAGAAGACACTGGAGTTTTCACACTTTTAACTTGATCTTATGTTCTCACCTACTCCACAAAAACAAGCTCAGAAGCCCAAAGTAACCACACTACAGAAAGATAGGATGGAACCAAAGATTTTGGAGAACACTGGGTGCGTTCAGTCAAAAAGAGGATCTTCAGAGTGTTCTGATAGACTATTCATGAAGAAAGCTTTGTATTATTTTGGAAAAAGCTACTTTCTGGTTTATTATTCTGCAGGCTCTGTAAGGAGGCCTCAATGTTTAGCCTTTCATAATCTGCAATTTTACAGCGTTATCTGCCTGAACAATTTGAGAGAAAAGGCTATTTTTGCCAAGCAGTTATCAAAAGAATATATATATTTTTTCAGCCATACATGGTACATGTTTATTGCTGAGATGAACAAGCTCCAAACATTCCTGGTAAAAACCTTTTAAATAGCCTGTTTGAGAATGGCAGCTGTTTACTGGCTGACGCACATCAGGAGAGAAAATAAAAGATGTAAGAAGCTGTTAATGCAATGGAGGGGAAAAATAAAATCCACATTTTACATCATCATATGGCCGGATAAAGGATAACATGGCATAGACAGCACAAAATAGCATAATAGTACCTCATGTTTTGCTCTAATATTATACCTTTAATGTAGTATTAGCCACAGATAATTAATTGATCTGAATGTAGAATAAACAGGAAAAAAGAGAAAGTGGGACTCTGAAAATAGTGTAAAAGGCATTCTTCAAACAAGCCTTGGATGGATGGGCAGGGGGATTTGGCTGCCTGGACATTGATATCTAGTGTCAGGACTCACTCCTAGAGACACTAAGACATCCCAAAGCAGATTGATATGGTACAGAAGATCTATACACTTTTCTTGAGGCAACTGAAGGTCAGCTTGGATATGAGAGAGCATTTAAAATTCATGGAATCATAGAACGGTTTGGGTTGGAAGGGACCTTTAAAGGTCATCTAGTCCAACCCCCCTGCACTGAGCAGGGACATCTGCAACTAGAGCAGGTTGCTCAGAGCCCTGTTGGTTCCAGGGATGGGACTTCTGCCACCTCCCTGGGCAACCTGGGACAGGGTCTCACCACCCTCAGCATAAAAAAAATTCTTCCTTGTATCTAGTTTCAATCTACCTTCTTTTAGTTTAAAACCATCACCCCTTGTCCTGTCCCAACAGACCCTGCTGAAAAGACTGTCCCCACCTTTCTCATAGTCACCCTTTACTGGGAGGCTCAATAAGGTCTCCCTGGAGCCTTCTCTTCTCCAGGCTGGACAATCTCAACTCTCAAAGCTTTTCTTCACAGGAGAGCTGTTGTAGCCCTCTGATGATTTTTGTGGCCTCCTCTGGATCTGCTCCAACAGGTCCACATCCTTCTTGTGCTGAGGTGTCCAGAGCTGCACACAGGCCTGCAGGGGGGTCTCACCAGTGTGAAGAAGACAGGCAGCATCACCTTCCTCATCCTGCTGGCCACCTCCTTTTGATGCAGCCCAGGACACAACTGCTCTTGGCTGCAGGTGCACGTTGCTGCTTCATGCACACATGGACAGCTCATAATTCCACAACATATTTACATTTAAGCATCTAAATCTTAAGCTGTCCCTTAAGGGTTAAGGATCTAAATATTTCCCAAGGTCTGGGTTTCAGGACTTGATTCAGTTGCACAAACAGAGGCATATGGTGCAGCTTGAGATGTCAGCCCTTTATTGAGTGGACTTCATTAACTCCTGGCATAATTTCACTGAAGTGACACAAATGATGTGCCCTTATGTGCAGATGATGTTATCTAACTTGAAAGAATTCACGATGACCAGAGGCTCAATGAAATCGTCTTCTTTTGATTCAGTTGTAACAGATGGTCTCTTAAGCCCTTTTTTTTTTTAATTTTTCAGCTGGGGGAAAAAAGGCCAAACAGAATCAAGAATTTTAGCATTCCTCTTTTCACAAATGAAAAACAAAGCAAGAAAAACCTTTAAGAAGCTCTCTAAACACCATCAAACAAGAATAAAAGGCAGGGACTGACTGATCATCCCCTAGATCCACAGTTAACTTTCTTTCCTGCCTATTTTTGAATCCACTTTTCCGGTGTTTTTTTCTGTAGATAATAATATTCTTTTCAAATGGAACATTCTTTTCTTCTAGATTTTATATTCACCACCTCTAAGGCCAAAAGAATCTGCAAAGAAAGGCCAAATCTGTTCAATTCATAGGACAATGAAGAACACTGAATAGTCTCTTTACCCTCTTATCAGACACTAAGCCAATGTCATGATACCCTGATGCTTTCCAAGTCATGAAAACCTGGAAATTAAAGTCTTCCACTACTTTTGAAAGTTATAATAATTCCATGGTAATATTCATATTCTTAGTTTGTTAGTGACAAGTTACTTTAAAAAGAGATTTACACAAAGGAATCTCTTTAAAGAACTCTGACTGAAATTTGACAGCAAATATTTAGATCTTTTTCTTTGACTAAGAAACCTCTTGTGATTTTATGGCTCAGTGTATGCTCAGCTACTCACAACCACTTTCTAGAAGATTGCCAGCTATGCATAAATGGTTTTTTATTCCTGCCTCCCTCATTATTTCAGTATTTCATCTGAGGAACTATGCCAGCTCCTAAGAGAGATGCTGTTGGTTTTTCAAAATTCCTTTGAGCATCATCAAATGACCTTGCTATAGTTATTCCCATGTTCATCACATTTGGCTCAAATAGAGCTGTGCAATCTACATCTGGGCATAAATTATTCAGTGCATCTTTATTGCTTCATGAGGTTAATGTGACAACAGCAGTTGATATAGATTAGATAAACTCTGCTCAGAAGCTACATTAAAAACAAGACTTCAATGGTGAAGCACCACAAGACTTTTGCAGCTACACTCCATCAGTAACACAGGCAACAAGTGCAAAACTTTTCTGTAATTAATGGTATGGGGGAAATTCAGATATGGAAAATATAATTACCTCCACTGAACTTGACCAGAAAATCAGGCTAATGACTCTATTTTAAGATACCATGGAGACTAAAAATGCCAATTATGGCTAAATATCAGAGTGGTAACAGAAAAAAAATCTTATGAAAAGTTCAGTGGTGTTTACTGGCCAAGTTCTGGGTTCACAACCTTCATGAAGATCATTTTATTACAGCTCAATTGTCAGCTTTCACTTTCACACTTTGACTTGAGTGTCCCCTCAGCACGTTTGGGAGGGGTGGCTGAGACACCTGAGCTGTGCTGCCATTCACCAAGAGCTGGACAGGCTGGAGAGCTGGGTGGAGAGGAACCTCATGAAGTTCAACAAGGGCAAGTGTAGGGTCCTGCACCCAGGGAGGAATAACCTCATGCACCAGTACAGGTTAAGAGTCAACCTGCTGAAAAGCAGCTCCATGAAGAAGGACCTGGGAGTGCTTTCTGGCAGTCTGTGATAAAATTCCTGTAGTGGGGACCATTTCATAGACAGAGGAACATAGGCCAGATTCTACAGGCTATTAAATATACTGAGATGCTTTAAGCAGGTTCCCTCTCATCATGGACAACTCCAAAAACTATATACAAAGTTTGTCTTTTCCTTTCCCTTTGCCTTCTCCTCACCTTTCCTTCCCTTCCCTTCTCTTTTACAATCATAGAATGTTTGAGGCTGGAAGGCATCTCTAGAGCTCATCTGGTCCAACCTCCCTACACAAGTAGGGACATCTCTACTTAGATCAGGTTGCTCAGAGCCCCATCAATATAGCTCTTGTATATCACCTTTTAGCTTGCATCCTGCTTCAGAAACATCTCATCACACCACAGCTTGGGAACCTTGCAGGAGGGAAGGTACATTTATACTCACAGCCTGTGCTCTGGGCCAGCTCTGAAAGCAAACTTCAGAAATAATGGCAGAACATTCAGTGCCAATGCTAGAAACTAGGACCAGATGTGACTGTGAACTCAGCAAGACACAGTGGAGTATTTGTGAGGGCAGATATGAGCTCATGCTACTGGCCATCATTGGCCAGATACAAGCCAGTAGTTGTATATTTGCCCTAATATTTGAGCATATCTGCAGCAATGGAAGCATTATTCATTATTCCTCTCTGGCTGTCCATGCACCATAATTTGCTGAATGGTTTACATGTGACAAGACCAATGTGGGCCCTCTAAAAGCTATAAATAGTGTTTCTGAAAACATAAAAGTATCTGACCCCTGGATTTTAGTGAAGTCCTCCTGCAGTAATTGAAAATGTGCTGCCATCAGAGTGTGCCCTGGCCAGAAGCAAACTGCTGAACAAGCAGCAATGCTGCACGTGGACATGGTCAGAGCAGCATTGGAATCTCACTGGGATGCTCCAGAGAACTAAAGCTACAAGACAACAAGTAGAGGTAAAAGCAGTAAGCAAAAAAAAGCAGAAAAAATAATGTTTCTTATCTATTATTTACCATTGTACACTGTTTTCCTAAAACTTAGTGAGTATTATCACAGCCTGGAATACACTTTTTCTACAGGAAAGAAAGGAAAAATTGACATTGTGGAATTATGCAGAGAGAAATCCACAAAAGCTTTTTTTTTACTTCAATTTTAGGTATGATGTTTATCCCACAGCTTCATAAGGTTACTGTAAACATTTAGATACATGAGAGCAAAAGGAAAATTAAAAAACAATTCTATTGCCCAGTGATTAGAAAACATAACTGGGAAGGTAGACCCCTATTATCTGCCATTCCACATTTGTAAGTAGTAAGAGGAGGTACTGAAATCTGCTCTAATCCAGATTACTTAAAGGCTAAGGAATGCTCTTCCATGTGAGAAGACAGGTGTCATGAGATGAAATGTAAGAAAAGAGCCTTTTACTGCAAGTTGTCTTTATAGCCAGGTATAAACCCATCAACAGGCATTTTTAAGCTGCCACAAATCTTGAGTAGCAGCACAGAAGATATTTAAGGAAGTGATTGATGTGACTGGAAGTGTAAAGTGGAGCCCACCACTTACAGCCTCCTCTGTGTACAGCTCCAATTGAAAGAAAAAAGTAATTTTGAAATTGCAACTAAATTTTATTTATTTTGCTTGCTCCCTTTTTCCAAACGAAGCTTGATTCATGAATTTAAAAGGAGAAGGGATTTCTGAAGTGACTAGAGAAGAACTGAAATATCCTGGAAAAAGGAGCTGAAAATAGGAATCTATGTGATTATAACAGACCATTCTTATTGCTTTGCAGAAGCAAAAGTTAAAAGAGTCTACAATGTCACCAGCAATGGATTTGGAAAATTACACTCTGAGGATGATGACAACAAAAAATACTTCACTTTTCAGAAGAGAATACCTTGACTATGGTTAAATTAAATTATTTCATCACATCTACCTGTAGCTAAACTCAAGGTAAAAAAGATTTTCCTCTTTTCTGAAACTGAAATGTTGATAAATGCAAAAAAACCCCAAATGCTGCTTGTCTTGGATCTTCCAATCTTCCTTTTTTAAATTTTTTTCCAAAAGATCATTAACTGTTTGGCACAAGTGCAGGCATGTGAATATATCTTACAGCAATAGCTTTTACAAATCTGATGGTACCTTTCAGAAGAGAAAGCTTTTCTCTTAACTGTAATAACTCTTGTTAGCAACTTTAGTGAAGATGGTGTTAAAAATTGTAATCAATGACTCAAGGGAGAGCTACAAATTACTTTGCCACATTACAGGAAAATGGCAATTCACAAACCTCCTATATAAAAGATGCATAAAGAGGTGATATGGAATAAAAGAGAAGGATGATGGCTGACTCTATCAATTTAGCAAAGACATTCCACCAAGCAGAAGAAATAAAAAATATATGATGTTAGGACGTCTATCATGGTTTAAAAGAAGAAAGGCTGCTGGAATTTGGCAAGGTGGCCAATTGTCCAAACATATCCCTGAGATTAAAGACATATTCAAAGGCCATAGAACATGGAAAACATTTACAGACATATGTAAACATCTGCTAAAGGGGCACATCTGCTGAGCATGTTGCAAGTAGGAAGTTGTGAAATGAGAACTGAGGCTACCAAAGCCAGAAAATGTTTCTGAATATCCTATAATTCAGATACTCTGTATTACTCTACCCAAAGCATTAGCTAGAAGGTTTATTAATTGTTTCTTTTTTAAACCCTTGTTTTTCTTGAAACCTTGTGCCTTGTTGCACATCTCCACTTATCACATCCCTTGGCCTCTGTTCAGGATCAGGATGACATTATATCTTCTTTGGCCCAGATACACCATTTCCAGAACACTTCAGGGTTTGGATACTCTGCCTGTTATACAGTTGCACACCAGGAATATGCTGATGAATAGTTAATTAGGACTCTCTTTTCCCCTCCAGCCAGTAGCCCACATGAATATCTACCAAGCCAGCCCTTGAAACTCAGTATGAAGCAGCTCCTGACAGTCTTTGGCCACCCTGGTCATGTACTGGGGTGCTGGGTACTGCCACAGTGCAATTGTACCCTTATCATTATCGTTATCATCTTGAGAGTGAAATGCTCATGCACCTCCAGGCACCCTGAAGCCATTCTTAAGACAGCAGGCTTTCAGATAAGAGAAAAATGAGATTATTTCTATTGTGAATGCAAAGCTTCGAGAAACAGTTTAGAGGCAGAGGAGCATAAATAAAAGATTATTAAAACGTACAAAAAACCTGCATAAATAAAAATTCATAAACTAAACAATGGGCTTGTTTTTATCCCAGAGGATCAGTCTCTTTCTCCAGAAGAGGAAAAGGCTGTCAGAAAGTTTATTCAGCTCTCCTAATTGACATCCAGTCTTCAAGCAATACCCTCACCCTAGCGACTCCCTTCATTCAATAAATCATGATCCGAGGGCACAGCTGACCTCACATATCCATTTATACAAATATCTGATATTCTCAGAATTCCTGGTCATACTGCAAACCTCTGGCAAACAGATTTATTCTGCTTATAATTCTCTAAGGGTCTCTGAGAAGACTACAGACTGCTGGACCATATCTCTACCAGTAAATCAAACACCCAGGGCAGTGACCAAGGCACGACCTTGCAATCATCTCTATGTCATCTAACCCCTGTCCCCAGCCTGAATCAACATATATACACTTCCCAGGAGTGCTCCAGAAGTTAACAGGAGCAAGGGAGCATTCCCAACAAGAAATACAGGTGCTTGATCCCATTTTGAAAGCTAAGAGACTTTCACACTACAACAGAAGCTGTGCCAAGTCCGAGCCAGCAAATGGTCTCCAGCCTATTTCAATTATTAATATAGTTTTAGCCCTACTGTGGAGCCTCAGAAATGCTGATGTCTTCTCACTGGTCTGCATGGAGCCAGCAAACAGGAAGGCAGTAGACAAAGGTTGCTACTGCCAGGCACAGCAATTGGCAGAGTTCTACCTTTAGCTGTAGAAATCATGCAGCCATGTGAATCAGGCTGTTCCTCTTGTGGGCTAAAGAGGATCAGTTTGTGCTGGGAAAATTATGTACAATACAAGGTATAGTAAAACCTGTGTCTCATAGGAACACATAGAATCATTGAATTGTCAGGGTTGGAAGGGACCTTAAAGATCATCTAGTTCCAACCCCCCTGCCATGGGCAGGGACACCTCCCACTAGAGCAGTTACTCACAGCCCCATCCAGCCTGGCCTTCAAAATGTCCAGGGATGGGGCTTCCAGCACCTCTCTGGGCAACCTATGCCAGGGTCTCCCCACCCTCCTGGGGAAGAACTTCTTCCTAACGTCTCAACTGAATCTACCCACCTCTAGTTTTGACCCATAAGAAGACTCATAGACTTGAAGAAGACTCATAGAGGTGGTTTTGGATACTTAAAGAGCACAGACATGAATCCAGCTGGATAACTTTGGGAATTACTACAGTTTGGGGGTGAATGTCCCTCTCTGTCTAGCTCTCAGAAGTCACAGGATGCCCTGATGCTCTTTCCACAAACACAGGAACATGTCCCATGCATCACTTGCAAAACCTGGCTATTTAATTCAACTCCCAGAGACAAACAGTGTCAGTTCTGGAGAACTGATTCATCAGTCACCCTTGTAACTGTCACACAGGAAAAGGAAGGCCCAGAATTGTTAATAAGAAGAAATGTTCACTATTTGTTATGTATCACATCTAAAAATAGGAGTCTTTCAACAGTACGAAACCTCTGGTGCAAGCTGGTGATTCATTGGGGTGGTCAAAAGTGGAGGGTTTATTTATTCCTTGATGGTGATTTACCAGAGCTTTCATTATTGTCCTAATTCTGTTACCACTGAAGTCACTGATGTCATCACTTAACTTCCCACTCACAAATCTCAAGACCAGGAGGCTTTTTAGATCATCTAGTTTTATCTTCTGCAGAACACAGGCGAGGGACTTCCCTAACTGCTTCTGCAACAGAATTTCATTCAAACATTTACGAAGAACATTCTGTAACGGTATCCTTTAGTTAGGTATCCCAATAGGACTATTATTTATGGTTAATTTCTCACATTTTGGTTTTAAATAGACAGTGGAAATCTCTTGGAATCCAGATGACAATACATTTTGTGGTTATGTTTCCCTGAGGGTGGGATCCAGTTTTATCTCAGGTGTCAACCTGTTATCTTCTATGTGAGTAAATCCTCAGTGCAGTCAACAAAGATCAGAGGCTTGGCACAGATGCCTGGGTAAAGATGAGTCTGCTGGTTTATCAGCCAGATCATGCTGGGAGCTTTTCTGCTGGTGTTGGCCAGACCTCTAGTGCAGGAGTTTAAACACCTGGATTGTATCTGGACACACAAATTGAACATTCTTGAACAGGAGCTGAATATTACTCTAGAGCTTGCTTCAGTGGCCCAACAACAGCCCCATGGTGAACCTTGTCACAGATTAAGTATCTGCTAAGAAATGGTAGGACAAGGTCCACAGGAGAACCATGATCTTCTGGAGAAACTGCTGAAGGCCAAATGGGCAAAGTGTGCTGCCTAAAACATCACTAGATGTCTTGATCAACTCAGTCCTGCCCTAAATATACACCAGGTCCAACCTGTTTCTTAGTCACCTGGTGAAATATTTGATACCCTACTTGTTCACTCAAGGAGATGGGGAAATGTTCTTAGTCAGTGAATATTGCTCAAATATGCTTTTTTTTTTCTCCTCTCCCCTGTAAAAGCAGAAAGATGCTGCCCCATGCAGTAGAAGTAGTGGGTGTTGAAGATGTACCTGTTTCTGCCTATAGGTTTAGTCCAGCCAGGACCTGTTGCTGTTCATACAGAGCAGAGAGATGTCTTTGAAGCTAAGACATCTTCCTGCACCCACCAGTACTACTGAGCTCACAGGTATTAATATATTTTCTTGTTATGTCTTGTGCCTCATGACATAGAAAGCACCAGAGCAAATGGAGAGCTCAGTAACTCCAGAAGTGGAAAATGTAAGTGGAATTATAGAACTATAATATATCACACACAAAGCAATATCAATTTGGGGGCTTACTGTGCTTAATCTAGCCCTGCTACTCTCTGGATGCTGCATCCTGGGGATGTGTCACTTTGTACTCTCTGCATTGAAGAGATAAACATTTGGTAAGGGAACTATATGTGAGTGTCCAAAAACCTTATATCTTAGAGGTAGTTCCCTGCAAGTAGCCCAGTTATGACTCTGTGCATGCAAACAATAAACTTAGTCCTGATTTTGATCCTTTTTATCTTATTTTAAATTATTTTTGTTCATTATTTGTATATTGTAAACAAGTTTTCCTTTTAAATCACCATCAAAACCTAATACTTAATATTTACATAAGGTTATAAAACATTTTAGGAATATTTTGTGCTCAGTGCAATTTTGCCTTATGCATCCCACCAAAGAATAGTTCAATATTTGCTTTGCAGATGCCACTGAAGCCTATATTAAAAAATAAATAAATCCCTAAATCCTGAGACTTTCCTCAGAGAACATACAGCAAGAAATGCTGTTTGCTCTGCTGCAAAACCATTAGAGATTGCATATTCAATCACTTCTTGGATATAAAAAACATCTTCATTTCCCTCCTTCTCGTTCTAGGTCTCCAGGGTTTAAATTTTTAACATAATTTGAAAAATTTAAGGATGCAATAAACAGGTTTTTTAATATCATTTGAGAAGTTTAAGGGCATAATAAACAGTTTACATTATATTATCTCAAACTCTGAGAATGAAATTTCTGACAATAGATTCAACCTTACACTACAGATGAAAACAGTAGGTACAACAGGTCTAATATGGGATGAAAGAAAAGAGATAAATAACAAAACAAGGATTTTTTCCTTCACTTTGAGCTCACTGATTCTCAATATTTAAACTTTTGAGGTCTTTTTTTTTTAACAAAAGAGATTTCTAGCATGGGAGCTGTCACAAATACTGCCATTTACCATATGAAAGAATAACAGGTATAATAAATATACAATGTCTACTTGTTTTCTGATAAATTCTTTAAGTGGAATAATTGAGCTCATGAATACATTCCTGAGAATTTGTGCTGAACTTCTTAATAACATTTTTTTCCCCTGTTGTTCAAAGCTGACAAGTGGAACCCAGATTGCAGAAGTCACTGGAGATCATCCAAGACCCAGATATATTATGTTAATTCACCTGTTTCTTGTCAGATGTCTTCCAATTGCATCTCTGCATTACACTGTAATTCAGCTTTGATGGGACCTTTGTTTGCTACATTTGCTTGATCCGTGCATAAGAAATTCAGCTTTTGCATATATTTAGCATTTTTATTTCTTTTCTGTACCTGAAGCTTAGCACTAACTAAAAATCACTCGGTCCTTTATATTGTAATAGACTGGGATTTTGTAATCTGGGTTTGGTATAACAAATCCAATCCACTTTTAAAAATTTTAATTAAATTCCCTATAAAACTGTGTTCAGTTACATCTTTTAGAGCCTTTTGTCTTCAGACTTCCAGAACCATTGGATTGTTTTTTCTTTATCAGAATACAGGAATATTTACTCAGTGGTTTCTAGATTTCCATGCATTGTTTGCTGCTCTGCATTTCTGTTCTTCACCAGCTGCTCCTTTGCTAAAAATTTATGTTTTATTTCTTGTTCTAAGCACTTGTGATATTTTCAACACCTCTTTAATTTTTAAAAAACAGTCTTTACTATGGTGACATAAGTTCCTGTAAATAAAAATATCAGCTTCAATTTCTCTCCCTGTCTCTCTCTACCAGAATGAGCCACTTTATTTCAATGAATTCTACACATAGATAAGTGAGATTTTAGTCTTTTTTTTTTTTGAGTTGTCAAAGTATTCCTAGATTTCTCCTTTCACACTTGTTCATATTTCACAATAATTAACAGTCATTCAGGACATCTATAGAGTGCTATCACTACAGAAATTGTGAAGCATTAGGGTTAGATTTGGACAGCCTAACAAGCATTAAAATTTATTTTTTTTTTTTATAATGGAGTTAAATCCAGTTGGCAGCTGGTCACAAGTGTTCCCCAGGGCTCATTACTGGGGGAATATTTTTATTAATATCTTTATTAATGATGTGGATGGGGGTCAAGGGCACCTGCAAACCCAGTAAGGTTGCAGAAGACACCAAGCTGGGCAGGAGTGTTGAGGGTAGGAAGACTCTACAGAGGGACCAGGACAGGCTGGATCAATGGGATGAGTTTCAAGTGCCAAGTCCTACACTTGGGTCACAACAACCCCCTGAAATGCTCCAGGTTTGGGGCAGAGTGGCTGGAATGTGCCTGGTGGAAAAGGACCTGGGGGTACTGATCAACAACCAGCTAAATATGAGCCAGAGTGTGCCCAGGTGGCCAAGGAGGGACATGGTTTAGTGGTGACCTGGCAGTGCTGGGTTAACAGTTGGACTCAACGATGCTAAAGGTCTTTTCCAATCAAAATTCTATAAAATATTAACTAGGAATTCTGTACCACTTGTCAGAGGGAAACAGCTCTGTAGCCACAGCATGAATTACAACTCTGAAATGGTTTTGTTGTGTCTCAGCTGAATCACTCTTGTCTCTCTGGCTGGTTGTGAGTCTTGCCTGAACGGTAATCGACAGTGTCAGGTACTTTGCTGACTTCTGGCCCAAGTGGCTGACACAGAGCAATTAGTGCATTAGCTTTTCCACCCAGGAGATCTGTGCTCAATGTGTAATTGAGGACTCAGACCCTCAGCAGATAGTGAGGTCCATTGATCTTGGTGGAGCCAAACTCCACTCTCTGAGTGATAGGTTAATGATCCCAGGTGAAAAACCCACTCAATGATTTCCTTCTGCCTTCTCAGTCATTCAGTGACCACTGTCAGAGGGGAAGCCTGGAATAAATAGAAGCATTTTAAAGACAGATGTTTGTAAAGTCCCTCAAAGTAACTTGCACCTAATTTGGAATGTCACTATCTTGCTTTATTTTCTCATCACACTGATATTTTAAATTTATTTACTCTTTTGATGATTACACCCACCCACGTTTGGACACAATTTAATGGTTTTTAAAATCTTGACCAGGAAGAGCAACAATGTGAGACTGGGAGCAGCAGCTGTTAATGCTGATAGAGCCACATCCAGCCATTGCTAGGAGGAAAAATAATTGTCATCCAAGGGTAACTAAATAAAAGAGGAAAAATCAATGTATGTAAGTAATTTTCCAAAGAATGTTGCTTTAAAAATATGGGGAGAAATTAGGGTCAAAAAAAGTCCTGCTGCTGCATGCAGTCTTGCATCTTAGGATGGATGATAAAAAAACCCCTCTTGGTAATGCAACTTCTTAGCCCCCACAATGCTGAGATTTTAAACTATTCTTACTAAGATTTTAAAACTTTTTTTTTTTTTCTTCTGGGATAAGCAAGGTACTATTCAAGAAAAGCTCTTTTTTAGGGCTGGAACTCCAAATTAACTGGCCCATGTCCATGGGAGGTAGATTCTCAGAGTGTCTGAGCTTTGTCTTCATTACTAAAACATTCATATTCCACTGCTATGACAATATTTTCCCTTTTTTGTAAGGTAATGCCAATGCAGTTAAATCTTTACACACAGCTTTGGGTTGACTTTTGTGCAAGCTACTACTGATTACATCACTTTATCTTTTATATCATAACTTCACTGAAGCAGAGAACACAGATTAGCCTTCCTGACACAGAAAATAGAGCTTTTAAAAATAATAACTCTAGAATTCTTTATTCTTAGTGAAGTAGATGCATGATACTCTATATCATTGCTTCCATATTTGCACTTTAAGTCCATGAAATAACCAACTTACTTTTGGAAAAGCATTTTTATAAATGTTTTTTCAGGTAAGATTCTTAATTAGTACAGAAACATGGTCCATATTTACATCCAAGCTTAGAATCATAGATTCACTAAGGTTAGAAAAGACCTCTAGGATCATCAAGTCTTCTGAATCTCCACTTAATATCTGTATAGTGTACGTATGTGTGATGGCTCTATACCCTTTTATTGAACTAAAGTCAGGTGTTATTCTGATATCAGTGACTTTGTAGGACTGAATTTGGCCCTTAGCCAGAAAATCCATTAAAAATAGCTTTTTAAATCAGATGCCTGTTCTAAGTGATATCACTGTGCATCTTCACAGGCATGATTTCCTCAGGTAAATTAAACCAGCTTGAGGAACCTTTTTTCTTCCTGGAATTTACCTTTTCAAACAAGGAATCTCACATGTGAATTGTGCACCACCAAGTTATATAGCAAAGTCCACCATGAAAGGAAATACTTCCAATCATCTTTGCTCTTATCAAGCAGCCTACAGCCCATAGACATCCCAAAGGGCAAAAAAAACACACAAAAAAAGAAAGTAGTAGCAGTTTCTGTGCAGAAACTACCCGTTAGGTGTAAGTGGAGATGACAGCAAAACTCATAGGCTGCAAACCTAGCAGTCTTTCTGCTTTTGCTGTAAAAGAGAGAAGACATTCCTAATTTTCCACCTGTGTGGGCTTATAATGGATTTACCCACTGATTCCAAGAAGCTGTTTGAAAGGCATAGCCCAGAGAGGAGAATCATGTCCCTCAGTCTGTCTTTTCACTGCATTACTGCAATGCCTGTAACATATCTTTTTAATGAGCACATTTAATCTCAAAGAGAGTCCTGCAGAAGATTGCTGGCATGACAATACAAATGGCTCTGTTTTCCTGCTAGGCACTGGAGCAGGGGCACCAGTGGCAATTAGTTTTGTCACTAAGGCAACTACTGGCAGGAAGGGAGGAAGAAAGGATTTTACAGAGCAATTCTCCTATGGCTGCTATGGAGCAGCTTCTCTAACACACAAATCCCTCCCTTGGAGCACATGAATGCCTGGTTTATTGCACGTGAAATTATTTACCCCTGCAATACCAGGAGAGCAGACAAGGGCTGCAGGGTGTCAAGGAGGTGAAGCTGCCTGCTGCAGCATGGTCTGTGCTCTGTCTGTGCATGTGTTCCATGACCAGGTGAACATGAATCTGTTTAAAGCAAGGCAAGATGCTCCCCTCCTACCTCCCCCGCCTCCTTCCCCAGCATAACACAAACCAGAAACC
Source organism: Brachypteracias leptosomus (assembly GCA_013401335.1). Classification (NCBI taxonomy): domain Eukaryota; kingdom Metazoa; phylum Chordata; class Aves; order Coraciiformes; family Brachypteraciidae; genus Brachypteracias; species Brachypteracias leptosomus. Next base: position 233,560 of record VYZX01000838.1, read on the forward strand.
ACACAATCATGCCAGAATGAGAGAATCAATTACATCCCTGTCTCTTAGGAAGGAGCAGAGCCCATAATGCAGATGTTTTTACAGCTGTGAGTACTGCTGATGATTTAATGGTTTAGGATAATTGATCCAGAGCAGAATTGTTTTTACAGATGAGGAGGGGAAAGGGTTTGAGGGGAGGGAAAAGGGAAGAGGGTGATAAATGTAAGCAAAAAAAGGATGTGAGCTGCCACTAAATGTATTTTTATTTGACAAGACACAGCACTTAGAAATAACGTTTAACAGAGGCAGTTGGGAGGGAGACCTAGCACACAGAGCACCAGTAATCCCAGTGCCTGCTGAGTCCCCACTGGCTCTGGAGCAGCTGCTGCTCCCTGTACTCACAGTGCTTCCCTTTTTGCATGAAGTCTGTGCTTTGCTCACAGCAAGTCATCAAAAGAGGCTTGAGAACAGACTGAAATGCAATTCACAGCTTTGTTTTCTGCACTGGTAAATACTTCTCCCCTCTAACTGAGTTACCTGTGCTGTCAGAGTTATCAAGTTTGCTACTGATGTCTTTGCTGTAATACCAAGTCATGACCCTTCTTGCCCATATTATCTAATAATGAGACAACAAACAGGTAACCTTGGTACTTGGGAGTTCAGTGTGTATTATTTATCTAGCAAGATCATATTAGAATCCATCTTAAATAAGAAAATCCCAGTCGTAGGATACTGACACATAATTTTCTTTCCCTCTTCTCTGCTATATACATAATATTTAAGACCAGCCTTAGACACAGCAAAAAAAACCCCAAACAAACCAAGAACAATTGATCATTATTTTTTATCATTATCAACCTTAACAGAACAAATACTTTTAAGGGCTAAATAACCAAAGGAGGATAATAAAGCAAGACTTCCCATTGCCTCATAAGCAAGGAATAGATCTGCTCTAGGTCCTGTGTCACACCTACAAGATGTGTGGGCTATGGCATCAGGCACATTATTGGGCAACTGAAGCTCCCTCTGGATAACTAAAAGATGGTTTCCCCATTGGTCATAAATACAAAAATCAGTATTCCTATACTGCTGCTGTTAGTCATAGTGGTTCTGGGTAGCCTCAACATCCAGGTTTATAGTTTTTCCAAATGTTAACATCATGTAGCTGGTGGATTTAATAGATTATACATAAAAATAGTAATTGTTACTATCATTTATGCATGATTAATAATAAAAATAGATTTAGTCTTTTGTCTCGTCCCTGCACAGTTACATCTTGGAATATTTATCTGGTAAAATCAAGTTTTATTTTTAAATCTATCTTCATTTTTAAATCTATCTTTACTTACTCATATCCTCAGAATTACTTGTCTTGGATGTTTCTTTGCTAATAATGTCAAACCCAGAGTAACTTCCACTAAAATATATTATCAAATTTTTGATAGTGTTCAGAAAAGTAGAAGTTATTTTAAATCTAAAGAGACTAAAGTCTGTGGGTGACATTCACAGATGGTGTAAATAGCACCACAGATTTCACCAGCATCCAGTGGTATTTGCCAGGTTTACTCCTGCTGAGGTGTGGGGTCAGTAAGTCTGATATTTTCTGACATTACTACTGCAGAGATTTTTGTTTGCTTGGTTGGTTTATTTTCCCATTTCCATTTGCTAGGGTGTCCTATTGTTGTGCTTGTAAATCCTTCAGAAAATCTCTAATTTTGAAATCACTGGAAAATGCCACTGATTATGAAATGTCCCCATGAGCCAGAAAATAAGCAAACAAGAAACAAACCAACCAAACTGAAAAACAAGTGCAGTGATTTAGAGAATTACTAAAAACATCTCCATGGCAAAACTTAATGTCCCAGTGTTGCTGATATCATATACCATATTTTTTCAGAGTGCATGTAGATGCTTTTGGGGGGAAATGATTTCTGTAAGCACCTTCCAATCATGTCACCTCCACGTACAAACATGATGGACCAACTGCTCTTGCCTTTTGCACCTTCTCCTCACTTGTCTCAAAGAGAAGAAACCCAACCTGGGCTTCAAATTGAAGCCCAGATCAACTTTGGCAGCACTAAGTTATGGAAAGATGGAAGCCAAGGTGGTCACATCCTCCACAAGCTACTAAAATGAAGGTGGATGTTGCAACATTAAATGGGTGCTCCAAAGTGCTCCTCTCTGAGGTGTAATATACATTCCAAGACTATATGGCTCTGAACTATAAACTCCAGCCCAGGGCTTTAACTATAAACTAGTTAAACTAGTAGCAATTAACTACTTAATTTGGCTTCATCATCTGAGGCAGGTAAGAATAATTTTCTATGATTTACAGTTGAGGAAAGAACTTCTTCTCATAGATTCTGAATGTTCACACCTCCCACAGGTTTCAGGAGAAATCCAAATACACATTTAATTCTGAGAGCATGTCTGTTTCTTGTATCAGTTGGTATCACAAAAAGCCAAGACCTTTCCCTACAAGCTTCACCACACTTTTAGAGTCATAAGTAGAAAATAGACAAATGAAGAATAAAAGTTGTGAGAGTTCATGGGTCAATTTTGCTGCCACATCCACTGCTGGTTTCAAGCCACTGACTTCAGCTGAAGCTTGTTAGAGGAACATTAGGCCTCCATCCATTTTTTATTCTTGGAGAAATATACTCAGGGCTTTTTAAATTATAAATCTTAACCAGCTGATCAATGGCACAGACTTAAATGATTGTATTGTAATTACATTTTTAGCAGAAAAAAATCCTAATTCTTTCAATTGCTGTTTATCTGTGTTTTTTTAGACTTTTTAAAGTCAACAACAGACTTCCACAAGATCTTATTTGTTACTAAAGGAAGAAAAAGCAAATGGTCATCAGATTACCTTGAGTATAGAGGGACTCTTTGTAGGAATCAGTGTGGGAGTTCAGAAGTTTCTGTCCTTGGTTTGTTTCCTGTGTGAAACAGAGAAATATACAGCAGTGATCAGCAAGATTGCAGCTGGACCTGTTTGAATGATCATCCCCAGATACAGTACATCAACGTGTTGCATCTGATTTCATTCCAGCAAGCTGATGAAAGAACAACAACCTACAAACACATCTTGGCAGATATCAGCCTAGCAGCAGGTTAAAATTCCCTGAAAATGTAAAGCAGCTGTTCCATAAGGGAAATGTTTTACATCTGCTTTACCCTGCTCTTAGACAATGAAGGAAATACTGTAACAGAGGATAATTAAGTAGAAAAAAAACAGGTTTCTTGGAAAGGCTTGCTCTTTAAATGTTTGTGCTCCTTTTATTCACATTAAGTTAACCATAACACTTGCAATTTGAGGAGTATGCACCAACCATGCTGCCACATTAGGTCCCTTCACAGCCATACATCAGTGCCAAGTTCCCAAGCACCTGCTCAGCATTCAGTTAAGCACATTATTTTGCTATGGCACAAAGCTATTACAACAGGCTTACTTTAGAAAAAAAATGAATCATGCTCTGATTATTGACTGGACTTGGTGTGCATCAACTCTGAGGGAGTGTAAGCTGACTGGGTAAAGTAAATGTCCACATTTAGTCAGTATTGCTTCTGGAGAGAACACATTAACTGCTTGGTTGTACCCTGGGTTGCCAAACAGTGACAGAAAAATAAGACTTCAAAATGCTGAAGAGTAGACTGAGGACTTTGATGTGAAGGGTGGAGGCTGCTGAGTAATGTTTGCTTCCAGTATTTCCCAATGCTGTTACTTTACGTGATCATCTTGAAAGAAAGGGAGAGAGCCCTACAGATGGAAAGGAGGTGGATGTGGGCAGACTTGTTGAACATTTTGAGAAGCTATTAAAAATGTCCCCTGCAACTACCCAGGAATGCCCTGTGCTCCTGTAATGATGTAGAAACTATTTGTGAACAAGGTAATTGAACATGTGCAAAGCCTTGTAAAGTAATTACTGAACTTAACATAAAATATATGTGATAGTGAATCAATAGTTTCCTTATGTTTCATGCAGAAATGTTAGTATTCTTTGCAGGAATTTGTGTGTAGTTTAAACAAGGGTTTATAAATAGCTCACATTTAAATTTGGGTTTCACAACAGGGTAGGAATATACTACAAGGGTTTAAGTTAGAAAATAATGAACCTAATGGCTTTTCAATGGACTTAATAGCTGGTTAAATTTAAGGGAATTGTGAGCATCCACCCACCGCTTCTCCAAGGCAGCATGAAAAAGCAAAGGAATGGAAAAAATTCCATGGGGGTTTTTTGAGAGAGAAATCTGCAATGGAGCTGTTATCACAGAATCACAGAATGTCAGGGGTTGGAAGGGACCTCAAAAGATCATCTAGTCCAACCCCCCGCCAGAGGGATCACCTAGAGCAGGTCACACAGGAACACGTCCAGGCGGGTTTGAATGTCTCCAGAGAAGGAGACTCCACAACCTCCCTGGGCAGCCTGTTCCAGTGTCTGTCACCCTCACCAGGAAGAAGTTCTTGCTTATGTTTACCTGAAACCTCCAGTGTTCCACCTTGTACCTATTGCCCCTTGTCCTATCACTGAGAAGAGCCTGAGTCCATCCTCCTAACGTTTGCCCTTTACATATTTATAGACATTAATAAGGTCACCCCTCAGTCTCCTTTTCTCTAGGCTAAAGAGCCCCAGCTCCCTCAGCCTTTCCTCATAAGGGAGATGTTCCACTCCCTTCAGCATCTTAGTGGCTCTGCACTGGACTCTCT
>VYZX01000841.1:1773-70730 GCA_013401335.1 Brachypteracias leptosomus
GACACATTGCTATCTCTGGTAGCACCTTATTTCCCAGGCAGACCATCCGATTTCAGTAGTATTAATGAGTCCATTATCATAACAGAAGGAATGTTGTCTGTGATCATTCACTCTTCACAACAGTGTGACTGAGTGCTCAGGTGTTTTAGTCCTGCACATTGTAACGTTGCTGCAGTTTCCTCTTCAAAGGAACATCTTTAGGCAAACTACCTCCCCAGAGGATATAGCACCATTTATAAAAGGCTTTATTTGGAACTCTTAAGTGATCATTTGTATAACACACTGTATTTCTAGACTCTTGACTAGAGAGGATGGGAACAAAGAACTAGAACTGGCAAGGCAGATGCCAACGAGAACCACAAACTATAATATGCTCTTGCTCCAATCCAGCCCAATACTGAAATACTTAAAGTTGACACTACTTGTATGCTTAAGTCTTTGTACGAGAAGCTTTGGATTTTGCCTTGTCAGGGCTTATGGCAGTAAAAAAAAATATTTTGGTGCTGGACATCTTACAAAGAAGACATACTGCTGTTAGCTCAGTTTTACAAACTGAACTGCAGAATCCAGTCCTGCAATGTACAAATGGATCACTGGACTAAGGAATGATAAATTCAGATCTCACTGCAGTCAAAGTCGCTGTGTGATATTGTCCCAAACTGCAGTGTAATCTATCTCTATCTTGGAGCTAGAGAAGTACTTTCTGCCTTTATTTCTTATGTATCAGAAGTCCTGTGATTATAGAGACAGAATTTGGAGAAAGAAGTATTATATTTTTGACAGACCAACTGATGTAGTTGGGAAAAACAGGCAAAATTTTGACCACCAATTCTTTCTCCAGGTTGGAAACAAAAGCAGCAAAATTTGTGCTAAGTGCTAGTTGTGAGTGGCTGTTCTATGTCAGTGATCTAACCCATGCATTTAAATAGCTATGTAAATTATTTATGAGGGCCTGGTTAGTAAAAGAGTTTATTATAATAAAAAAAATAGTCTGACAGCAATAAAGAAAGACAATTTAGCACCTGGTATACAGTGTCTGTTGAAGGGGAGGGTAGCAGGAATTACAATATCAGAAAAGTCTAATGTGCCATAAAACCAGCTGTCCTGAGTCCAAAGCTTTTGGCATTCGATTGAGTTAGTTTTCAGTCTTACCTTTTGAAGACATTTTGTGGTTCTTGAATGTCTCTTAACTACGGATCAGGGACAAAGTAATTGTTTAGGGAAAAGTGCTTACTAGCTGCAAGTATGCATTTTTCATCTTTTACTGATTATCAATGTGAATTCTTGCTGATGCATAGTGCTTAAGAGCTTCTGGGGAAAAAAAATGGGTAATTTCTTCCAAAATACTGCTTCCTAGGAGAGGAACAGACACAATTTTCAGGCATATTTTAAATTACCACCTCCTAGGAGAAAGTCTGAACTCCTCATAGCCTCAAACTGAGCATCATGAACATAAAGGGCATTTTTCTAGACTCCAAATTATAAATTGTCATGCAGATGATCAAATTTCTTTTTTATCATCAGTTTAGTGTGCTAGTGTATTTAAAGATGATCATCCTAGTATAAACACTTGCACATCCTTACCATGTTTTTTTGTTTTATTATTTAAAACACAGAATAAATAATATTTTATAATTTGGTTGGATTTTTTTATGGTAGATCACCCATGTAGTAGAAAATGTACGGCTAAATGCTGTAGAAGAGGGTTTTTTTCCAGACATAAGAAAGGGGGATTGGATTAAAACATAATATAAATGTTTTTAATACATCAAGTATTCCTACAAAGCAACTACATTTTTGTTGCATGTAAGTATGATAAGTAATATCCAGCTTCCATTTCCCATGTTTGAAGGTGATCAGGCACTTATGTCCTATAGAATTTTCCTAAAGCTATTCCATGGAAGGCTGCTAACTGCCGCAGTCGTATCTACTGCTTATTTGAGCTAAGATGTCTCTAAAAATGTGCTTCCATGAACTTGTCATCTAGCTGTACTTATTTTTGACAACGCCTGGTTGATCTTATAAGCTTCATGTGGCTTGAGAGGACAAAGAGTTTAGTCTAAAAGCCTCTGTAATTTAAGTTCTCCTTTGTATCAGGGGGTATATCTGTTCTGTCAATGGTCGTTTTACTAGTTTGACAGTCTTTAGTAAAGTAATAGATTGGGTGGAGGGGTAGCAAATCAGAGGATGTGGCAGAAAGCGAGGAGGACTAACAGCTGTCAGAACATCTCACAAAATATAAAAGGAGATGAGTGTCAGGAATTATTCAACAAACTATATCAATATTGTAAACTAGTTTCCTGGTTTCAAGCAATTACATTTGTTTAACTCACTTTTGTAGTGTTTTGATTACCTTTTCTATGCTCAATTCCTTTATTCTTTATGGAAAAAGAAAGCTAATACATGTGTATTTTGCGATCTGTTTACTTTTTCCTTAAGTGACTTTGCCCTGCCATTCTATGACATGACATATTATTCTAAAAAAGTTTTGGAAAATATTCATGCCTGAAATGTTTTTGATTGTTTTGGTCTTAGCATCAACCATGAATTAATGCTAACAGCTCCAGCAATTCCAATGGGTTAGAAACTGGTGCAAGTGTTAAATTACTCAATTCCTGCCTCATAACTTCAGTTTAAGCTTGACTTCCATTAGCAGCTGAAAGTCTCCAGTCAGAAAAATCTCAGAAGTTTTATGCAAATTGTTGTAATTCTATTTTATGCAATGTATTGTGATTGCTATTCTCCCTTCAGAGTCAAAGCAATAGAGTGGAGGTAGAAAGGTGTTTGGGAGTGCCAGTAGGGAAGAAGAGCAGGTCTTTTGCTTTCACTGTACTTGACTTGAACTTGACTTTTAATTCCTCACCTGTGCAAGTACTGGATTTGCTTGCTGGTTCAGAAAGTTCCTTCTAGCAATGAATGATGCCAACATTTGATAAGAGGAGTTTCTATCTTGGAAAATATTTTTTAAACTCCGTTGAGTAAACCGATAAAGCAACAATGCTGAGTTAGTCAAAGCTTCACAGCTTCTGAATGTGTTGGTCCAGGGACAAACAGGAAGGATGAGAAAGCAGAGGAGCAGGAGCACTGTCTGTGTGGAGGGTGCAATGTGCTTCTTCTTGCCCCTCAGGCATATCTGAGAGTAGCAGCACGTCAAGACTCCAGTAAGCAATTTATATGAAATGGGAATCTGGAGTTAGGCAGCCAAATATTGAAGAATGTTTTTTTTCCCCTCCTAGTGTAGTACAATTAGGAAGCTACATTGAAATAGCATTAATTGGAAAGTAGGGATGTTTAACCCTTTTTATCTTTATGTTTTAATTGTACTTGGTGTCTTTTGATTTTGTTTTAGATTGTTTCTAGTGCATTTTACAAAGTATATATATGTTACACCCAGACATCTTCACATTCAGGGTTAACCAAACCTTGAGATGTGCTGCTGAGTGGAGAGAGAGGTGACAGCTACAAGTACCAGAGAAAGCCCCAGTTCTTACTGATGTGCTATGGGATGTTCACTGCCCGTGTGGAGCAGACAGATATCCTTACTTAATTGCACTTCTGCTGAAGAGCTCTCACAAGATGTGTTATGCTCCATTTATCTCTTTCAGGAGTCAGCCCTGAAACACAGGAATTTATATTTCTGTTAGTTGACATTTTGCATAATGCAGCAGAACATAAGTGGATATGGCCTGGAATTTGAGTAGGCGCTGCTGAGCCTAACTCCAACAGAAAATGCACACCTTGTAGTACAAAATCAAGCAAAAAAGCCTCAGGACCTGCATTTTTCAGGATAACAGACTCTCAGCTGATGTACAACAGCTATGGCTCCCAAGTGGTGTGGTTAAATATGAATTTTAGAATGGGCTGTGACCCCACAGTGTCCCCACAGCAGCCACTGGCCCTAGGCCAAATGTACACAGGTGTGGCACACTCCTACACTCTCTAGCAGGCATCCTTTTCATCCCACTGCCCTTCTCTGGATGCAGCACACTGCTCATATGGAAGAGAAATTTACAGCACATATATTTGCCCAATATCAGCCTCCTTCCATCTTTCAGTGGGCAATGGGATATGGTGTGGTAGGCCCACACCGGCCCATCCATGCAGCAGGACATGTTTATGCCTGTAGTGACAATAGCTCAAGCCTTCTTCTTACTTCTTTTTGGGGTTAGGATTTCTTTCCTTTCCTTTCTTTTTTCTTTTCTCTTTCTTTCTTTTCTGCCTTCTGTGGAGCTTATCCAACAGGCATAGCTGAGTGTGAATTTAGATGTAGACTATGGGCAAGTTTGGGCCTTAATCCACACAGAAGAGTTACTAAAGAGGTAGGTGAGAAACACAAAGCTCCACTGTTGCAGGCTCTAAGGAGATAAAGAGATTGAGAAAATCCCCTAAGAAATTCAGTCAGGATCCCAAATGTCAGAAAGCAGGTGGTAGCACCTCTACATTGCACAGAAAATAAATCCTTCACCAGTTATCAGTACTTAAACCAGAAGTACAGGGTAGTGTACTGCTGGGCTGAAAACATGCTAAATTTTAATCCAAACACCAATTCTCCCATGTCCCACATGATTACGGCCTTTACATGTGAAGTGTATAGTAACTCCACAGTATAACTACACTGCTGCTGTTACAGCACCAGAGAAAATCACCTGCTGCATGATTTTGTTGTTCTTAGGAAAACTGTGATCAAGTGTTATAAAGTATCTAACCTAGCCTGTTCCTCTGCATTAAATAGGACTGGTGGTAAAGGCAATCAGCTCCTCCTTTTCCCTGAGTTTTTTACACACTATAGTTCCTTACAGAAACTGCCAGGTCTCTTGTTATCAATCACGTATTATGAAAAACTCCTCTAGATTGCCTGTAATTAGCCATGTAAAATTGAATTTATCATTCCACTGGACGTTATGTGGTTACCCACTAACTTGCTTACTAATACCAGATGTAAATCTGACCCGTAAGTAGATGCAATACGCTAATAAGTTGTATATAGAATCATTTAAGTAGCTGCATAAAATCTCACTGTGTATTGTATTTCTTTCCATGCACCTTGCATAGTATTAGGAGAATTTTACTGGAACTTGACTGGAACACATTCTGCCTTTGAAAAAACTTGGAATTTTTGTGAGAATCCACCCTCTAAAAATACTAACATCTGGTTTGTGTCAGCATCCCATTTTAATTTTATATGTTCATTTTTACCAGTAAGGATAAAGAGGTATAATAAGTTTATGTGATGGAATGGTTCTTATTTTTTATCTACATAACTGTGTCTGTTTCTTTTCATAGAGAGAAATTCTAGAACAGCAACAGCAAGAGAGATATGACACAAGTTTTCATAGTATGTGTATGTTCTGCGATCAAGAATTCACAGGAAACAGGTTGGTTTATTGACCTGTTTTGGTTTATTTTTTTTCATATCTGCTGAGCATCTTTGTTTATAGTTTCAATGTCATCGAGCCACTTAGTGCCTAATGGTAGGACTCAGAAGATAGAATTAGTTTTAAGGTGTAGTTTAAGTATTTCTTTCATCTGCAGTTCCATTTTAAATCCCGTCCTACTTCTCAATCCTTTATTTATTCCAGTACAACTTTTTATACTACACAGTAAGCTGGAGATGGGAGCTGAACCATTTTAAAGAGAGGCACTTTTTTGGCAGTTGTTTTAGTGGCAAGAAGAGCTGTTTAAGCCAGTATGGCTGTTAAAAAGTATTTCTATCCAGTTACACATTTTTCTATTTAAACCTCACCAAACTGCTATGAATTTGAAGATTAAATGAAAAAGAGAAGATGAAAACTAGAGCAAGAATTGAGTGCTCTGCAGCATCAGTCAAGTGTGAGCAGGAATAGCATTCAAGTACTCACTCCAAAGAACCTTTGTTTATACACAGTACCTCGGTTTCAGCTGAAGAGACTGAATCTTATCTCTGAATGTCTGTTCTAGTACTCTGCAAAGGTAGAAGAACACAGGGTCATGTCCCTGCAGGTCATCCCAATGTTGTGCGAGTGTCCTGTTATCTGAACTACTTGATGTAGTGAAGTTCACATCATTCACCCCCCAAGAGCTTTATCCTCTGGTTACTCTTGGGTCTGAGAGGTAGAATATGTGGTTTGAAAACTGCACGTGGACTGTGATAAAAGCAAGGCTTAGCAGTGTCGATACTGAATATTCCTTTACTCCTCAAAAGCAGAAGCTGAGGCATATAGAGATGTTGGGCACCTAAGGAATTAAGCATTATGTCTCTATTAGAAAAATGTCTTATTTAAACATCCATTGTGTTTGTTCGTGCATACTTTTGAGTGCTGTTTGTGTTGCCAGTGCTGTGGGACACAATATTGATGTAAAAGCATATCACATCCAAGAATTTCTGCTCTGCTAACTAGCATAGAGAAGACTTACAAATGACTTTTTAGAATGTTTCACAAGACAGTTGTTTGAAACATGTGATTTGCTTATTCAGATTAATAAATGAGCTTTGCTAACAGTGAGAGTCAAACTATTTTGTAATTTTCATTTAAAGGATTGTATTTCATGCATGCAGAATAAGCAATTGAATGTTGGCTGATCATTCAGCAGAGCTGAAATTGAAAACTTCCCTTTTCAATAAAGTTGCATTCTTTTTTTCTAGCAATTGCAGAAACACTATTATTGTTTATTTAATGTTGCCTTTTATTCCTTTTTACAGCAATTGTATTTTGAGTCATTGAATAAGTCTCATATGTATCCAAAAATACATAACATTCTTTTGAATGTCTTTTGTAGATCTCTCCTTCTCAATCACATGGCAAGAGAGCATGATTTTAACATTGGGCTGCCAGATAACATTGTGAATTGCTATGAGTTTTTGGCTGTATTACAGGAGAAGCTCAACAAGTAAGTATTTTTTTTGCTTGTGTTTTTTTTTTTAAACATTCATGGTTAGGTAAGAAGAAACAAAGAGAGAATCCAAGTTTTTTGCGAGTGCTCTTAGAAGACTTTTTGTTGACTTATTGAAAGCTCTTTCATAACAATTCATAGTACGTGTTTGCTGGAAAAAAATGGAGTCACATGCGGTGCTTCAGTTGTTATACATTGCAGTTTCCAATGACATCAATAATAGCACGTCCCTTTTTCTCATAACTGTTAATGTTCTTCTTTCTCATCATAACAATGTTTTTGCTAAACATGTCTTTAATCACTGAATGCAGTGCCAATCTTCGTTTGCCTCGATATATAGATAACGTAGGATGTTTGGTCTCTCCCTTCTCTACTCCTTAGAGCATACAACCCAGTGCAGAATGGGAAAGCCACTGTATATGCTGCCTCAGAATTATGTCAACCTGAGATAGCTGAAGAAGTTAAAAGGGGAATTTGGGAGGAGAACTTGGGTAACAAAGAGCAAGAAACTCTTCACTTTGTATTTTCTTTGCAAGTATCTAAGTATTGTTTACGGATTTCATAAATGGGACTATTATAAAGTATGCCACAAATATAGATTGAGCTCTAGCAGAAAATATAGTTCTGTAAGAGTGAAACTGCAGCTTTAACAAGTTACTAGATTTCAATGCAAGCTATAATCAAAGACTACAGGAGAAATTTGCCTAAATCTTAGGCTTAGTTATGAAAAGCTATAGAACAGTGGGAAAATTAGGATACGGAAATTAGATTAAATATCCTTCCAAGTAAATTTAGGGTCCATTGGTTTGTGCATCTGGAAGAAAAAAAAAAAAGGTGGGGAAAAAAAAGAAATTCAAAGGACAGAAAAGTCAACAGTGCTCTCTAATTTAGTCTTTGGCCTGACAAAGAAACATGTAAACTTATTCCAGAAATGAAGATGTGTTAAGAATGCCTTTTATGTTGTCATTTGCGTTGCCTAATGCACTGAGTTACCATGCTCACTGAGAAATACTAGCATTACTATTTATAAGTAGGACCTGAGGCTTTCATTTAGATGGAGTTTTCTCTGTAGTTAATACACATGCTGAAATTGCTTCCAAAGCAATGAAAGGCCACTCCTCCTACTGCTAAGAAAAGACTTAATAACATTTTCAGGTACCATTCTGGCTATTAAGAGGAGAAAAATTTTGTTTCAGGCAAATAGCATGACGACATTGTGTATGTCAAGGAAAAGCATTACATACTCTTCCTTTCACAAGTAGAGCAAGCACTTTGCTGTTAACAGGCGAAGCAGAGCAGATATTAAAATTCATAGATGTACTCTTCTATTGGTCCTATGGTTTACCAAGATGACAATATTTAGATTTTGAAACTGCAGGCACAAGGAGAACTGAAAGCTTCCTTACCAGTAAGCCTCAATTTTACAGCAGTTCTTGGAAGGCAAAGTGTTACTAAGAATCCTGAATTGCTGCTCCACACACAAGAATCACAGAATAACAGAATGGTAGGGGCTGGAAGGGACCTCTGGAGATCTAGTCCAACCACCACTGCCAAAACATTTTCACCTAGGGCAGGCCACACAGGAACACGTCCAAGTGGGTCTTGAAAGTCTCCAGAGAAGGAGACTCCACAACCTCTGGGCAGCCTGTTCCAGTGCTCTGTCACCCTTGTAGTAAAGTAGTTCTTCCTCCTGGATTGAGGTGGAACTTCCTGTATTCCAGTTTGTGCCTGTTGCCCCTCATCCTGCCACTGGGCACCACTGAAAATAGACTGGCCCCATCTTCCTGACACACACCCTTCAGATATTTATAAACATTTATTAGATTCCTTCTCAGCCTTCTCTTCTGCAGGCTGAGGGGAAATCTGGGTGCACCTTTGCCGAAGCAGTATGATGGTTTTCAGGGTGTAGATACAGACCTTCTAGGCACAATATTAGTGTTTTTTGTGGGGGCAACTGCTTGAGCAGGAAATTAATTTTCTTCTTCAACATCTATATCTTAAACCCCAAGGGAAATCACAGAAAGACCTGACCCCCACACTGTTACAACTCCTTCTGACTATAAAATCCAGCATGCTTTCATCTGTGAGTAAATGAAAAAAAAAAAAAGTGATCATTTTAATTTAGAGCCACTGCATTTTTTTAGTATCAATGAGTTTTGTATCTTAAAGTGCTGTCATTTATCCCTCTCATCAAATTGTTTTTTCTGCTAGCAAGCATCTCCAATACAAAGTTATAATGCCACAGTTAAAAAGTTTTTATTTCACAAGAAATTATTTTCTAGAGGTTTTTCCTATCCTCCTGCAGAGATAATTTTTCAAAACGCCTCCATCTTGGTAGGATATGTAAGCCATCACTCATAAGAAAAATGTTTTAGCACCTTGGCTAACTAGAGACTCAAGACCTACCTCCATTGAACAAGGATATTCCTGTAAGCTCAGGGCTCTGCTACGTCTGTGCTGGGAAAAAAATGACCATCATCTGTTTCAGGGAGAATCTCCCATTTTAGGCTGAAATGCAGATTACGGTCCTCATAGGCCACTGTCTGAGTCAAGAGATTTGACTTAATGCTTTATAGGCTCAACTTTTAGGTGCCAGTTGGTACTACAGTGGAGAGAACAATTATTTTATCATACTCATAATAGAAAATTTAAGACAGCATATATGCTTCTGTTTTGTTTTAATTGCTCTGGAAGACATACTGTGGTAAAATTATCACTTGTTGATGAATGTTTTCACTTCTCAGGTAATATGTATATATATAATAATTATATTTACTAAATTTTATATTTCAAGATTTCAAAACCTTTTATCACTCTGGCAAACTTTCATTTAGCCTCTCTGTTGAGTTAGAAGCATAAAACTTTCTGGTTAGTTAATTTAAATTGTCTTTATAGATATAAAGCACATTCAGAGTTTGGGTTTTTTCATTTTGAATTACAAAGAAACAGTTCCTGATGGATTGGATGCCAGTATACATGAATGATGAGTTAAGAGTTCAGATGTTGACCTATCAGTGACTCTCCTGTGCCCTGGCAGGACAGTTTTGGGTAGTCAGCCTTTTTTCCCACTTTGCATGCGGGGCAAACAGTAAACATTTTTATTATCAATTTTATCATCTCTGTGTTTTATTGACTCTACTGTGATCTAAGATTTATCTGGTACTTTATTTTTTCAAATAACCTTTTTTTTTCATTTAGCTTCCTCTTACATGCTTAGGCTTGACCTTGCTGTATATATATCCAACTTATTTATGGATATTCTCTTGTACTATTTTTGTTTTAACATTTTGACCTGTTTAACTTCTTATCTTAGTTTGCAGTGTTTATACTGTGAAAAAGTCTTCAGAGACAAAAACACACTTAAAGATCACATGAGAAAGAAGCAGCATCGCAGAATTAATGCCAAAAACAAAGAATATGACAGATTTTATATGATTAATTACTTGGTAAGTGGTTCTGTGAATAATTAGTAAATTGACTAAAGCGATACAGACAATATCTTGTTAAAAGTGAGTCATTCCAAACCAGCAATTAGCACAAAGGTCAAAAATCAAGTGAAGGACTCTTAAGAAAGATGCTCATTTATGGTAGGATATTCTGGATAATTGTTAAACTAAGGAACAGTAAACATTTGTTGTTGAGAATTGATTTTGAGAGATGCAAAAATGCAGCTTGAAGAGACACTAATGATCATGTCATTAGTGCTCAGTCTCTGCTTTAATAACCAGAAGGGAAAATGAGATAGAGTAATGAAGTAAATGGAGGTCTAACTTGCATGCTATTGGCTTTGAGCTCATTTGCTACAAACCTTAAGCTGGAAGTGCTCTTCAGAGTATAAATTAAATGCAAAGAGGAAGAAAATGAAAGATACATAGATGAAAGAAAAAGTGTTCAGATTTAGCCTCCAGGTAGGTGTATGTTGCTAGTTATTAATATTTTTTATGTCAGACCTTTGAGAGTGTGTATGAGTGTGTGTGTGTAACAGATTTTCACTTGTTGTCTTCAAGTCATGAATACAGGAGCTGCTTCCAAAGGTACTACATTCTGTCCCAGAAATAACTACATTTCACCTGAACTAGTCTTTTTGCTTTCTGCATGTGTTGGTAGCCAGGTTATAAATAGGCATCCTTGACTGTTTTACCTACTTTTTCCCTTTAATTTCTCTCCTTGATTTTTACTTTAATACTGAGGAAGAAAGTTATATATTCAATGCTCTGCCAAGTCCCTTCTGCCCAAGATGGAGTGAATTCAACCTGTGATCCTGCACACTTTCCTTCCAAAAATCAATAGTCTGAAGCCTATATTTTCTTTTCTACAATTCAGATATCACTGCTTTAAAAACTGACCCATACTTGCTGCACAGAGGTGAAAAAGTTTTGAAGTCCTGCAGAATAGATTTTCCCAGTCTCTCAAGAGAACCGAGCATTCACTTCTTCCTTGGAAGTTAGCAGATTTGAATTAAACGTTGTACTTAAGTTATTTTAATAGTTTCGTTCTTCTCTGATGGTCCTGCAGGTAATCTTATGTTTTCAGAACTTAGCATCCTCTTTAAATTACCTTCTATCTCTAATTTGCATTCATTGTTCCGATTTTAATCTGTCCTAGAAGCACAGAGAACCATGTGATACTCCTTCAGAAACTATAGAGACATGTAGGGGTGTCATAACATCGGTGCAGACACAGCGGCTGTGTCACGTTAATAAGCAGAATATGTCAAAGTAAATACAACAGCAAGACTAATATTCATATACCTAACCTCTGCTACCCTCTCCAGTTCCTCCAAAACTGGTGGTCTTGTCCATGCTGTCTACTGAGAACCATTGTGGCCTGTACACATCCTGAACTACATACAAGCATTATCTGAGTAGTGCTGCTGGCATGGCCAAAGAACATGCAAACAGTATGGATAATCACAGGACAATGCTCAAGTCAGGGCCATGGTCCTCTTTAGTTATTGCTGTTATTCTGGGCAGGACTTAGCAGAGTAACTTTTTCATAGAATCATAGAATGCTTTAGGTTGGAAGGGACTTTAAAGATCATCTAGTTCTACCCACCCACTGCCATGGATATGGACATCTCCCACTAGACCAGGTTGCTCAAAGCCGCATCCAGCCAGGTCTTGAACATGTACAGTGATGGAGCAGCCACAACTTCCCTGGCCAACCTGTTCCAGTGACTCACCACCATCATAGTGAATTATGCCAGCCTGAACCAATTCAGGTGTTGATCACGTAGCAGCATCACTTAGACTTGTATTTTTCAGGTTCTTGCTATTACAGACAGACGATGATAAATATCATAGAATCATAGAATGGCTTAGGTTGGAGGGGACCTTTCAAGATCATCTAGTCCCCCCGCCATGGCAGGGACACCTCCCACTAGACCAGGCCGCCCAGGACCTCATCCACCCTGATCTTGAACACCTCCAGGGATGGAGCATCCACAACTTCCCTGGGCAGCCTGTTCCAGTGCCTCACCGCCGTCTGAGTACAGAATTTCCTTCTAATTTCTAATCTAAATCCACCCTCTTCCAGTTTGAACCCATTACCCCTCGTGCTATCACTGCAAGCCTTTGTGAAAAGTCCCTCTCCAGCCTTCTTGTAGGCCCCTTTCAGATACTGGAAGGCTGCAAAAAGGTCTCCCCTGAGCCTTCTCTTCTGCAGGCTGAACAATCCCAATTCTCTCAGCCTGTCTTCATAGGAGAGTTGTTCCAGCCTTTATAGCCCTCCTCTGGACCCACTCTAACAGGTCCATGTCCTTCTTGTGCTGGGGGCTCCAGAGCTGGACACAATACTCCAGGAGGGGTCTCACAAGAGCAGAGTAGAGTGGCAGAATCACCTCTCTCGACCTCCTGGCCACACTTCTTCTGATGCAGCCCAGGACACAGTTGGCTTTCGGGGCTGCACTTGCACATTGTTGGCTCATGTTGAGCTTTTTGTCAACCAGTACCCCCAAGTCTTTCTCCGCAGGGCTGCTCTCAATCCACTTAGTGCCCGGCCTGTATTTGGGCTTGGGGTTGCCTTGACCCAGGTGCAGGACCTTGTTTTTAGCCTTATTGAACTTCATGAGGTTGGCATAGGCCCACCTCTCAAGCCTGTCAAGGTCCCTCTGGATGGCATACATATTAGAAAGTGTTTGCTTTCAAAATAGTCTTTAGTAAACCCTTTACTTTTGCACAGGAGAAAAAGATTAAAGGGAGGAACTTTATTTGTTCACTGGGGGTTAGTAGATTGAAGGAGAAAGAAATTTATTCTCTAATGCACATACGTAGTCTACAGTAGATTGTATTAATGTGATAGGATTCTTTCTTTCAAGCTGAGTCTAATTCAGTGAATTCTAGATGTTATGCGAGGTCCACTTTCTGTAATGACTTGATGTAGGGATTTTGCTTCCTTTTCCCCAGCACCTCACAATTTACTAGAGGATATTTTTTTTGATGTGTGCTGTCAAGCTTTACCAACTCCTCGCGGAGTCTTAAAGATCTGTGCTTTGCATTGCTGTAAATGGCCAGGGGAGTTACACAATTTCACAGACACAGATGTGGATTAGAAACCTTATCAGAAATGACAGATGTACTGTTTAAAAATTTACTACTGAATTCATCTTGACCTAAAGAGCTATATTAGTATGTTTTCACAGAAAAGTTTGAATTTTGAGAATGTAACAAAGATCCTTCTGTATGCCAGTTTGATCAAGTTTGTTTTCACTATAAAGAGACTATAAGACTAAGTAGGTCTCTAATGATAAGCATCAACGTTATCACAGTCTTATCAACTTCACTTGTAGGATATGCACCATAAAGCTTTCCTATCAGCAACTGGATCTTAAGCTATTTAAAAGAATACTTCTTTAGTATAACCGTCTTAGGGACATTATTGTCCTTTTTAAAATAATTTTCTGTTACATATTCTCTTCACCAAGCACTGTGTAAATTAGTCATATTAAGCTGGAACTAGTAATTTGCTTTATTTTGTGGCTTTTGTACTGAGAGGTTTTAAGGGGGTTTTGTTCAGATGTCCTGAGAATGTCGGCAGAATTGCCTCATGATCTTCTGTCCAGTTCTTGTGTTTTTAAGCTGATGGCAAAGCTCCCAATGATTTAATTTAGAGTGGTAGGTTTTCCTGCCTTCTTCCTTTTCCTCCATTCTCCTTTTGGCTTCACTTGTGTTTTTAGTGCAGTTGTGAGAATCTGTTTTCATAACATGAGTTCCATTCTATGTCTATGTGTTGGTAATTCCTTTCCCTAAATTTCCAATTTGGCATAGCAATGAGTAATATAACTGCAAATTCCTCTGTAAATGTTTTGGTATTCTGGGGCTTTGTATGACTTTTGTCATGACCTACAAGCTGCTTTGATTTGTCTACCCCCATATTATTGACATGTTGTTTACAGGTTAGTGTTAAGACTATTACACACTGTTGGCTTCTTTTGTTGTGTGCATGTATAATAGACTTCTTCAATAAGCAGGTATGAAAAGTGTATTAGTAAATAATTACATCAGAGTGCAAATGACTTAAAAGGCAGTGGGGTCACTTCCCCAGTGGATTTGGAGGTCTTTTGTCAGTATTGTGTAAGTATGGAAGATGATACTAATCCTATTCAGAAAGGCTTGTATAGATTGAAAAAGACCAGCTGATAGTAGAGGGTGAAGAACTGAGAAGCAATGCATCCATGATATGTATGTAGGTTATCTTCTTTTGCTTTCCTCCAAAAAAAGTACTTTGAACTTAATTTTCTTATTTCTGTGCCTATGTTAGGTCATGGCCCCATGACCCAACTTGCACAGAGACAACTAAAAACAGAGAGGGAAGAACTTTGTGGTGCCTGCTGGAGGCCATAAAAGAACAGCAGGCAGCATTAAAACATTCTTATTCCTAGCCTAAGGAATTGAGGTGGACCCAGACTGACAGGGCCTTCCCTTCTGTGTTCACTTGATTGTTACCAGCAGCACTTTAAGTATAGAGTATCCTTTGTAGGAAGCACAGATGTTTATTTTCAAATTGGTTTACTTTCAAATGGTATATATCTGAAGTAATGTGACATCACTATAATGAATGTCCTTATGACTAAGCTAGATGGATGGCTAAAAATGGTACCTGTTACTTAGTAGCAAACTTGTTTCATAAAATTCCTCAATGATAAAAATATGTTTTCTTCTTATTGCCAACCCCTAAATCATCATTATATGTTGGGGGGCAGGAGAAGAATGTAGTAAGCCTGATGGCTTACTATTTATATTTAGCCTGTTTTAACTTACACAGTGTGTGTTTTGTAAAATAGTGAAGGAAAACCCTTCATCAGATCACTCAAGACTTAATAAAATTCCCCAAGTGGGAGAATGCTTCATATTAAAATTCATCCAATGTCTATTAACTAATGTTGGTATAAGACCATCTCTTCTATGTGATAAATCATCTCAAGGTCTGCAGCAATATAAAACAATTCAGATGATTGCAGTAAGGCAGTTGTGAAGAAGGGTGAGAGGAAATTTGCAGTGTAAAGCAGCATCTGTTTGGAGTTTCTGAGCTTCGCAGGCCTGGAACTGCCTTTGCTTGTAGTTCAGTAACTACTGTTTTGGGAAAACTGCTTCAGATACCAGCTGCTGTTTCTAGTTTCTCCTATCTCAGCACTTCTCAAGTTGGGGTATGTTGCCCCAGTGGAGCACACAGACCTCCCTGTAGAACCCTTAAAACTGTGTTGAAGTTGAGAAGATAGTCTGTGAGTCAATTTATCTCTGTGTGTTTAGACTTCATTTTGGAAGATGAAATCGAACCACACACATTTGCATGCTCCCCTCATTTTCTGTAGGAGCTTCCTCTCTGTGAGGTACACAGGGAGTATTTTTTTTAAAAAAAGGTTCATTTTCCTTGGATATATAGCAAGGCCTGCCATTTTTTTAATTATGCATTTTATGCAGTTTAAGCTAATGACAATGTCATGTATAGTTTTTCCTCTGGTTTTGTAAAGAATTTCTTGGGAATCTCTAGAGATGATTGCTGGGAGCTCTTGCATCTTGAATGAAAGAGCGGGGCAAGTTAAATACTTAACAAAGGCACCATCGGTCCCAGATGCCCATCAAGCTGTAGAACTGAAAAAGTGGTTTTAAAAATAGAAAATCTTAAAAAACTGAAAAAGCTTTAAGAATGTTTTAAAGAACTTTTTCCCACCCAACTGCTCAGCTTGAGTCTCTTGGCACTTTCATCACAGTGTCCATAGTTATCCATTCACCATGCAATTTTCCAGTGATACAAAACCTGGTTAGCTTTTTCCTTTTTCCCTTTTTTTCTCCTCTGAATATAAATAGATGAGGGAAACAGAGACCTCTTAGAAAGTCCTTCCCTGCCTTCTTCACAGAAACACCATGAAGAAACAGCAACAATAACAAAGCTTGTGTGTGTTTTTTTCCCTTTCACCTTTAAGTAAAAGGTGAAGCTTAATACTGACTGCTGTTTTGAACATACTTTTTTGTGCACATATGCCTCAAGCTGGTAAGGGGAAAAATTGTGAGCATTTGTCTTCATTTTGCAGTGGTTGTGAGCCACTATCCTCTCATGAAGGTGTTAACATCAGCAGCAATAGGATACTAGTGTGCAGCTGGGAGAACATGTGGTGAGAGGTGTTAATGACTTCATGTTATCTCACAGTAATGGTGACATTAATGAGTCTCCCCTGTAACTCAGAGAGTTTACACACTACCATGTAGCATCACTGAATTAATTACCAAATTTTCATTCTATAATATATGATGACATTACATTTAGAGCTGTCTAGAGACATTTGTTTATCATTTACCTGATAGACATTAACAGCTTTGAAAATTCTCATTAAATTGTTAAATGACGGATCTCTTTTTCCAAACCATAAAAGCAAGAATAAGACTTGTTACTAAGGATGTTATTAAATGTATTTATTAGAAGGAAAACTTGAATGAAATGAAAAGATGATCTTTTTATTGGTTGCCTTTTTTTAATGGAGACAAGGTCTTCAACTATAATCTTTGTGAATCCTTCACAGACATCAAAAGTATGAGTTCAAAATACTATTCTGATTACTGGTTAGTTTGCTTAGGTTTATTTTTAAAGGCAGGGAGAATCAGAGGAGAGAAAAACACTAGCTAAAGATCACTGCTGATATTTCAGTAGAGCTCTTCAGCTTTTTATTGCCTGTTATTTATATCACAGTCATGCTGAGAGTGCTTGCCATTGTGCTGAACACTGCACAAATGTGTTGTGATATACCTTGTGCTGAAGGTCTTTAAGATATAAATAAACAACACAAAAGTAAGAGGAAGAACAGAACACCACGAATAGATATGCTTACATTCACATCTGAGAAGAAGATAGAAGAGAGTCTAGCTCAGAGATCTCTGCACTGCCTCGTACTGCCTTCCTGGAGTATTCTGTAGCTAAATTTACACCATGTGTTTTTACTGACATAACCTTGTACAAGGTGTGAGCACTGAGTGGTGTAGCTATGCCAACTGAAGTCTTAAGTGTGGAAGCTGCATTGTTTAAGCTGCATATGCTGCATGAAAAGCAAGGTGGGCAGATTGGATTAAGCAATTGTGATGGCAAACTCCAGACAGTGATAACATACCCACCCCAGGAACATCCTGGTAGTGTTGCAACACTCTAGTTTTACACAGAGTTTGGTTCCTCTTCTTGAGAGCTCTGTGCCAAAGCACTTTCTTCCCAGATGTAGGGTGGGAAATACCCCATTAAAAGACAAAAAAAAATGTTGTTTGAAAAGTTATTACTAAAGCAGAGTTGTATGACTACCTTTAACTCACAGAAATAGAAATGTAATGTTGATTGTGACTGCCCAGATGTTCATTTAGTTGATATATAAAATGTGATGTGAATTAAAAAATGTTTTTTCTGTTTCTTTTCTTTTTTCTCCCCAGGAACTTGGAAAATCCTGGGAGGAAGTGCAGTCAGAGGATGACCGGGAATTACTAGATAACCTAGAAGAGTAAGAGTTACTTACATGCCCATTATAAAGACCTACAAGACCATTATTGTTGAAAGTAATTGCAGGGAAAATTATATGCTTAGTTAATGCACAGTTAAAATTCATTTAAGCCAATCATATTGACTCCAAATTGTTCTCATCAAAGACACTAACCCACAACAAGGGTTGTAAATTTCATATTCAATCACAAGCCTATTTTTCCTTTGCACGTAACTCAAACAGCCTTTTGGATCTGTAATGAAGCAGGCAAAACGTTTTTGCTGGGTTTTTTTTTTTACTTTTGTACTAAAAAAACAGTTGAACAGCTTTTGCTCAAATTTAAAAATCAAGAGTAAGCATCAAAAATACCAGCATGAGAAAGGAATGGTGTGGAAAAGTCTGATAACAGGATTTCAAAATAAATTTCTCAACAGTGCTGATTGAGGGCAATATCCACCTCTCTTCTGCATTCTTCTGTGGTCCAGGCCCCCAGATCACTGCAGAGGTGATTTCCTTGGCTGTGGAGAATTGAATAAGCAGGAAGTAATTTGTGGGTATCAAGGCCCCTGACCTTCCTAGTTCTGTCTGTGACTTGGGTGCAATAGTATTTCTATCTCTCAGTAGAATTGGAGTTCTAAAAAGGTGTGTTGATAAAGTATTCTCTATGTGCATACCTAAATATAGCATAAATAGGTGTCTCTTTCAGGAATAATAATATTTGATAAGTAAATAACACTTAGAGTGAACTCTGCGTGATGATTATATCTTTGGCTGGTCTACTGAAAGATTAGAAAGGTATAAAAGAATTTTAGAAGACCTTATAAAAATAAAGACTGAACCCAATATTTGATGACTTGCCAAACTGGATAGAAACTCAAGTTAAGATTCTGTTTGTTAGCGCAGGCAAATTCAAGTAGGACTTACTGCCTTTCTGCACAGGAATTACCAAACAGTGACTGCTCAGTTATTCTTGAATTTGCAATTTTTTTAGACTGTAAACCAGATTCTAATCATGTATCCAGCTATAAATCCACAGTCTCTTCCACCTCATTAAAGTATTCAGTTTCTCTGGATTTAGCTCTAGTGCTGTGAGTGCAGAATCTGAAGTACCCTTTCACAAAATGTCCCTTCTCTTTTCCACAATTAAATTAATCTTTTTGACTCTTAATCATAAGAGACTGGTCTGGCTGGGAAGAACATCCTGTATGTGCAGTTTGCCTGTTCTGTGAACAACAAGCAGACAACACAGAAAAACTCTATCTTCACATGCTGGTAAGACTTGTTTTAAGTAACAGCTCTTTTATCACTTTGGAATTAAGAAGTGGGATTGTAGTCTCTTTGTTAAGATGAATCAGCTGGTGCATTAGAATGCTGTCTCCAGTGCAGAACCAAAGGACTACATGTGTCTTCAGCTTCTTGTCTCTAAAAGATGCAAAGGAGCCAAGTTTTACACTGTGGCTGACTAGCTGTTACTTGTGGTGTACAGGCTGGTACTGACAATAAAGAGGTAGCACCTTTAATATTACTAGTGGCTTGGTGGTTTAATACACTTACTGTCGAGGTTTAGGTCCAATCCACCTACAACAGATGCTCTCTCTTATCCCTTCTTTTCCCCCCGCAATTAGAGGAAGAGAAGAAAGGATAAGGAAGAGAGACTTATTGCCCCTTCCCAAATGGGAGAGGAAGGGAATGAGAGAGAGAGGCTTCCGGATTAGAAAAGAAAACTAAAACAGCTTTAATGAGATAATGATAATAATAAAAGGGAATATATACAAATATATATTAAACAAGTATCAAACCCAACCTCCCCCTGATGGCAATTATGTCACCATCACCACTGAGGCTGTGGAGCAGGCACTGGCAAAGTCCCAGACTGGGCTCAGCAGCTGATAGGGACCGGGTTCAGGAGCTGGGTTCAGGAACACACAAATCAGGACCAAAGGCAGGGCCAATAAGCGAAGGCCAAAGGGAAAAGATGGGTCCACCGAAGGCAAAAAAGAAGGCCCCAAAAGGAAGAAGAAGTTCGAGACCCTCATGATTCCTCAGCTTTATACTGAATATGATGTATATGGGCTGGAATACCTCGTTGGTCAGTTTAGGGTCACCTGTCCTGGCTGCTCCTCCCTGCAGGTGCAGCCTTTCACTTTCTGTACTCCCCGATGTGATACACAAGATCTAACAGTGACCTACCTTGGTCTGCACACACCAATCCTTGGTAGTAACTCTAAACATCAGGTGTTATCGCTGCTAGAAGCAGACACTGTCTGCAAAAACATGCTGTGAGCTTCAGAAAGTGCAGTTAGTTAGCAGAGACTCAGCTGAAAAGTAAAATCTCTGAACAAAACTGGTTTGGTTCTAACTCAAACCATGACAGGTTAAGATCTATGTTTGAGTTTTAATAAACTATTTAACAGGAGCATTGCAGTTCAAGAGAATACAAAAGCTTGTGATGAAACAAAACTTTGGGGGGTTTATTTCGTGTATTAGTGTTTGCATGACTATATGCATATATCTGTGTCAGTCTGTGAAAAGCTGAGCTGTTTTTAACTTGGAATAGTAGAAGTAGTGGAAATAAGATATTATTTTCTTTCCATTTTTTTTTTCCTCCAGAAATCACATGGATTTGACTTTCCTAAAACAAAGTCAGAGCATGGTGAGTAGGAGATGCTGTAATTGTCATCACTTGCCACTAGTGTGGAGAAAACCACATCACAAGAATAGCGGAAAACAACTGTATCAATTTGATTTTTGTTTGGACATCTAACTTTTCCATTATGGAAACTTTCTGCCAGCTTACAAAAGAAAGCCAAGAACACTACTTTTCTGGAGCTGTTGTTAGTGCCAAGGATGTGTGCTATTTTCTTTAGAACCATTGAATTCTTTTGCAGAGTGGCTTCTACAAATACTCACTTTATAAGTCCCAGGTTTGGCTGCTGGAGCCCTGGAACTGTTATTATCATTATTACTATTAGTATTATGCCTGTTAATACTTGCTTGCGCATTTGAAGGCTGTGCTCTAAGCTTTTTTTGGCCAGAGTTTGCTTTCTGCTGTAGACTGAGAGGAAGCTAAGTGTCTGCAATTTTTACATTAAAGGAAGGGCTAGTTCCCGTGCAGGTGGGAAGAGGCATTTGTTCAGTTAATTTGCTGAGCTACAGCATTCAGGCAGTGCTGGTCTTCAGTAAACTCTTATGCTTAATCTTTATGCTTAATCCAATAAAGCATTTGAAAATTAAGTCCTGTGTTTCCCAAGTTCTTGTTGCTATCATCTCTTCCAGGTCTGAACTTTTATCAGCAAGTAAAGCTAGTGAACTTCATCAGAAGAGAAATCCATCATTGTCGTTGTTACAACTGCCAGGAGAAATTTCAGTCTAAAGGAGGATTGATAAGTCATATGGAAGAGACCAAACACATTACATTCCTGCCAGCCAGGTCTACATGGGATCAGCCACAGTAAGGGCAAATATGTTTCTTCCAGCATTTACACTGTTATTTGATGTCTGTAAAATAGTAAATTGAAAGTTCTGGGTTTTGCCAGTGCAACAGTGCCCTGAGCTCCCCAGCTCTACTGGCCCAGATAAAATAATAAGTGGTTTCAAAACTGCACAGAATTATAAATCTCCATACTGTCTGAAGCTAAAATTAACATAGAATACTACTCTTCTAGTTGCATCCAGGGCATACTGTCCCCATAAGTTGTCTGCACTGTCAAGTCAGTATGCTAGAGAAGTTATGGTTGCAAAATTCTTTTTTGCCTGTACTTGCAGTTGTGCAGTACACGGTGAAAGACATACATGGTCAACTCAGACCACATTCCCTCTTAGTGGAGCCAAGGTTGAGCCTGTACACTAAAGTGTCCCTCTTGTCCCACAAGGTCTTCCAGCCGTTGGCTCTCTACACAAATGCAATTCGTACCTGGGGTGGGCATCTGGCACATACTTCATTGCTAGTAAAAATACATTGTGGAAATAGGGTTCTAAAACCAAATCAAACCCCTTCTTTTGCGTGTCTAATGTAAGTACATGTATAATGTCTACCTAACTTTAGGCATCAAAACAAGCTGGTTGTTTACCCTTAGTTTTCTCCATAAAAAATAGTGTAATATAACACTGGTTCAGATTTTAAATAGACTGAATAGATCTGGGGGGTGATCCATAGGTAGTAGAGCACAAGGAGTGTTCTAACTCAAACACCAGAGTTTAGCATTTTTTTTGTTGGACAAATCTGGATCTGCAGCCTCATTTGTGACAACATATAGGTGAAGAAAAAGGGAGAAGGACTTTCTGTGCCAATTATTCTGTATGACTCTTCTAAGATGTACATGCCAGTTGATTTTTTGGGTGTGCTGCTTACTCTCATTCCAGACAACCAGATTTTCTCATTTTTCCATTTTTAAAATCTAATCTCATAAAATATGCTCTGCCTTTTTCAAACAAAATATGTGACTGTCTAGTAATTATGCCTTTTTGCTTTCAGGTATTATTTTCCTACCTATGAAAATGATACACTCCTGTGTACGTTGTCAGACAGTGAAGATCTGGTAACTGAGGATCAAAGTGAAGATATTCCTGTTGTAAGTGAAGATACAGACAATCTAAAAGCTCTCAAACAGAGCAGTGTTTTAAACCAGCTCCTGCATGAAGAGAACAAGAGTCAGGATAAATTTTGACCTTGAATTACAGTTGCTGACCTTTAAGTGTTTCTTCTGCAAGAGAAAAAAAAAACACATTCTTTCACTAATATTGGGATACAGTTAAACTCATAAATGTTATCACTGGGCAAATACTCTCTGAATGGGAATGCTAAATAAAATTTAAGTGTAAACTTTTCTGGTTTATCTTCCTTTAAATTCCAACTTTATTTTTAAATTAAATGCTGGATTTTCTGCTTGGCTTTCCAAATACTTTTACTGTTATTTACAAATGGGATTTTTCATCCTTTTTTTTTAATTTTTTTTTTCTGAATATATCAGAATCAGAGTTCTATTTTAAGGTCATATTGTGAAAGGCACAAACAATCAAGACAATGTACCTTGATATATGAGCCAGTGAGTGAATCTTCTGTGTTGTTGCTGTCAGCATACAAAAAAGAGCCTGGTCTGTTATGTAAGCAAATTTTGCTGGTTTTAGCCTTAAACCTTCTTCAAAGTGAAAACAGATCTGTACATTCATCATCGATGTGTAAGATACATGTTGCCTGTTCTGAAAACTGGCTCAGAAACACCGGTGCAGCCTGTGGATATCTGACTGTATGGAAAGCTGCCTATCCAAAGCCTAAGAAAACATGGGAACAATTGCAGTCTCGGTTGCATCAAAGACCAAAGAATTTAAAGTAGACCTCTTGCATGGTCATGACCTGAGATGCAAAATAAATTACTTAAGGGATTGCAGACACATAAATACAAATTAAGTCCTCAAAATGTCAACTCAGCTGTCCATTAAAGTTAACATATTTCCTTTGATATTGAACTTTAAAGTACCCAAAGTAATACAGAAAGTCTTCAGCATGTCTAGAATGCATCTCAGTCTTAACAGCGCAAAGCAGTTCAGAGCATAGATAGGTCCTGCTGGGGTGATCCAAACTAGGTATTCCTGCCTCTCTTTCTCCTCTGAAGTAGTTCCAAAGTTCAGGTTTGGCTCTTCATAAGATGTATAACCACTTTCAAAACTGGTAGCACATTCTTTTTTCTTCTTTAGGTCAGTGTTAGAGCACTTGTTCCAAGTATGGGAGTCTTGGCCCTCTGGCCTTCCCTGCCTGGGAAGATTCAAAGCCACAGCTTTGCCTTTGCACAGCTCTCTTCACCTGCAGTCAGTAAGAGTAGTTGTTTGTCATTATATGATGATTGAGGAATACATAGCAGTTCCTGGGAGCAGGGGCTGAAGTTCAAATCTTTGCTCGTGTTCTGCTAAACTTCCATATCCAGCCTAATTCATCCTGCAATATATTTCCATCAGCTTCTTCTAATTTGCATTGAACTTGCTTTCTCCTGACATTACCCATTCACACACTAGCATCTCCTTTTGCTTCCCCTTTCTTATTTTCTCTTGGGCCCAGGTGCTCTAAAGATAAGTTAGAACAACAGGATACTGAAAATGGACTGAGAAAGACAGCTCAGCCATTTAACTGCACAATGAAACAGAGACAGAAGCAATATCTGACTTTGTCAAGAGGAAATGGGATAGAAGTGGTTCAGCAGGTGCTGAGAATACAGACAAAAGAAGGGGGCAGGTGTAGTTGTATGTGGAACAAACCCCATATTTTTGAACTAGAATATCTGAACATCTTATATAAACTGTAGTCTGCACTTCTTGCATTTGTGAATTTCTTATTTCACGAAGTAATTGCAATGACTGTTGCTGCTTGTTATTTTTTTTTCTTCTTATGTAATTTTCTTCCCAAGCAGTTATCTTCTTTATAAATTAGAAATTGATTCCAGTATTTGCTTTTCAGTTAGATTCTTAGCTGAGGTGGGAGTAAGAGTTGATGGGATTTACATTAATGATAAGTGTGTTGAGCAATGGAAAAAATCAGCGAGAGAGCTATGCCTAAATCAACAGCACATTAATGTGTTTTATGGAAAGCCCATCTCAGACAGGCCCATTAAAGAAAAGATAAAATTTTACTGATATATCAAAAAGTGAAATTGCAAAACATTTTCTAATCATGAGGAATGTGATGCTGAGTCACTCAAATCCTCAAAAAATTAAATCAAGAATGTTAATACTAGCAATGTGGAATGGCTGTTGTTCCTGGTTCTAACAAAAATTTGAAATAGCAATTTATGAGTGTAGAATTAAGATAATATCTTGAAGAAATTGTATAAATAACATGGACCAGTTGTCTTTTTTTTTTAGTAAAGTGGAAAAGGTGCTTGGGAAAAATTTATCAGCAGTGCAGAACTGTTCACTGAAAATACAGGGGGGAATGTGGAGTCAGATTAGGGTTGACCTTGTCGCTTCAGATACGAACAGCAAAGTATGTTCAATGTCTCCATAGTTCACAGAGAGAGTTGGGTGTTTAGTTTCTAGAGTAAAAATTGAGCATCTTCATTTAGCACAATGATGCTTCTAATTGACATTTTGCTGGAGCATACTGTATTTATTTGTATAATGCCCACAATTTTCCCTAGGCATTCTTGTCCTCCATCTAAAGCAAAGCTGACATCAGTGTCTGTTGTAAAAATTAAGTGACCTTTTTGTCACGAGCAGGGCACACAGTTATGACTGCATACAGTGTATAGACTCAGCTATTATATGAGCAAATATGTTTTTCTAACAAAAGAGCATTTTTGGAGGCATTACAACAAAAAAAGTGTTGCCATAAGTCATGGAATGGACAGAACTGGGGTTGGCAAATACTCTTGAGAGAGTCAGATCAGGAGAATCAGTGGTGCTAATTGGTATGAAAAAGGTACACAAGTTTAAGTCCAATGCACTTTTCTTACCATCGTATTTCCTCTTAGCCTAGATCTTGACTCCTTATACATGCTCACTTTGCTTTATCTAAAGCCATCCCCTTGTTTAGAAGAACCTGGGTAAACGGAGGAAAAGGCTTGTGTCCCGGTGACTGGGAATTCCTCCTGCCCCTTTTTCAAATATCTTAATTATGTCTTTGATACTCCTCCACACACAATTTATTCTGACAATTCTGTGCAGACTTAATCTGATTTAACGAGTTAATGGTTGTTGACTTTCATTTAAGACGCTAACTGTTTCCAGTGCCTGTATTAAATCTGTCTGGCGTGCTGTGAGAGAGCTGTCAGTGGTTGCTCTCAGCTGGGTAAAGGGTAACTGACGTGTGAAACACCAAAGTAAGCCTCTGAAAAGTCTCTCTGTTGTCATCTCAGTGCCATCACTGCTTCTGAATTCTGGTTAGATTTCTACTACAAAGTGGGATGTTTGGTAAGATGTTTGGTATCTCTCTCTTTCTCCCATTTTACAGAATAGTTGACCTAAATCTGACATGAGAAACTGAACTGTGAGCAGGGGAGGAGACCTTTTTGCAGCCTTCCAGTATCTGAAGGGGGTCTACAAGAAGGCTGGAAAAGGACTTTTCACAAATGCTTGCAGTGATAGCACGAGGGGTAATGGGTTCAAACTGGAAGACGGTAGATTTAGATTAGAAATTAGAAGGAAATTCTGTACTCAAACGGTGGTGAGGCATTGGAACAGGCTGCCCAGGGACGTTGTGGATGCTCCATTCCTGGAGGTGTTCAAGACCAGGCTGAATGTGGTCCTGGGCAGCCTGGTCTAGTGAGAGGTGTCCCTGCCATGGCAGGGGGGTTGGAACTAGATGATCTTGAAACTTGATCTTGTCACTTCCAACCTAAACCATTCTATGATTTGAAGTACAGTCACTGTCTTCCAAGGTTACCAGTTTCCATGCTCAAATTCAAGTCCAGAGTGGACACTGGACATAATTCTTGGCAACATCAACCATCCACTGACACTGAGCAGCAGAAAATTTCACAGCTTTGCTTAGGGCTTGTTGCTGTAGTAAATGATCTTGCATTATTTGCATTTTAGTTATATGTATACAGAGGCAAAGAAGAGGTGCCTGGAGAAAAGATGTTTCTTACAGGGAAAGATGAAAAATATTTTGGTTTCCCCAGGAATTTTTGTTAAGTCATGATGCTTTCTGGGCCTTAGTTACAATAGAACAACTGAACAATAGAACAACTATGGCCAAATTTTGCCCTCGTCCATCTCTGCCAGGTACATCAAAACTTGGTTAGGTAACAATGGTCACATGGAAGAGGTATTTGTAACCCTGGAGTGATTTACTCTTTCCATGTAATAGTCATTAGAATCACCTGCTGGAGAAATACTACAGGCAACAGTGGTTGCATGAGGAACCCAGTTCATGTAAAATTCATTCCTTTTCTCCAGGAGCACTGAATGTGCTATTCTCCCCAGTGTCTGGGGCTTTTTTTCCCTATTGGAAGTTTTCTGCTACTAAGTCACACTTAATTTGACTTCTTCCACTAGTGATAGTTTTAGTTGCTTCTTGAATTTGATCTTACAGCTTTTCCCAGACTCTTGCTCATAATATAGGTAAGGTAATTATTTTTAAAATTACCATATAACCCCTTATTTGAACTCACATTTGTTTTTTTACATCCCAGAGAAATTCACTCTCTCCTTAGGAAGAGCAGGGGAATTTGGGATATTTACAACTAAAAATATATCAGTCATCCTTGCATAAATTTAGATAGAAATAAAAGCATTTTCCTGCCACAAATGTTCCTTGAAACACAGTTCTCTCCATCTGGTTTACCATCCTGAGGCTGAGAAGCTGCCTGTGTGTAGATTGCATATGTGCCTAATGTCTAAGCTTCATTATAATCAATAAATGTAGTCTATGGATCCTAGAGTCATTCAGCTCACCCTAACGTAAACACCTAAAATTTTATTCAGTTCCTTGCCCATAGACATCTAGTGTCATCTGAGATAGCTGAAAATTCCTGGTCTCCAGAAGCTTCTCTTGAAGGATGCTGATGTTTCAGAGGTCTTCTGCCCATTCTATCAACTGTATATGAGTATTTCAGATACCTTGCAGCATCTCAGGTGGCACTGAGGCATACCTAAGTCTAAGCAGCTAAATCCAGCACCTTTGGCTTGTAGGTAAATATCTCTTTTAGGCTGCATTAACTATAATGGAAACTAAGGCACCTAGGTCGTAGAATCATAGAATCGTTATGGCTGGAAAGGACCTCTAGGATCATCAAGTCCAACCTTCATCCCAACATCTCCCTAAACACTAGACCATAGCCTCATGTACTACATCTACTCGTTTTTTAAACACCTCCAGAGATGGGGGCTCCACCACTTCCCTGGGCAGCCTGTTCCAGTGCCTAACCTCTCTCTCAGTAAAGAACTTCTTCCTAATATCCAATCTAAACCTCCCCTGACGCAACTTGAGGCCATTTCCTCTCATCCTATCATTAGTCATTTGGGAGAAGAGACCAGCACCAGCCTCTCTACAGCCTCCTTTTAGGTAGTTGTAGAGAGCAATGAGGTCTCCTCTCAGTCTCCTCTTCTCTAGACTAAACAACCCCAGTTCCCTCAGTCGCTCTTCATAAGTCATGTTTTCTAGACCCCTCACCAGCCTCATTGCCCTTCTCTGGACCCGCTCCAGCACCTCAATGTCCTTCTTATACTGTGGCACCCAAAACTGGACACAGTACTCAAGGTGCGATCTCACCAGTGCCGAGTACAGGGGCACAATCACCTCCCTACTCCTGCTGGTCACACTGTTTCTGATATAGGCCAGGATGCCGTTGGCCCTCTTGGCCACCTGGGCACACTGCTGGCTCATGTTCAGCCGGCTGTCCACCAACACCCCCAAGTCCATAGCACATTCAGGAATATGGCTCGATCATCCCACTTCTACCTTTCTAACCACATCCCAGGTTTTTCATTCACATCTCAAATTTTGTTTGGCTTATAAGCATTTTGGGTCAAGAACTGTCTTTTCTATTTCTAAATTTTATTTCCAACATTTAGCATGCATGGCTTGACCAGGTTGAGACCAGCAGGCACTATTACAATGCAAAGTAATAACATTGTAATGACATCCCCCCGAAAAAGGACTGTGGTTTATGGTGGTTAATTTAGCCTAGCTCTTGACACGAATTATAACAGTCTTTTCCAACTCATCACAGAAGAAGGCGTTAGATAGCATTTAAAATGGGATGTATCCCTCAGGTTGCCTTAGCAAAGGAAAGAGTTTGTAGCTCTGCACGAAACTGGGACTGAAAGACCCCAACGAAACTTGTCCTTTCCTCTAGCAGCTCATATCTTTCAGTACCAGCATAAACCAGAAAACCAGGCTTAGGTGTGAATTCAAACTAGACGGGAGGCCAGTAGGTGTGAAACCTAAGTCATCCCTAAATATTATTTTAAAATCTACAGGCTAGTGGTGGTTTTCACAAATGGTATATCTGACTATAGTGCAAAGAAAGTACAAAGAGGACCTTGATGGCATCAGGGGAAGGAAAAAAATATTGTTCTTTGTGTGCACATAGTGCTCCAGCGTGCCCAGGTGCTGCCAGACTCTTACCACTCCTGCAGCATTTCTTTCATGAGTATCCCTCCTGGTATCATTACTTAGATTCCAGGAAGCCCTGCTCTCCCCTTTAGCACCACAAGTAGCGTGGAAGTGCCAGTGGCAGGTCTCTAGTACTGCTGCTAATCACCTGAACAGGTATTCTATTTTTATATGTATATATGCAGTGTATATATATATATGAACAGTATAAACAGTGTAACTTCAGTATAAATAAACGCTTCAAATTTTCAGACTCTGTGGAGGTCGTGCAATGCATTTTTGTACCACATGAAAATGCAGAGTGAAATCCCTCAGAATAATTATAGGGAGACTTTCAGTGTTACAGCTCCCCTGAGCATTAGGAGACTTACTTTTTTATTTCTGTGC
Organism: Brachypteracias leptosomus; assembly: GCA_013401335.1. Classification (NCBI taxonomy): domain Eukaryota; kingdom Metazoa; phylum Chordata; class Aves; order Coraciiformes; family Brachypteraciidae; genus Brachypteracias; species Brachypteracias leptosomus. The sequence goes on from VYZX01000841.1 coordinate 31,029, forward strand.
TCTCTGGAAATATTGGAACAATATAGAAATAAATAATGCAGGAATTGCTGATTGCTCATTAGAGAATCTGTAAACTGCCTGCCACAGCTTTGCAGAGCTGAGCGCTGCTTTATCCTTTAGGTGGTTTTAGCTTTAAACTTCCAATTATATTGTGGTCGCTTTGTTACTTTCTGATGAATATCCATCTTCACACCATTTACAGAAGTATTGCTGTGAGTCTTCACAAATATTTGATCAATTTTAATAAAATGCCTGGTATTTTTATTTGAATCTAGATGAAATAAAGAGTAAATAAGCTAGGATGGAGCTTAGCATTTGTGAAGAAGAATCATGAATATGTCGCAATGTTGGCATCCTGTATTTTTACAGACAGTGACTTAGCATACATCCTTTGATAAATATTATTATTTCCCTGCATCTCGGTTTCCTAAACAGCAAGATTGTGATTATATGATAATAACTACCAGGGGGGAAAAACGCACATACAGCACAGGATTCCAGTGTATGCATGTAGCTTATCTGCATTAGTCAGGTTTTCATTTTTAAAATATTTAGTTTAAAAGGTGACTAGATCGCAGTCAAAATAGTTACTTATTCACAAAGAAATTTAATTTGGGGGGTACATTCCCATAAGGAAACAGAAGTCAAGCATTTTGAAAGTGACAACTTTTAAAAGGAAGGGTTGACTTCTGAATCAGACTTTCAGAATGTCTGATTTGCCATCACTTGAGGTTTTTCAAAAGAGAATTAATATTGTGTAAAAGATTTACATAATTTGTCTAATTGCCCCCAATGACTGGTTTGAAACCAGTTAGAGAGAATTTTAATCAATATCTAAAATTAATGTCAGCATTTACCAAGCAAGGATTTTCTGCTATTTAATTTTGTTTCCATCTGAAAGATTTCCTTAATGTATATGACAGTGTTTATCCACTGTATTTCTTTTGATCTTTGTGCTGCTTAAAAATAGTACAGTTGAAGACTCTGGCCTCTCTTGTTCCCACTGTTTTATTCCTAATCTCTGCCTCTGCCACCATCCTTCTCATTACACCCAGCCACCTCCCACCCCTTGGACAGGTCTACCTTGCAGGCTCACAGGAGCATCCAGAGTGCAAGCTCAGGCTCTAGTTCTTCTCCCATGGGATGACCAAGTCCAGTAAGACTCTAGCAGCAGCTGAAAGCTGACCTGAAAAGAAAAAAAAAAAGCTTTGGGACTAAGAGAAGGGAATCTGTAAAAACAATGCCCCAAGGACTACCTTAAAATGAAAGAGAAAATTGGATAATAAACTGGGTGGAAATCACAGGAGAGTCAGGAGAACTTACACTGACTCCCAGAGTGACAACAATGGCTGGAAGGAAAAATATTCAGAAAGATGATAAGACTACTACCAAACATTTTCTATTAGAATAAAAATATTAAACTCAAAATATCAGGGCAACATTGGCCAAAAATAGAGCTGAGAAAACCAAAGCTTCAAACTGTCATCTAAATGGAAGTGGCAGTTGCAAATGAAACCACATAACTGAGGCATCAGTATATCATCTGGAAGCTAGACTAAATATTATTTCAAGTAGCTAAGGGTTTAACAGAGCTTAGTACACTTTCAGGATGTCTCCCGTGCAGACTTAGGGCTTTGCAGAGGCAGGGGAAGGTAGTAAGTTCTGTTAAATATTGATGGTGGGCTCTGGTCATGAAGTAAAGGGTAAGAACACGTATTCTGCATGTACATGGATGATTGATGTAAAAATCAGTAGTTATGGGATCTTGCAAAAGGGTTTTTATGAATCAATAATGATAAAGTATTTACTAACCTATTGGACATAATATTTGAGCATAATGTAAACAGATGACTGGTGTCATCTGTTGTGCAGTCTGTGAATTAATGTTCCAGTGGGTACAAAATAGTAAAAGGAATCTGTATTCTGTGTAATTTCAAAGAATCAGATAATATTTACAGAGGTTTTATGTCTGCCTGTGAGAAGGCTATATTCATTCAAAAGGTTTGATCTTTTCCTCCAGGTTATAGAGTGGTTAGTGTTTGCTCTTCTATTTTGTAAACATGTTTAACTTCTTGCCCCTCTGAATTTAGAAAACAATTGAAATGGTCTTAGCTTAGACACATGGTGATAAGGCAGCCATTTGTTTAAAAAGTGGTCCAAGAAATCTCATTTTCAGCCATTGATTTAAAATACCCTTTAGTTCCTTTCATTGTATTGGTTTGTTTTATTGATGATTTTTAATTTACATTATTGTCTCACATCATGTGAAAAATGGGAGGCTTAGAGTCTGTAAGCTGAAATTGGAAAAAAGGCAAAAACGACGGTGGTATATCTTGAGATGCAGGATTTCCAGAAATGTCAAAGGTGTGCCAATAAATGTTTTTTCTTTTTTTTTTTTTTTCCCTAGAGTAATCAGAAATCTTGCAAAAATCTGAACTAATTTTATTTTTTTAATTTATTTTCTGAAATTAAACTTAATTTTTCAGGAATAGGAGACTCTGAGAATACGCTTGAATACTGAGGAATAGACAGAAGGGCAGAGGTAGGACTACATTGCCCTAATAAATCCTTCCTAGAGATTTTCCTTCCCCTCCTATCCTCCAATGAATCCTCATGTCTCAAACCTCCTGTAAATTTTCAATGATCCTTGATTCCCCTGATTTCAACGGGAGTTGCCAGGAGTAGGCAGCTTATAGATTCGGTCATCAAAGGAATTCACTCCTGTTGCTAACTGCTGCAAACAGTAACTGCAGTAAGTCATGCTATAACATATTTCTCTAGTGAGCAGCACTTGTTTATATGACAAAAAGCCACATAAGTGCTTGCAAAGGCAGCAAGGAAGGGAAAGACACCTTTTCATTTCCTCCCCTCCCTTGTCCAGCATCTGGGTGACACCACTTCTCTCATCCTCCAGCTGTCCTGCAGCCAACTGCCCTTTAATCTCATGACAAGTTGCCCTGGGCAAAATTCTCCTATTCCAGTGGAGGTGGAAGGTTATGGCCTTCATCTAAGGAGAGCCAGAAGAGTGAGAAGCCCTCCTGACTCCTCCTTTGAACAATGTACTATTTATATTCACCCTTTTCCACTTTGCAGCAGAGAACTGAATTTTATCCCTGCCTCAGCAGGTCACTGAGGGGGTTGCAGGCAGATGGTTCACTGCCAGACCCTGATTTCCTTAATCACTCCTCCTCTTGAGGTCAATAGCTAACATGCCAGGTAAAGCACTGCTTATTGAGTTTCCTTTGCCCATAGCTTGTTGATATGGAAGTTCATACACATGCACAGATTAATTTTCAGCGAAATCTCTGAATTTCCTGGATAAACCCAAGTAAGGACTTGGGTGCTTTAAAATTAAGTAGAATGGTTCCCATGACTGGTTTTTCCACCCAACGACTGCTTCTCTGTGGATTTTACACTGTTCTCTGAAGCGGGGATTGCCCCCCAGGGCGGACCGCCCTCAGCACGGGCCTGTAAATCTGTGCTTGTTTTGAACCCATGTTCTTGCACTGTCCTTTCTCTTATGTGGTGAAATATCCATGAGACTGAAAAATGTTTAAGATGAGTCTGCCTGTGCACGAGATATTTGAAACCATTTTAGGTGGAGGAAGAGACAGGATGAAATCCCCACTCCTGTGCAGCTGTACTAACTAGGCTCTTAGATGGCAATTCCACCCACAGCATGAAAGCAAGCAGTGAACACCTTTCAGTAATCTAAAACTAGATTAAAACAACCTCCAGGGGAGACTGTGGGCTGCATAACTTAAATAAAAGAAATTTCTGCAGCTTTCATTGAAGCAATTACATGCTAGCAATGAAAGGGCTTTAGGACTCAAGCTTCCTTGTTCTTTCCTGCCGGCTCCCGGATTCCCATGCTGCTTGCTCTGGGCTTCATTTTAGGATGCTTGTCTCTATGGACTAGAGAGGGAACACAACTCAGAGCTCTGTATTTCATGGCAAGGGCAGGCACAGGAGAGTTGCTACACGGTGTCTGAGCTACTCATAAAGGCACCAGCAGTTCCTTACATATGTGTAGGGTTGGGTCCTGGGCTGAAGAGGGGTACATCAGCATGGAGAAACTACAATACTAAGCAGTGGCCTGAGCTGATTTGTTTTATCACTAGCTTGGTTACAGCACTACATAGCTACAGTGCAATAATAAGCCACAATTTGCAGCTCAAGGCAGCTCTTTCATGTCAATACTGTTTAACTTCCTCAAGCCTCGCTGGTAATTGCAACAAAAGTAAAAAGCACACGTGCCATAACAACTGCCACAAGTTTGCCATTATTTGATTAACAAACTGCAGAGGTCTCTCCTGTCCTTTTCTACACAGTGTTTCTGTTCCTATTTGAAACTGGTTTTGTCACCAGTGACAGATTGCAAACTACCTTACCTCTAAAAAGTTGACTGCTTTAGGCTCTACATCCATTACTGTCATTTAACACATTGGAAGAAATGTAGAAACAACTGCTGCTTCCACACAGCGTGCTACAAACTTACCATGAAAAAGCCAGACGTGATGTTTTGACAGCGAACATTGCTTAGCGTGCGAGGCTTCTGAAATTAGCCACTTAATATGCTGGAGTCAGTGGACAAACTACAAATAGCTGCCTGCTTTCTCAAAACGTTGAATAATTTAAGTTCACAAATTCACTAATCTTTAGAGAGAATAAAAATGAGTTTGTGTCCTTTGCGGGGAAAAAAAAGTTCCACCTGAGATAGGCAAAACCATTATCACTGAAATAGAAAGGCTGAAGTGTGGCAGCTTCTCAGGATTACACAGGAGTAGCACAGAGCAGGAATATTCAACCCTATTTTTTCAGGAGTTGTAGACCCCTCAGGAGCTTGTAGTACATGCAGAGTCACATATGCAGGATATGAATTTACTCTTCTTGGTCAGTTTGGAAGCAGGCCCTGGAGTGCCTGGTTGGAATCCACAGATTTAGGACTTCCAGAAAAAAAGGAAAGGACTAAGTGTGTCCCACTTTCTGGTTAGTGAGAGTGAGCAGGCTTTATGAAATGATATATTCTGTCTTGTAAAAGTTATGTATAGACTACAATAGGTAGATGGCTGACCTGAAAAAACAGAAAGGCCTGTGAGGCTGGAAGACCCTGTGCCCAGCTGTGCAGTGCTCGATGTCCAGATGGAGGAAGGTGACGAGTGGTGTCCCTCAGGGGTCTGTGCTGGGACCAGTGTTGTTTAATGTCTTCATTAATGACATTGACAGTGGCATTGAGTGCACCCTCAGAAAGTTTACGGATGATACCAAGCTAGGANCAAAGGGACCTTATAGTGATCTTTCAGTATCTGAAGGGGGCCTACATGAAGGCAGGGGAAGGTCTATTCGAAAGGGTTTATAATGATAGGACAAGGAGTAATGGTTTTAAGCTAGGAAAGGATAGATTTAGAAAAAAGTTCTTTAATATGAGGGTGATAGATGAGTGGAATGGGCTGCCCAGAGAGGTGGTGGAGGCCCCATCCCTGGAGTCCTTCAAGGTCAGGCTTGATGGGGCTCTGAGCAACCTGACCTAGGTAGAGATGTCCCTGCTTGTGTAGGGAGGTTGGACCAGATGACCTCTAGAGGTCCCTTCCAGCCTAAAACATTCTATGGTTCTATGATTCTATCTTAAATTTCCTGCTGCATGGCCTTTTTTTTTTTTTAATGACATAAACATTCATAGAGATATAAGTTTGGGTCTCTGAACTCAAATCATTCCTCAAGCAGTCAGTCCAGTAATACTAAAGAAGAGCTCAAGTGATTTTGAATCATTGATACACCTGATGATCTTTTATTCATCATTTTCTGTGCATTACTGATTGTACCTTTTGCTTGTTTTGCTCAAAGGGAGTTCAGTTGCATTCGGGAGCTGGGAGTTTGTACCATCTGACAATTGGACTAGAGACATCTCCTAGACTCTAGGAAATTAATTTCAGAACCCTAATCACTGTGCACATTTGTTGGTTTCCAGTGATGGACCAACATCCAAAAGGGAAGATACATAAGGTGGTTTCTTCAGACAAGTGCAGAGAGGGCACGTAGGTGTTCACCTATTATTGGGGGGAAGCATGTAGAGCTTGTGTCATCAGCCAATCTCCTTGTAATTAATTTCCAGAGAATAAATTCTTGTCTCTCTGACCCTATCCAAAATGTTTTATTGAAAGAAATCAGTTGATTTGGAGGTTTCAGAGTGGTTTTAAAAAATATTTACATTTTTACTCAGATTAGCAAGCCAAGCACATGCATTATTATCTGCTGGTAGTACTTTATCCTTCAAAAGCCTTATGGACCACTCATTTTTGTGGGGACATGTCAGACAGTCTCTCTTCAACTTACCTGAGTATAATGCAATTTAATGCAGGTCATGCAACCTAAGGAGAGCATACAAAGCTGAGCAGCTGCATTTGCTGTTCTGCCTAACACTAACAAGGCCTCTTAAGATAAGGGAATTGAAAATTTCTTATTATATTTGTGCCTTTTCATTTGAAAGGCAGTTTATTCCAGCCTCAGAGGCTTGCCACTCACAACTTCTGTGTTAGCACTTGGGGTTTTGTAGTGAAAGGAGTGAGGGAAAAAAAAGAAAGCATAAATGAAGTTGCATTAGATAAAACTGCCAGTAGAAGGGCTAAAGCATCTAACACAAAGGTATAGAGTAACACCGTTGTCTTTGCTGGCCAATTCGCAGAAAAATGCTGAAATGGAATTCCTGGTCCAGCATAGTGTCTTCATTTATCAATATGAATTTCCTTCCTGCATTGAGGCAATTTGGCAAACATGTTTTCTTGCAGAGCAAATTTTGAGAGTTTCAAAAATGCTAAATCTATTTATCAGCCTAATATATTGATGTCCTTCTAAAGAGCCTTTTTGTATAAAGATGTTCAGCTGTTTCTTTTAATTCAAAGAGGCTTATCCTATCCTAATCAGGTTTTCCATATGTACAACTTGACAAGTATTTTCTATTAAGGGACAAATTAACCAACAACCATAAAGAGAAAGTAATAAGTTCTCTTCTCTATAGAGCTCACTGAGTATATCTAAAGTATCAGAAAATAAGTTTAATGATAGCCCTATTTTTCTACACTTGAAGGTGAAAAAGCTGAATTTGTTTATAGGACTGTTTGTTTATGAAAAAAAGAAGTACTGGGGGAAAGACTACATTAAAGAAAAAAAAAAAAAGAAAAGGATTTTTTCTATTTGTTTCTGCATATTAACCTCCCAATATTCTATTTGCTTTTGCAAATGTCCTGTAATTTCATGTCAGTGTTCTTCATCCCACGCTGATAAGCACTCCCATACGCTGTTGTGGGTGCCACATCCTTAAGGAAGAGTCAGGATCTCTGGAGACCAGAGCCCAAAAGCGCCCAGCATGTATTAGCAGTGATTGCCCAGATTCCCTGTTTTGGGTACGGAAAGATGTAAATCAGATGGAGGTTTTAAAAACTAGATAGAAACTTTGTGTTTGATTCCTAAATCCTTGCTTTATAGGTTATATTCTTGGACTAGATAGGACAACTATTTAATGATTCAGTAGGCTCTCACTTAAAAATATTTGTCAGTCTTGATGTTACATTACCCAATACAAAAAACATTATTACATTCTTGATACTATTTCCCTCTCCTTCTCCCCTGTCGCTTAATTCTATTTAGGTCCTGGGCTCTTAGTGTTGGGAATATATTCATATGTATCTGTGAAGTGCCAGAAAAACATGAGTACCTTTTCTGCTTTGACTTAGGTTCTGGTCTATAATAAAAAATTAATGACAATATTCGTTCCCAGCTCCTTCTTTTGAGCATTGGGTAGGTGCATTCTCTCATCCTCCATAGGCAGTTATCATCAGTTTATAATAAGGCTTAGTTACTTCACTGTAGGATTCTATACGGTTTTCCAGCTGGCATATAAACAATACTTTCTTAATATTCTCAGAAACCACATCTTTCCTTCCCTGAAGTATTTCATTAATGTATTACCCTTGTTTTCTAGGATAACTACACTTTAATATTTACAGAAGTTGTTGGATTCATCTAGAGCATGCACTTGAAGGACAGTGTAATTGCAATGAGAAGGTCTAACCATTATATGCTGAAGTCTTAAAATTGGTAAAAATTCTGGTGCAAACTTATGCCCTTGTCAGGAAAGTTATTCTCCAGAATTACCTGGAAGTCATTAAGGCACTTGTTGTTAAGACTATTAATCAAACAGAGAGGCTAGCACTATTCTTACAATTTCCAGCATTCACGCTTGGGTGAACCTAAGCAGCAAGACAGCTGTGCTAGTTGTGATGATAAAAGGCATTTTTTAAGCATCACACTACATTTTTTGAGATCTTTGAATGAAATATGCTGAAATAGTCAAATATAGTGGCAGTAAAGCTATATATACATAGGTATATTGTAACCAGGTTTAGGCAAACAGGAAGGATATTATGCACTATTGTGCAAGAATCCCAGGCATATCTTCAGGATCAGGCAGCACCTGCACACCATTTTTACTCACTGTGTATCTGTTTGCAACAATTGTTTTTAGAATATTATACTGAAAACCTTTTCCTATTTCCAACACGCATTCACTTGCATTCACATGGGACCACACTCTGCCATTGTTACCAGCTGAACACTGCATAGCGTCTTCCTTTCCCAAATAGAGGTATTGCTCACTGGGAGCAAAGGAATTTGAATGCAAGCCCATAGTTACCCAGTGGGAATGAGGAATTATTTCTTGTTGTCTCTCTGCAATTTCAGCTTCGGTGAAATGCACGGAGCCTTACATGTGACTCCCACTACCTGTGCAGTGAAAGTCTTTGCTACTCTCTAATAACTGTGCTAGGAAAGCTGTGAAAACATGGATGCATGTGTAGGCTTTTTTAGAGAAATTTTTCTGACTTGACCCAGTCTGCTTTGAGTTTAAGTTGGAAACCTTTCCAACTCAGAACTCATGAGGGTACATGTCTCTGGCATGAGGCAATTACAGCTGCAGAGAAATGCCAAGCTACCTCCAAATAAGAGCTATAGGATATCACAGAATCACAGAATATTAGGGGTTGGAAGGGACCTCGAAAGATCATCTAGTCCAACCAGCAGGATCACCTAGATCAGGTCACACAGGAACACGTCCAGGCGGGTTTTGAATGTCTCCAGAGAAGGAAACTCCACAACCTCTCCGGGCAGCTTGTTCCAGTGCTCTGTCACCCTCACCATGAAAAAGTTCTTCCTTAAGTTTACCCAAAACCTCCTATGCTCCAGCTTGTACCCATTGCCCCTTGTCCTAGCATTGGATGTCACATGATATGGTATTATGCCTTGCAGACATTCCACAAGCTGTGCCAATTTTTGCATGGTGCCTGCATGTTACGAAGGTTGTGCATGCTATAACTGGGTTGGCCATTAAAAAGATTTCCATGTTAGTGAGAGGACAAGGTAAGGTCTGCTGGAAGTTTGTGCCAACTGAACATCTTTGCTTTAAATCTTCATCCACAGTAAGAAGGTGTGCTAGGGCTATTCCAAAAATAGCCCCTCTACTCTCACTGCCTAAGGACAGGGAGGCAAAGGTTAAATCTTAACTCGTCAAGTCCTTTTTAAGAATCAATCGTGTACTAATCCCATTGAGCAGTCTGCTACGGTTGGAGACATGAAATGATACTCAGATGTGAGAAAAAACCCTGACATCAGCCCAGGGCTGTGCTCAAAAGTTCACGTACAACAGCAGGGCTTAGTTAAATGCTCAATTACTGTGAATACCCTGAAAATCTGGCATTTTCAGCAATCAGACATGCAAGTTTGGTGCTCTGCACAGCCTTTTGCAGACTGCTGTTTTGCAAATCAGGCTCTACAAGGATAGAAGCAAGTCAGGAAAATAAGTGAGGCAAGGGGCAGCCTGGATAACTGCTTGTGAAATCCTTCTTTTGGAAACAGGCTCTGGGCCAGCTTTTCCTTTTCTATGATGTTTTTCTTTCAGGTTTGAGTCCACTGTCTACCTCTGCCTCTTTTGAAGATTATTTTCTCCTTTGAACATTGCGTTCTTGCTTCACAGGGAAGCAGAGCCATGGGAGCACCAGCAAAAAAAGCATTTGTATCTCCAGCATCCAGAGTTCTGGCCTCTCGCTTCGTTTGCTTCGGGCTCTTCACACATATTCAAACCCCTTATAACCCCAGTCACTGCTGGCAGCAGTGGGTTTGCCAGTTCCCAGTTTCTTTGAGCTTTAGGGGTATTATTAGGGCGTCACCTACTTCTGCAAGAGAAGGAAATTACTTGGAAACCCATGTAGCAATTGGAACCTAATTTTCTTAAAAAGATTAAGAGGCTTTTTTTCTTTTTTCCTGGAAAAAATAGGATCCCAGCTTGATAATGGCTAAGAAACCTCTGAAACACTTGCTGAGCCAGTTGAAATACATAAGCCTAAATTAGATTCTCTGCAGGTGGCTACAGAAATTCGAATCTGGAATACTGATCAGGTAAAAAGCATGGCTGTTGAAAAATGGTGGTAATGTGTAGCCATGGTTCGCAGTCTAACTTTGCCCATGCATGCTTCAAGTAACAGACCAGAGCAGTCAAGTGCCTGCAGTGGTATTGGAGGGAGGCTCATCTTTATCTTGATCCAAATTAATGTTTTCCTGCAACCCACATGCCCCGTTTGGAGGGCTCTGGCATGTCTTAGGCTGCACATCCACACCAGGAAAAGAAAAGTAGAACAAAACCTTTTCTAAGCCAGCCAGATCTCCCTCCAGAATGCATCAGACCATCATGCCTGCTGTCCCTTCACCAAGCTGCTGGCCAGCCCAGCCAGGCCTGCCCAGCATTGCCACCCATCACCAGCAATTTTCCAAGCCAGCTCTTGCTCTTTGCAGCACCAAAGGCTGGGCACCATTCCAGCCTCTAGCAAGGACATCTCCATGTGGAGCACAAGAAGCCTTACCCAGGGCTGTCTCAAAGCCAAGCCTAAGTTTGTTTTCCCTGAGATAAGGGGAGTCTGGTCCTTCCCAGCTAGCACAATGGAAGATGCACCATCTGCTATTGGTTCCTCTGGAGCTGTGGCTGTGTGCTAAGTTGTTTGTGTTTTCAGGCATCTGATGTTTTAATAAGACTACACACCTTTAATAGATTATACATCCTAAGAAGTGTTCTTCTTTAAGATGAGCATTTTGTAGCACATTTTCAAAAGTTAAAAACTGCATGGGAAGTGGAAGATATTGCAACTCCCATGAGTGGTGGGTGCAAAATGAAGATCTATCAACACAGTCAGCAGTCTCAGAAGTTTGCCAGGGCCATGTACTGATGGCACAAATATCTGCTGCCAGGAAGAGTCCAGCAAATCTGTGCTACTCTCTGAAATATCTAAGTACAGAGTAAACTCCCTGTGAAATGTGGAATTGCTACTTTATTCACTTTCAGAGGGATCAAAGCAATGACAACCCAAGGAAGGAATCACAAGGGGCGGCTGAATATGCATCTGACTTTGAGTTATTTAAGCTCATCACTTAACTCCTCAAACTCAACTTTCAGAAGCCATTTAATCCCAGAGACAGCTGTGTCACTGTAGCAAAATCATACTTTAGGACAGATTCTTGTTAGAGGATTCAGCAGGCTAATAAAATCATGTTCATTTAATCATATTATATCTCATATAATAGTTTGTAGTAAATTTGCTTAATATTTCCTCCATGTATCTTCTCACTAACACAGCACAAGGACTAGACGCAAGCTAGTGATTTCGGTTTGTGGCAACCATGACACTATGAAAATTATTTTGTTTGTGTGAAAAAAAATATTAAAAAATTGTTTTGGTCAGTCAGACACATTTTATTTTTGTATTTTCATCTTAAAGCTGGAATTGAATAAATGGCAATAAAGACAGAAACTGACAATTGGTTATTGAAAACATTGCTTGCTGCCCATTTTAAAAATACTAGTGGGCCATTAATGGGCCAGTTTGCCTTCCAGCAGAGAACTGCTAACTTCTTTAATTACTGAAATGCACTACAATTTAAAAAAATAAAGGTACTTCAAAAGAGGAAGACAAAATATTCAGTACAAAACTAAGATGTTCTCAAAATAAGACCTTTCCCTGTAGGGGAAGGGTTAAGCTAGTCTGCTTCTTCAGCAGAGGAATATAGTGCTGAAAAGTTTGTGAGCATTTATTTTTAAATAGTGAAGGGATGAGTCTAATGGAGTGCATGCCTATCATGAGTTTTATGACTAATACTGTAAGATGGATGGAAGATTGACTGGCTGATTCACACACCATCCAGGATTCATCTGGGGAACAGGAGAGCTTTGTGGAGACGAGGAAGAGAACATGTTCCTTTGTGGCCACAGCAGAGAGCACTGCCCCAGCAGCCTAGGCAATTAAAAGCTGAATCTCCAGACTGAAGGCTGCACACACGAGCAGTGCACGTAGCAACCTGCCCGAGGCACCGCAGCTGAGGTTGCTGCTGACTCTTCTGTACGACAGAAATCTCTTCGGAAATTCGGCAGCAAAGTACCTAGGCAATCAAACTGCTCAAATCCTAAAACAAACACTTCATAACTACAGAGACTCGGATACAGTAGCTCTGCTTTAGATGTATTAAACCAATAGTCTTTTCTCAGGCTGCAGTGAGGGAGAGGCCGATTCTTGTCTTGGTTCATTAGTACAAACTTCTGAAGGCGGGACAGTGACAGCTGTTTTAAAACATACCTGTGTGTCTGCAGGGGTGGTGTAAAATAATTTCCCTTCTGGTGAACAAATACAAACATGATCTAATTGTCTATTATAGTATCTTTAATGATCTGGTTTCTGCCTGCTCCGCCCTTCCAGGTGGTCCAGTTTCTTTGTAAACTGAGATATTTTAGCACTCATCATACACAGATTCTCACAAAAAACTGATCATAGCTTTCATGTCTGCAGCATCATTTCATTACCACAAGCAGTGCTAACAGAATAAACCAAGAGATCGTAATCTCTCTGTTTCTCTGCTGACACAAATATTACTCTGTCATTTGAGAAAACTTAAAATCAAATGCTCCATGTAAACCACTGTCACTTGGACGACTTTGCTGCACAAACTATAATGCTCATGAAAACCCAGAGCAGAATTCAGACTGGCTTTAAATACATGCGACTCATTCCTTCTGCTCTGCCAAGTCATCAAAAGAGGAACACACAGACACACAAAATGATTCACGCAGGAAATCCAGAATACTGTAGAATTCATCCCTCTGCTGTGACAAGCTCATTTTAGTTTCATGCATTTTATTTCCAATGCAAATGGCTTTCAAGAGAAGACACTGCTTCTGTGTTTTAACCAGGTTATTCGGGATGTAGAGCAAGTGACATGCCCTGACACAGACAAGAATTAGCAAATACTTAGGGATAACACTGGAACTTAGGGATTCTGCATCACAAACCTTAAGGCTGGAGATGTCAGCACTGCAGACACTTTTTACACAGGAGTCAAGTTTATGTCAAGGAAGCATTTCCCTGAAGGACTGGTAGGCTGAAGTCAAAGGTAAAGCAGTATAAAAGGAAGAATTTCTTATAAGTCATCACAGAGAAAAGTGTGTAAGGAAAGGGAAGGAAAGAGAAGGGAAGGAAAGGGAAGGGAAGGCAAGGGAAGAGAAGGTAGAATATTTCATCTTGGTTCCTCACTGGTTTTTGGCCTGCCTTAATCATTTGCATTGCTCCTGCAGTTACTCTCTGCTGTTACTGGCCTCAAAGTCCCTTTTGCATTTTTACAGGTTTTGAGCAAAATCCTGGAAACAGAGGGAGATCAGAGTTTTTTGTCATCGGCAATCAGACTCTGCAGGGCAGCCTGCAGAAGTGGGGAGCATCTGCCAGGGCTTCCTGGGGTTACAGCGCAAGCTGGGGCTGCCCCTGGTTGTGCCAGAGATGCAGGCAAAACCTGGAGTCCTTCCTCCCTGCAGTAACTGAAAGCCAACTAACATGAAGCATAACTCACCCTTTTCAGGCCACAGACTTCTTCCCAGCCTCTTGATGGTCTCACCATGGCAGTGTCTTCTGTGTATGCCTTGCCAAGGTGTCCCAAGTGTTCCATTGGTTGTAGGGCTGGCAGGCTTGACATCCTCTGAACAGCCCTCCTGCTGAACCAGCAGGGCAGGAACCACGAGTATAGCACTGCTGTTTTCCTCTGCAATCCCCTCCATGAGCAGTGTGACCCAACTCACTGATGTCTGGAAATGCTGGACAGTATGTGTCAGTTCACCTGTTTCTCTCAGCTCATTAACACCTTTATTTCCCATGTTGTCTATTCTGATCTCTAAGCTTCTCCATCTGATTAGACTGAGTCTCAATACAGATGCAGGCAGCCCAGCTCACTGCTGCCTCGTCCAGAGAAGGACCAGGGAGCCTCCAGGCACTCTGTGGATAGAGCAGGGTGAAGGCAGGGGGAAGAGTCACATCACGCAGTCAATGAGCTTACGGTGCAAGGAATGGAGGGATCAAAGCCACCCCTCCTGTGTGTGTAGGGACAGAAACCACCTCCAGTCCTGAAGGACACCAAGGGCAGGTTTCCTTTGCTGCTATCTGAGCCCATGTTTGGCTGTACCCTACTTTAAAAAGCTGGTATTTTGTTGCAAGGCACTGAAAAGCACCATGGGTAACGAAGAAAATTAATTGTACCTTAAAACTGACATTTGCCAGATTCTGTGTCTCATCTTGAAATTCAACACACTGTTAGCAAGAAATGAGTAAGCTGTTAGGCAGAGATAGTCTTTCTGAAGGGTACAGTTGAGTGTGTGAGGGGACAGAGGAAGCACTTGCTCACATGGGTACAGCAAACCTTGGTGCCAGCTCCCAGCTGGTAGCCTTCCCCCTCCCCGCTGGCAAAAGGGAGCTCGGCACCAGTGGAGGCACAAACACTTCAGCATTATGGTAAAGGACATTGCAACATGAACTTTTACAGCTTTAACACAAGTTTCATAATATTCTACTAATTTCCAAATCTTGTAGTTCTTTGCAATGGAAAAAAAACCCAACACCAGCCTCCTTTTTCTTGTAAGGGTAACTTAACACTCAGTCTTGGGGAACAAAAGCATGAAAACATAACCTGAACACACCTAAATAAGACAGAAATTAAGAACAAATTAGCAGAAAACAGAATGGATTTTAAGTAGCATTTTAATCCATTTACACTCCACAGCTATGTCTTTTGAAGGGTTGGTTCCACAGCTCTGAAGATAAAAGGCACAACACTTTCTAGAAACAGTACAAAGGCTTTTAAAAGGCATTCAGAGCCCTTTAATCCTACTTTTGTGTTCTGACTATCTTCCTCAATTAAATACTTCCTCAGCATCAAAGATACCCTTTGTGCTGACAGGAGCTCTTTGTGGCACTTCTTCCCAGAACCAACCACTGTAGTCTTTCCTGCATCCTTGGGTGTGTCCCTCTGCTGAATCCTGTGGGTTTGCTCAACAGGGAGACAGATGTAAGCAACAGGCTTGGCTTTTGTTTGGCTTAGCTTTTTCAGGTGCCAGAACATTCCATAGGTAAATTTTCCTGTAGATTTTGACCTCTCCACTCCTCCTCTTTGGTAGCTGTTTGCCCAATGCTCACTGGTGTTTCTCACCATCACTGCTACTTGCACCTGCACTATCCACAATCAATTTGATAAAAGAACTTCCTAATACTGCCAACACTGAAGTGCCTAACATTTTTTTTTCTAAAATGCTTTGGTTTCCCTCTTTTAGTCCCACAGCAAGTTTTGCTGACTATAGTCTATGTTTCACAGTAGGTCAAAAAATGGGGAAAGTTCTGTGATTGCAGGGGATATGGGGGGAAACAACAGTAACTCTTCCATACAGCTTCTTTCTGCTTCAGGCAGCCAAATGAGCAGCTGAAGATAAATTAGAGGAGAAAAGGAAGCCACATTACAAAAATAAAGGCAGTTTCTCCTTGGAGAGGATCTCATATCTGAAGAACCTAACTCTCATTTCCTTGTGCTTTCTCTTCTGCTTGTTGCTACCAATGCTGTCACACAGAAGACGGGAAGGAAACAAAACAAAACAATTTCAGGGAGATAATGTTATTTGCAAATATCTGAGTGTGCTAGCAGGAATCACCATGCTCCTCTCCGTCAGGAGGTTTTTAACAGTATCTTCTTAGCAGTTAAGAGGTTTTTAACAGTATTTTAAAAATGAAGGAAATCTCTAAGGAAGGTCGAGTTCCTAGAGGTTGTTTAAAAGTAGCAATAGAGACACACCTCAGAGCAGCCTTTTAACTAGGACTGACTTCATAGAGGAGATGCATTTCAGCTTCTGCCAAAAATAGCCCTAAAGCCACAGACTTAGGACTGTTTGCTTAAGACTCGGTTCCTGCAGCTTGCTTTGACTATGCTTGTGCCTTCATGGCTGCACCCCACCAGTGCCTTTCTAAGACCCTCTGCGAGTTTGAGCAGAGACAGGAGTGGGCTGTGCAAGGGAAGTTCACTTCAGTATCCGTGCACAATCCAAATGCACCAGCTGCTGGCAAAACAATGAAGATGTAGCAAAAATATTCTTGCATCTGTGAGAGAAGCCCCAGGTACACAGTTATCAACAGCTCCTTGTACATCACATCTGCCTGGCAAGAAAATGGTGCTTTCCTACAGCTTGTTCCCTGCAGAGAACAGGAGGAACCCACAGGAGCATCACCTCCAGGTGTGTGACAGCACCATGTTGCCTTCAGGGACCAGCAACTGCAAGGGCTGCTGCAGCCAGGAGCTCTGGTCCAGGAGGCAGCAGTGTGTGCAAGCCTCACTCCCTACCCTCACTGCTGCAGGGCTCTCTGCTTACCCCAGAAATAATGAGTGTTCCTCTTAAAAATACAAACCCCAAATTCCTGGTATTTCTGTATATTCCTGCAGGGAAATTAGAGGCAGTTTCACCTTCAGAATTTGGAAGAGGAAAAAAAAAAACCCCATAGGAATTAGATTTTAGATAACTCACACATGGTCTTGCTGGGCTGTTTGCTCTCATTGTCAAGGGAAACTGAAATACCTTCAGATGGAAAACTAAAGAATCCAGCCACGCCAAGCAGGTTATAGTGTGACCATGAACAGAGAGCAGTGCCTTGTTTTACAGGACAGGTTTTCTTTGCTTTTCAGTGGACCCGTGCCACTTCACAGCAGCCAAATACCCTGCTCCACAGCACCCTGTAATGCAAATGACAAACATGGGCTTGCAGCTCTGCTAATTTTCAGGCAGTCTTATTAGCTGAGCTGGAGGATTGAAATGGCAAGCCATGAGTGAAATTAGTGTACTGTCCTAGGGGAAAAGCATTCAGGCTGACTGTAAGTGCCACGCATAAGTAAGACACTATTCTATTTCTCCTGCTTAGCAATTCTTTTTCTTTGTATTCCATTTACGCTATATTAACTATTTATAAGAGATCACTTTAAATCCCCTTTGCAGTCAGCAAGTGTACTCCTCATCTGAAGACTCACAGCTATTTGTTGTGGCTCCATAGCCACGAAAACACACTATGCATAATTGTTACTGTGAGAGTTTTGACTGAACAGGTAAAAAGTATTTGTTTTAAGTGGCTTTACAAAAAAAAGCCATTTTTCCATCTGTCATCTCTTATTTATGTGCAATTCAAATTCATTTAGGTAAGAATGCTAGCATACCCTGGAGAAATAGATGTTAAGCTGTGGAGAACCAACTGAGTTTCATGTTTTGGAACTGGACAATTACTTATTGTGGATATAAAGAGACGTGTGTGCCGTGTCTGCGAGGAGCAGCATGCAGTGTGGTACTGCACTCTGTTGGTCTACTGAGATATGGAAGCCCAAGTGCATTCTCAATACAATTTCTTTTATATTAAACCTTTTTTTTTCAAGCCAAGCTGTCTCCAAATGCAATGTGGAGACAGGTGGGAAAAAAACAAAAGAAAGAAACTCATGTCCTTGCAGAGGCTGTGAACTACAGAGATTTGAAGAAAAAGTTGGATTAGAAAAGCAGCCAAGATGTGTCCTCACTCACTAGTTAGTGAGTGGAAGCAACAGTAAAAATAATGAGCAAGTAAGGAAAAGGGAAGAATGTTTTCATGACACTTGTACAGAAGCAAGAGGAAAGTTTTGAATCATTAGAAAACAGTATCTCAAAAGAGTGACATGGTTCAGGCGTCTACAAAAGAGCAGGAGAACCTGA
Source organism: Brachypteracias leptosomus (assembly GCA_013401335.1). Classification (NCBI taxonomy): domain Eukaryota; kingdom Metazoa; phylum Chordata; class Aves; order Coraciiformes; family Brachypteraciidae; genus Brachypteracias; species Brachypteracias leptosomus. The sequence goes on from VYZX01000841.1 coordinate 49,144, forward strand.
ATGACATTTTGGGAACTCAGTGCCAAAACTCAAACTACAGAGAAGGTGATGAAGAAGGTGTCTGATGAAGGAGGAGTCTGATCCTATCTTATTGCCTTAGCAGATGGCCACTGAACTCATAGAAAGATGGCACCTGAGTGGCCTCCCAGCAAAGAGGGAAGAAGAGCAGGCTTCCTGGAAGGGGAACAAGGTGGAGGATGCAAGTGTTGAGGGGCTGGCACTTCTCTGCAGAGGACCTTTGTCAGCACACCCTGCTGATCATTTGGTCATATGCTCCTATGCCATTAACACTTCTTTACAGCTAAGTCAGGGAACAGTGCATTCTCATCGGGTAGTCTTTGCCCAAGCAGTCTGTAAAAATAAACTCATCCTGTTGAGCCACTGATTCAGTGATCACACAAGACTGTAACTTCACACGCGTCATTGGTCTTAACTGCTCTTTCCCAATCCAGTCCTACTGGTTATCTGCACTGTGCCACTGTCTGCTTGGTGAGGACTTCACAGTCACTACAGAGATCAGGCAGTGGTTGCTACATCCTTGCTTGCTCCTACACTGCTGCCCAACCTCCACACCTACAGAGAACTATCAGACATCCTGGTCCTGCCTGCCTTTGCTTTAATCAGTCTTGGCCTGAATGACTTACCCTAAGGCTAAACAGGATAGAAATAAATGCCAAAGACAAGCGGCTGGCTTTAGTCACTTATGGATTTGCATCTTAAGGGAATGGCTTTTTGGATGTTCTTTTGGTGAAACCACAGTCTTTTAACAGTTGTTGACAGTGATATTTTAAATCTGAAAAGACTTGAAGATAGGATTGTTATTTTGTCCTCCTTAGATACAAGTTTCAGTGACTCTTTGTCTCATTGCTTGGAATTTAAACTAGGATGCAGTATAACCCGTACATGCCTGCACAGTTCTCACTTCTCACATAAGTGCATGATTTGTGATGATCTTCTGCGACTTAGTTCATGCATAAGACTACATCAAAGATGAACTGCTACAAAAAAACAGATGAAAGAGATGGGGATGGGATGGGACGGGACAGCATGAGGGAATATCCCCACTCAAATAGCATTGATATTGATGTTTAAGCAGGATTTTCAGGTATCACATGGCAGATTTTCCCTCAGCTAACGTTGTAAACCATTTAGGCTACACATCAAGGGGTCTTGGGGTTGTTAACTGATGGGGTCAGGAGCCCCTTTTAGTTTCCATATTAGTAACACACTCCTTTTCCTGAGATTTGCCTTGCTTACAGCTCCAAACCCCTTTTTAACTTACATACGCCGCAACAGCTTCCATGACTTTCACTCACAATCACACTGCTCCTCTGGCTGTGGCCTTTCCTTCCTTCCTTCACCACTGTGTGCTCATCCCTGTAGCTGTCATTGGTGCCTAGGGACACCCCACTGGGGCTCAGGCTTTTCCTTGTTGCATTTCAGGTAGGGGTCCTAGCAGTACAACTCTTCTTCTGTAACAGCCCCAGCTGCTTCTCTCCACAATCTGGAAGGCAAAGCAACCCTCAGACTGAACAGCTTTACAGAGTTTAAGCCAGCCAGGAAGAGTATTTCATGTGGTTGTGATCTGCCATTCTCCAGAGGTTGACAGAGCTCAGCACATGCATACAGGCAGGAACCATGCCTCAAAGACTGTATGTTTGATTACTAATTTCTATGAGAAACCTCAGCATTTTCTTGCTCTCATTTTCTCTGGCGCTTGCATGTAGCCCCTGACAGGAGACGGCTTTATCCCAGCAGCCATTTGTCACACAGTGAAAAGAGAGAGCTGCCACCACCTCAGATAAGGAGGTGAGAACCAAACACCCAGCCCAGCCCTGGCTCCATGTGCCTGGTGACAGTGACTGTCCTGAGAACACCACAAGCAACACACAAAGAAAGCCAGCACAGCAATAAGGCCACAGAAGTCAGCACAGACTCCAGTACCAACACATCTGTGTCTGCAGTGGGGGGAAATCAAAATCAGTGTGAGCTAGAGCTGCCCACAATGAGGTTATTTTGTGCTGCTGGGCCAGGAGGGTATCACAGCCACTCAGGGAAGTGGGAAGGCACAGGTCAAGCTGCAGCCCCAGAAATAAAGCACCGCAGCAGCCCACCTGCCAAAACAGCCTGGCTGGGAGCCACTAGATAGCACAGGGAAGCCCGTGTGCTGTGAGTGGAGTCTGACAGGCATATGGGGAAAGTGGGTGGCCACACTGCACCAATGCCTCTGGGCAGCCCTGTGCCTGCTGAGCTCTCACACCAGCCTGATACAAACCTACAGATCTTCCTCTCCTCAAGGGCATGGTCTGTTGGATCACTAGACTTGCAAAGTGACAGAAACATGGATTCTTCCTCCCAGTCAATACCCCAAGGTCCACGCCAGGACCCTCCTCCTTCTGCCTGCGCCCAGCAGGCACCAGCTGGCCTTACAGTTGGGTGCAGAAAGCAAAAGCCACCATGGCTGTCAGGCCCAACCCAGAGCAACCAGCACCATTTCCAAGGGTGCTCCCCTTTACTTTCACAGCCCTCACCTTCGTATATCTCTGCTGCATGTGATCCTGCCTGCCAGGGCAGGCAGTCTGCCTGTGTGTAGTCTGTGTTGTGAAAGATAAGCACACTTGGAAAGTCTCTTGAGAAGTCCCTCTTGTCCACAGTGAGCAAAGAGCAAGACAGCTGTCTCCACCCTCTGTAATTAACAGCCAGATATGACTTTCCATCTTTCAGCACTACAAGCTAGCTCAAGGCAGAGCATTACCATCCTGCTGGGGTCATGTGTAAGAGATGGGACTTTCCTCAGGGGGTTTCAGTTAGCCCTGGGGCAACTTAGGCGTTCAAAATATCTCTTTTTCAAGGGATAACTTTACAAGGGTAAATGCTGACTAATGCCATTCAATTAGTTGACTGAGCCCTGGCCCCTTTCTTATATGTTATCTATTTCTGTCCCCTTGCCAGACATTGCATTTATTGGGTTCAAACTAAGGGTAACAGCAGGTATCCAAAGTGCATAAAAACAGAAACAGAGCTTCTGGGAAACTCCCCAGCTCTGGGTCACTTCTGCTTTAGCAGGTGCTAAACCTCAGCAATAATCTCTGTCGCCTGGGGGCTGCATTACAAGCAGAGCCAAACAAGAGTTTTGTGGATTTGAGGAGTGGTTTAATGTGCAAGGAGCTGGCAAGACCTTCAACACAGAAACATAAGAGTGGAAAAGGTGATCTGGCATCATAGCTCTTCCCTACTCCTTTTGAAAAAGAGAAATTTTAATTTTCATTTGAATAGCCACATGAAACAGGCAAATTTGATGTATATATTGTAGGACAGTGGTTATAAATACTGCCATATTTCAGACACTGATAACAGGCTTACTCCTGTGTGTTTTCAGTGTTTTTCATTTATTCATCTTGGTTAGAAATATAATATTGCCTTTTCTTCCTGTGTGAGCTAACCTCCATCTTCCTGGTCTTCTCATGATATACATGAATATCAATCACTTATCCTATTATTCAAACTAACAAGGAAGAAAATTTAACTCTATTAAGTTGATTCATTATTTCATGACGTCCCTCACCCCCAGCCCTCGGCAATGAATATCAAGGCAAAGTTTCAATCACTCCATCTTGCTTCACACCCCCCTAGAGATGTTATTAGCGAATTACGAACATAACCCCTCTTGACTTATTATTTCATTATAAGTCTTAACGCTGCGGCAGTGCAGCCAGCCAGCAGGTGACCTCCTGTGATTAGCTTGCATATTTGCAGGGAAATCTGGACAAACCTTGGTGTTTTTCAGAATTCAGAGTTTGTTTCCCTGCATTAGATTCACAACGTGATGCCCTGGCAGCAAAGGCAGACTTGACAAGCTGCGTGGCAGTCAGACCTTGCTGGGGGCCACGTTCTTTGGGAGTGCAGGTTTGTCACTTGGATGGCTGAGAGAAGCACACTCTCTCCCAGGAGCACTGGCCCAAATCTCCATGACAACAGATTTTGGATGGAGACCTGGCATAGTGAGTGCCAGAAGGTCACAGAGGCGAAACAAATATATTGGGGAGGGGGAAGAAGAGCAGCTGGGGAAGAGGTCAAGGGGCAGCTTGTAGCACCTTCAATCATACTGAAGTTTGAGTTCACTGGCTGCACGTGCTGGGGTTTTTAAAACAATTTTGTGAGAAGTGATTGCCATAGACAATGAATCTAGTAAAATCCTGTGTATTTCTGTCTGTTAGTATTTTTTAATTACTGTAATGGAGAATTCAGGTAGCATAAATACATTTCTTGCCCCACGGACCTTGCGATCTAAATTCAGGGTGAGAGACGAGAAGCCTGGTAGACAGACAAAGGCGATGGTACTGAATCTAGCTCCTCAGGATCCATTTTGCAATGCAATTCATTTTTAGCTCGGTTTTCTAAGGAATTGGAGCTGTGCAATTGCAGTGGCTGCCTGTCCTCCTGTCTGCCTCCCCACCCTGCAAAGACTCCTGAAGCTGTCAGGCTATTTTTACCAAATCTGTCAAGGAAGTATAAGTCTCCAAGATATTTAACTCTTACAAGGATCGCAAAATGCCGGTGACTACGGAGAGTACAGAATAGTGATGGAGTGCCCCAAAGGAGGAGAGGAAAGGGTAGCTCAGCTCTCCTCTGCTGCAAGAGGCATCACTCTGCTGCGTGAACAGCATGTGCACACTGGCAAGATGGGCAGCACACACGGAGCTCTGAAGCCGCCGGAGCATATGTTGCCTCTTGAGCTGCCAAAAACATAGAGCCATGAGAGGAAGATGAAGGATTGCAGTGAGGAATTAGTGAAAACGATGTACAGCTGAAGGTGCCAGGAGACAGATGTGGAATTTGGATAATGAGGTGGGGTCCTCTGTGCTCAAAGAGACCTTGCCATCTCCAGTGCAACCCAGGGGAGTGGAGACTCGCCTGGCTATCACAGGATGCAGAGAAGGAGGGGGCCCTGATGAGGCAGGACAGCCCTGCTTCTGGACAGCAAGGCCAACAAGATAACAGGAACCTGTGTAGTTCTTTGGTTCTGAGAAAAGGTTATTAAATCTGATAGCTACCCTTTGCCTCATTACCTCTGTTGACACCCCTGCATGATCCTGCTAAATATATATGACTATAGCACTCATCTCTCCACCCAAATTATACAAAATGTCACCTGGGGGGTGGGGAGGGGAACCTTGTAATTTTGGGGATAAAAAGACAGAGGTAATGACAATTAAATTGGGAGAGAAGAACCCAAACATCTGACGGACCACTCAACAAGCTGCATTCTCTTCCTCCACTCCAGGCAGGGATGCCTCTCTGGGTAAGCACTGAACCTTTCACCTTCTGGTGAATGTTAACCCTCAGTTGTTGTTGTATTATTACTATTTCTGAAAAATTAACCTTAATTAGTAGAGCTATTGTGGTTAGTGAATTTATCAACAGCAATCTCAAATCTGTTCTGTCACTCTCAATAAAATAATTAATTTAAACTTATTTGTGAATCTGACTCAGTTAAAGTCCCATGTGGGGACTCTGATAAACGGATCAGTGAAAGTCCTAGGACTCTGGCAGACAAATACCAAAATTATGTTTAACACTACAATAGGGTAAGGGAGATGGAGGAGATCTGGCCAGTGTTAGATGAGAGCAGGTGTAGGGATGAGGAAGAGGTGACCAGGATAATCATGTGTGGGAGGATGTGGGGGCATGTGTGAAATGACCTAGGTTCTGTCCACAGAACAACTACTTGGAAATAATTTTGGTGCACGTGATGTAACAGCACACCTGGGAAAGCTGCTGGGATGAAAACTATAGCAAGCCAGATCCCTGTTTTGGGTGAAGGAGAGGCACAAAGCAGTCAACAGCAAATCAACATCTGCCCCATTGGGAAAGGTGAGCATGTCATTCATCAAGCCTCTCAATTCCCGTTTCCCTCCTGGGGTCAATGATAAAACTGGTGAGCAGCCTAAGTGCAGTGAAAGCATTTTGGAAAACGCTCCGAGCCCCACCTGCAGAGTGGCTACACCCGAATACATGTCCTTCCAGCTTTCCTCCTGCTCCATGTGCACACACAGTTCACTGAAATGCTTCATTCAGGCTCTGATCCACCTGGATATGCTCCCAGGCATCTGCTTCTGCCAAAGATAAGGAGAGTTTTCCCACAGGTACGTCTGTCACATATAGCAGTTATGAAAAGACAAATAAACCATAAATATTTTATATTGTCTTCTGTGCACCTTTGTTCTCACCCATTCTACAATAAAGCAGCAAGTCTGACATTTGTTGCTGTAAGCAGCCTCAAATCATAGCAGACACCTGTCCATCACCACGGCTGTCACCCCGAAGTCCCTGCTTATCCTGCTGTTCTCCATGAATTCCTCATTAGGCCACACTTTTCTCTAATAAGTGCTAATTCTTTTTTCTTTACACACCTTCTTAAAGTGTCCCATTAACATGACACATGAACTAAGCATGCCATAAGAAAATCAAAGAGAAGTGTATCTTTGGTTAGCTTATTCTGTACAGCAGTGATAACATATACAGAATAACTCCAGATTCTGATAATGGTTATTCTTGAGCAATTTCATCAGAGGCAGTTGTATTTCATAGGAGTAATTAGTGGGATTTAAAGAATAGAGAATTACAGATAAAAATTACTTAGCTCATTGCATGTGGTAGAGATTTATACAAAACATTTTATTCAAGATTATTACTTTACTCCACTGCGCAAGAAAAATAGCTCTGCCTAAGGTTAGGTTTTACATGTCTGGGGTTTGCATCCATTTTTGTATGCAAAATAGTTGCTGCGCATAAATGACTTTGCTCCAGAGAGTGCTGCACACTGCTAAATCATTTATTATCCCCAAATAATTTAATCTGATCATATGGAAACCATACTGAACTCCAGAAACCTGGATGTCATGCGGGCAGGCTGCCATCCAGGATAAACCAAAGACATTCTGTCCTTGAGGTGGGAAAGGTACATGGTTGGCATGAGCTCTTAAAAAAAAAAAAAAAAAAATCGGCATCAGGAAGTATCTTGGCCAAGAGGAACTTGGCAGAGCAGTATTTTAGCTCTGCTGAGGGACTGTGTATGCCCATTGAAACGGTAACATCTGTGGAGGAAGGGCAGAGCGGCGGGTACAATGCAGTTTTATGGCAGCTCTGCTTAGTCAGGGAAAGGTTCTCCAAAAGGAGCCGATGCAGCCAGCTGGCTGGCTGATGAATGGAGCAACGATTGTGGAAGAGATCAAAAAGCTAACGAGTGCTCCATCATCCCCCATAATGGCAGGAGTATGAATTTCTGAGCATTAGTGAAGCTTGCAGCTGAGGTATATAGGTGTGATTTCAGGAAATATGGAGCATTTTTTGGATTAAATCATTACAAATTAATTTGAGCTCACAAGCAAGCCAATGCAATGACAAAACTCCAAAGGATCTGAAATTCAACATGAATGAATGGAATACAGACAGAATACTGTGCTTTTGTTCACTAAATGAGGGTAGAAATTCAATGTATTTTGTATTGGTATGATGGATTTCCACTGGATTCAGCTAGGCACCTCATGGAAGTTGCTCTCAGTGCAGAGTACAACAAAGACTATTTTTTGCTCTGAAATGTGTTGTGGTGTGCAGCAAAAATAGCTCGCAAAGATATTTATTTATTTTTGCTCAAGTTACTGCATTGTTTATTTTGCTTTTATTGAACTCTAGGAAATTTATTTATTTTTCTTTCACTTACCACAGTTACCAAACCACAGTAATGGTAGGGACATTGCCAGCTATCAGTTCCGAAAAGTAAACTAAAGTAATTTCTACCCCTACACCTCTCCTTGAACTTTCCTGGGTAATTTCCTTTTACCTGCTTAAAATCCAAAAGGTTCTTCTTCTGTTTTTTCCCTCTCTGAAAGAGCCATACGAACAGCAGGGGAATGATTTCAGCAAACCCATAAAATTGATTGCAGAGTCACTATATCAAATGCCATCCAAAACACAGAGAAATACTTTTTTTTTTCCCTTGTTTTCTAATATCATCACGGGTGTTATATCAGTGCTACAACAACCGGCAAGACAGTTCCAGAAAGCATTGCAATTTTCAGCTGGCAATTTAAGAGGCTCTTCTGGCATCTAACAGCTGCCTTCAGGAAGATTTATTTCCTATTTTAGTTTATTTAATTTCTCTTCACTGTTAACGTGCCTTTGTTTTTGCCATGTGGAGTTCATTAACTGCACCAGAAGATGGCAGCAATGGAAACCACTTTCATGCCCTCCACTCATAAATTATGTTTCATGCTGAGCAGCAATCAGTGATATGATAATATCCATCAACATTTAAAAATTGTTTCAAGAAAAGCAGTCTTTACAGCTGTAGACACTGAAAGATGTTAGAAAAGTTGTGAAGCATGGACAGAACTACCTGCTCCCTTCCCAGGATCTGAAGGTCATTTTTCCCAATGCGTAAGTTGCAAAGACAAGGGATAGTGATGTCAATAAATAAAACTGTTGGAAGGCATGACTTTCCCAAGCTACCATGTCCAAAAATGTCTAAATTAGTCTTAATTCATTTGATCTTCATGGCACACAACAAAAGCATTTGACTCTGGAGCAGAGAAGGACTGGGGAGATTCTGCAGAGAAATCATAAAGATCGAAGACATGTTTATGGACTGCTGGACTTTGACTTGTGTCACTGATTTGGTGAGAAGAGGCACTGGGAGCAGGCTGTTTATTTAACTGTTTTTATAAAACATGTGAAGGAACACATTAGAGCCAGGCAGAGCATTTCCTTAGGAGGAATAAGTGTTTACACAGGCAAATTAACATACATATTTCCCACAGGACACAAGCATTATTAGACCTGTTACAAGCTTTGTCAGCAACTGCTGAGAAAAAAAGGAACCTTATTTACCCTTCTAAATACAGACCAGTCTTCAGGGCAATACAGCTGCTAAACTTATTGACATGGGTGCTTGTGTTACAGTCAAGATTTATCACACATGATAAATGCAAAACTGTCTTAGCTTCAGTTACAAGCTTTTGCTCACAGAATATTGTTTATTTCATCTATTTATTGCCCATAATAGAGAATACATGGGGGAAATGAGCTTCCCTGCTGGTGGGTAGTGTTTTTCACGCTGCTGAACAGAAGGAGCAATGAAGCTGAAGGGCCACAGTGAAGCCTCCGTGCTGCACTGGGCTCTGCAGGGCAGCGATGGCAGCACCAGCACCAGGGCTCTCCAGCTGGCATTGATGCTCTAATACATCCACCGCTTTCAGCACAGCTGGGGCAACCCCGGGCACGTGTCCCCACAAAAGGTTAGGAGGCAAAGGTTGCTGGTTATGTGGACTCCTGAAATGGAATTTGAGCAGTGAGGAAAAACACAGCCCTTTGTCACATTTCTTGCTGAATTTGTGGATGCAAGTTGTTGTGCTGACTTTGTGAACAAACAGGAACTTCCGTCCTGGAGAAACATCTGCTTTCATCATCAATGGATCCTCATAGAAAAGTCTGTAACACCTAAAGCTTTGGCTAATTGCTTGTTTTAGTGAGACAGGTATCAAAGTAAATCATGTTTATGGAAATAAATCTGTCCTGCATCGAGCACTTTTCATTAGTGAGAAATTAGCTGTGACTACTGGAAACAAATGATGTTATGAGGTTTTATGGGGCTTACTCCAGTTAGGCTAATATTGCCAGAAGGAATACATAGGTCTTGTAGCTAGTAGCCACTTCAATAATGGTAGTCTTCCAAGCAATTTTGCCTTCTGAAAATTAAAGATCTACAGCCCTCGAAGTGCAATGAGCTCTATTGCAAGAAAATTTCGCTAATACTGCTTAGAGATGTGCCCTGTGCAAACCAGGTCAGTGAATATTTTGATGTAAAGCAACCTGATCTACAAGAAGTGCAGATCAAAAGAAGCCTCTTGTAGTTATACAAAACCCTGTAATTATGAGGTTAGTTAATTTGCAGAAGAAAAGATCACAACCTCTGGGTTTGTTCATAGTTTAATGTATTCTGTGTCTGAAAGCACATGAGGAAAATGGGCTTTTGCACTTCTAATTGTTCCTGTGGTTAGTCTGTATGAGAAGTGCCTTCTCTTAAAGACCTCAAATGTAATTATGCCCTATTACTACCTGTGTCAAAAATTTTATTACAAGCTACAGTGAGTATTCATCCTACCTGGCCCTATAATAGTATAATATGTAAATCTGGTTCTCTTCCTTATTTCTAGCTACTCAGCTGCATCAAAAGGCAGCCAGATTTACATTTTCAGTATGCTATTCTACTGCTCCTGAGATGTCTACAAATAAAAAATGGAAGGGATGGTACATGCAACACTATTGGTATGTTGTTAATCTATAGGGTATGCCTCATTCCTCCAACCCTATTTATATAACATAAATAGACCAGAGAGATTTTAATAACCCTAGGTAAACTGCGAATAGACAAATTCTGTGAAGTAGGAAGAGGGAAACAGTGTCTAACTGTCCTCTGAGCAGACTTTCTTAACACTGGCAAAAGGGGCATGCAGTGGTGTGGCATCACACAGAAACGTGGAGGTCCTGGGCAGCAGCATCCAAGAAGGGCCTGCTCTGGTGGTTTTGCTCCATAGGCTTTGCCCTGCAGGAGAGGGAAAAGGCACTTGAAGACTTGTAAGCTCCATCCCTCTCCCTGCTGCAGACTGGGTGCTGGCTGCCTTTTCAAGTTGCAGCACAGAGGTTTACTGTGAGCCTCCTTTAAAGATGAGATGTCCTCTGAAACGCCTGAATTTAGATGCAGATGTATTATGCAGGCTGGAATAGCAATTAGCTCTCACCAATGTCACCAGACAAAAGGGAGGTTTCTCTAGATTTAATAGTGGAATCTCAAAAAGAAACAAAAACAAAGACCAAATCATCCAACACCAAAAACCACACAAATGGAGAAACAACCCTAGAGAATTATCTTACCCTTCCTTGTTGCTTGATCTACCTACAGGTCTCTTAACCACAGCAGTAATATCTTATGCAATACAATACTGCATTGTATTGTCTGTCTTGTGATATCTTTTTTCCATTATGGCCTGGATCATACTGTTTTCTGTCACCAGCCCACTGCTCTGTCCTAGAAATAGCAGGGAGACTAGTGAAGTGGAGCTGACAGATGTCAGGAGAACCCTCACCAGGCCTGATCCTGACACTCACTCACAGGTGGGCTGATGTCTCAACCTGGATTTGGCCTGTGCCCATCCCCAAGGAGGTGCCTGATGGCTGGGTCTAGGGTTGGCACTGCCAAAAAGACAGTAAAGGACTGAACATAGCTTTGGTGACAGCTTCTGGGAGATGAGGATTTGGCTTTTAATGACGCTACTGGCAGGTGTGGTGAGGTGCTGGCATCAGTCTGACTGGTTTGGGATGCTGACCTCAAGGCAGAAGAATGCTGCCTTCGCTACGCATTGTGATTATCGCCTCCAACAAGCCAGCTCACGAGGTGGATATTTCCACTGCATCTCTCCTACAATATTCATGACAACTCCCATTATGGGGCATTTCAAACCCCTTCAGGGATGGGGTAGCAATCCCTCCATGCTGCTGCCTGTGGGAACAGGCAGCAGAGGTGATGGTGCAGAGGCCACAGAGGAATCCCTGAGTCTGCAGGCACTCTGAGAGATGCCACATCCATATTCCTCAGAGCATGACAACGGTTTGTCAGGCACTATTTTCAGTATTTTTCTCTCTTACGTGAGAAAGCAAGCTTCTGGAGGTGGGAGATTCCCTATGTCTCACACATCCAAGCACTCAATATGAAACTGATGTAGGATCACACATTTTCCTCTCTTCCTCTTTTTGTTAACATAGTTTCTTCTTCCTCTTTCTTTCTTAGGGTATTTTTTCTGAAAATACTCAAATATCAGGAAGACAGCATGTTTTTACTCACAGACTTCATTGCAAATGAGATTATGTCTTTCCAATGGCACATGTATATTTTCCAACAGTTTCTCTTGAGGATGGGCATTTACACAACATTGGTCATAATAAAATTCTGCTTGTCTTAAACAACCTGCAAAAATTGCTTGCATACCATAGGAAAACCTTGAAAGGGTGGGGAGAGGAGAGTGAACGAGAGTTGTGTGGCAGCTGGGCAGGTCAGTGCAATAGGGGTGCTGAGCATGGATCCAGATGAAGGTGACAGAGCTGCCACAGGCAGTGTAGGCTACTGACGTGGCAAAAGTATTGTGGCTTGTCACGTGTCAGAGTAGCTGGTTGTGAAAGACACTGTTTAAACAAACTGTTGTGTACATTTCCATGTCAGTACCTGTCTGCCCAGATTCTTATTTTCAAAGTGCATCTCTTAAGTGTATTTGAGTGAGTCATTATTTTTGGCCGGCATTGACAGCAACTGGAAAATCTAAACATTATTGGCCTGCACATCCCCTGCACTCCATAGATTGCACAGGAGTTTCCTATATGGGTTGCATCCTATTTCTGCTCTGTTCACACCATCCCTTCTCTATTTTCATCTGAGAGCATGCTTGTTCTGCCAGGAAGGGCTCTCCAGTTCCTGCCAGACACGTGTGTTTCTCCCCTCATGCAAAAGTACCTCTGTATAGTTGCTTATTGAGCAAATGGTAACTACTCAACACTAGGGATTTGATTCTGTTAATTTTATACATCAGTGCCAGAAACGGTAACACAGCTTTTGCATTCAGGAGTGAGACTTCATCTTTAGGAGTTGAAGCTAGGGCTTTGAAGCGCTGGGGCCTGGGCTGTGGGCCCCAAGTTGGAATTGACCTATGGGTGAGTCACAACCCAGCAACATGTTTTGTTCTTCAAGTGGTTCCCCAAGGCCCCAGAGGCAGAACATGGCCCACCTGTGTGAGGCCTCGCCTTCCCTCAGGTGATAGTGGTTGGGGTGGTGGGTGAGGCTAGAGCTATATCAACCAGGAACCAACCAGTCTGAGAAAAGCAACAAGAGGCTGATCAGTTTGAAGAGAGTTCCTGTTGGGGGCAGCTTGCTGAGCTCTCTTTCTCAGTAGTGCGTTCTCCCTTGGCCGATTCAAGACAGAGAAGAGCAAACAGACGAAGAATAATAAAAGATGAAGTAGAGAGCTAGCAGCACAGACTCACAAAAACCTTCATACCCATGTCTGTTTATTTATGTTTGCCTGTAATAGGGTAATTGTACTACATTGCACTCAATCATTTCCAGAATACCAGAGGAATGTTACAGACATTATTTGGCAGGAACTTCCTGATTTTGAGGTCAGTTAACCAGAGAGCAGCGGTTGGACCCTCTAGTTAGCATGTACAGCACTTCCAACAACAGTTGGAACTGACCACTTCTCAGAAAATCAATTGATAATACCTTCCAGCATTGCGAAGGTCTCAGCTCTTTGCAGTGTAAGTCCAACGTGTCTGATTAAGTCTGTGGAAGAGAAGGGGAGAAGGAAGAGAGAGAGGAGAACCACAATGGCCATGGTGAGAGAAAAGGAAATGAGGGACACTGAACCCTTTGAGAGAGGAAAAGAGTACCCAGATACAGGTGACACAAAAGCCCTGGAGTGAGGGAGGACTTAGAGATGGTGAATAGAGAGAGAAGGAAGGGAGCACCCAGTCATCCTGTGGGGAAGAGGAAGGCAGGAATGCAGAAGTATCTGGGATGTGCCAGGACTTTGACCTTGAGGTACCACAAGGTGTACAGCCTGGAATTTCCTTGCTTTTTACTTAGGTAGAATAAAAACCATGTAGCTATTGGCTCTCTTGATACCACAGAAAAAGACTAATTCATCCTGCCTTGAAAACTCTCTCTGCCATTCCTCTCCCTACCTTGCTCAATCAGCCCTCTGTAAGTCAGCAGCTGAAACAATCTTTCCTCTCCAACAATGAACCACTCTTCATATTTCCTATTTTTGGTGTAAAGAGAAGTCTGCGTATTATTCAGACTGTGGAGCACATGCTTTGGCAGGTCCTGGCAGCTTCAGTGCAACCTGCAGTGAGAAATCACCTTTCAAATAAGCAGCAATCAAATAGTCATCTTTCAAATAAGCAGCAGTTTCCACTGACGGAATGGAAATAGGGCTGCAATTACATGTTGACTGATAACAGCTTTATTGTTACATTTCCCTCCATTTCAAGAACAAATTTATTATTAAGAAATAACACCTTTCAGCATTCACTATTTCAGCAGCCTGGCAAATGTATAAGCAGCAAGTGGGTGACTACTCAACACAAAATGTGGACTTCCGACAGGAACTTCTTGTTCTTGGGAGCACGCAGCCTAATGCTGTCACTAATTACCAGGTCACTAGAAACAAGGAGATGTTAATAAAATTTTAAATTGCAATGTAAAGTGAGAGGTGTTGTCTTTATAAAGGAGGTTTTAAATATTAGCCAAGGAGAACTGACCATGAGGTCTAGGCAGACAGAAATAATGTAAAATTTAATCCATGGTGGAAGATCACGGACTTCAGGACTCACATGAACTTCAGGTCTCAACCAGGGAGTTAATGAACTGTAAATCATGGGGAGGAAGGAAATACAGCACAGAATCCAGACCTGTTTAAAGTAAACATCATAAATGTAATTATTTTAGACGCGGTTTTTCCAATTGACAGAGATGCAGGAAAGCTATCAATATCAATGATGAGACTTTACCTGGAATACTGGTCATCTATGTTCAAGAAAGACAAATTCCCATGGGAAGTAGTGCAGAGAAAGACTTCAAGACAGGAGATAAAAAACAACAGTGTTAAAGCCCAGATTCATACTGCCCTACTTCAAGTACTTCACAAAGACACCTAAATTAGCAGCACAGTCACCAGGGACTGTAGTCAATGGAAAGAGATGGGTTTCTCCAGTCATTCAGCCTACCTAAGTTCTGACTTGTCTTCTAAATTAGATGTTTTATTTAAATACTTTAAGCTACACAGGAAGAACATTGTCCTAGGGAATTTGCATGGGGCCCTCAAAAACAAAGGCTGAGAAAAGAACCAGCTCTCCCAGAAAGTGTAAACACCACAGAAGAGGTGAAGGTCAGGTTTATCAGCAGGACAAACTGATAAATGCTGGGCATAAATAAATAGTTCTGATAAACAGAAGGTAGATCTTTGGAAATTGCCTCCTATATGTAGATAGGAGAATAAGAAACTTGGCTAGGATTAAATTACAGATGAATAAGTTTATTTAAGATGTTAGGTTTTGAACTTACCTGAAAGAGTAAACATTTGGACTGGCGGATTCTAAAAGATCCCTTTTGATCCTTTGCGCTATGCTGTTTTACTTGGACTTCTTTTGTTATTGAATACAAACAGAACTAACCCTTTATATCTGCATTAAAAGGGAGGTCTCGCAATATGATGGGTGTTTTGGTAAAGAATTACGGGAAGGTGCTGCTGCCTTATCATTGTTCATCTACATCAAGGGGAAGGATGGCAAAATCTATTTCCTGGGACCAGAATTGCTCAAGAGGAAAACCAAGAAAGGCTGCAGCACTAGCACCTGAGCTACCCTTGTGTTGTGTATCACAGCAAACTGAGCAAAATGCTTGTGTTGCTCAATGCAAGGGAGGCCCACTCTCCTAAATGATGGGCAAATGCATGGCAAGGTGCTATTCAGAAGGAACAGAAACACTATGAGCATGCTTCCAGTTGTCACTGACACATACGGCTAAAGCATTGGCACACATGAGATTTGGACTATTGTCTCCTGCTTTTTAATCCTTCCTAATTTTCAGTAGAATGAGCTTCTTATACATGTTGCCTGAAAATAGTGGGGCAAAACCAGAGAAATATCTGATTCCACTGCAAATTACACAGAATATTGGCTAAGCAACTGAGTCAACAGAGTTATAATGCAATAGAAACATGTTTGCTAAGCGGAACAAGATGTGTGCTCCTGATTCACATGCTAGGGGAAAGGCTGTGTCACAGTCCTCTAATTATATCCAACTCTGATATTTTGAAATTAATTTGGGGGGATGGAAGTCATTAAGAATTTTAGGTGTAAACTTGAATCTTAAAAAACAACCAACCAACCCCACTTCATTTCAGAACAGCAAAAAATCACTGATTTTCCTCACTAATACTTAGCATCAACTTTGTGGTTGATATTAGGAAATTCAAAAGTTTGCAAAACAGACAGAGAATCAGGTGAAGCAAGACACAAACTATCAACATACAAGGCCTTAAGAAGCATGAAATACTTTTACAACAGTTTTACAACAGTACCGATGTTCATTACTCAAAGTTGTTTGTTCACAAAAGCCCCATGAGAAACAATGAACTAGAGACAAATGCAGAGTCCCATACATTTTTTTTTAAAAATTGTTCACTCTTTTCCTAACAAAATCCTACTAGCTATTGCAAAATGTTTGCAAAAGCTATATGTTTGACAGAGTCTTAACTTTCTTTTTCCATAGGGGCACAGTTGCTCTGTAATGCTGTTATTGTTACAGATGATGTTTGTAGTCAGTTGCTATTGACAGTGACAGTTCAGGCAGCCAAATTTAGACATGAAATTAATAATGGCATATGTACCAGAGAGCTTAAGTATGCATTGTTTCTTCATGACTTCCCAGGAAAAATTCTTACTGATGTCCAAGAAAATCTGGCATGAATAACTCATAAATAGGGAGTGAAAGACCTGCCACAGGAAAGGAGGTAAGTATCAGTATAATGTGGATAAAATAACCCAAAATATCTGGAGTATGAAAGCAGCTGAACCCCCCTGCTGTGGAAAGTCAGGGTAGCATGTGACTATGTGCTCAGCTACACAAAATATACAGTGTTTGATAAAGTCCACATATATTTATACTGCAGAAATTGTTAATTTAAAGAGGATTGTAAATTTGAAAGAGCACAAGCCATCTTTCTTTTTACGTTCAAAGTTCAATATACGCCTCTAGCACTGTATATATAATAGAAACACCACCAGGGCTGTGAGAAGATAGTATCTGTGATCATTAACCATTTAGCTGATTTGCATGGTTATGCCTCTGCCCCAGCAGGCAGACTTGCTAAATCCATCCACTCATGAATAATTGAGCTTCTCTCCTGATTGCTTTCTTTTCCCTTCAAAATGTCCTCTGCTCGTCCGTGCTCACAGGGCTGCCAAAACTAGGGAAAAGAGCATGGGCTGCTTTTGCATCACCTTAGAGCTCTGGACTTCAGCCAGCTGTAGACACCAGAAGCATCCCTCAGTGTCTGAAGTTACTCCTTCAGCTAAGACCAAAACTCACTCAAGCTCTAATAACAGTGACTCCAATAGTGAGCCTGCCATCACATTTAATTTTATTCTGGTCTTGGGGTTCTTGGATGTACTTGGACCATAACTGGTTCAGACTTCCAAAATACAAATAAGAAGATGGGAGGTAAATGATGTAAGAAAACTGAAAGGACCTCCAGCCTGAATGCTGTACAACTTCTGCTGCAATGTAACACCCCTGAAATATTATAGCGGGAGCTGTTTAGCCCTCCAATATGTGTTCCAGCATTCAAAGGGAAAAAACCTGCAGCTCTTGGTTTTCCCTCTATATATTTGTATTTAAAATTTGTATCTTACTGTTGTCCATTAAAAATTCACATCACTTGTAATCGCTATCTCAGAAATGTCATTAGTCACCCTGCAAGAACTGATCGGATACACCTTTACATATGCCTGAAAGTACATGCGTCCATCTGAGCACCTTCCCCATGAAGACCTGACATTAGCTTTCCCTTCCAAGTCTTTGTCTTTCTCCCCAGATACAAGATCAGTGCCCTACCTATGCGGAGGAAATGAATGAGTTGCTTTTGCCTACAATGTCAAGTAAGGCCTAAGCAAGCACATTGCTGTAGCTACTGAAGCCAGAACAGAGGGGGACCGTGGCTGTAACTTGTTATGGGCAGATTTATTTTAGGCAGTGAGGCTATACATCAATGTTGACAGCATTTGGAGCATTAAGTGTTCCAGAGTGAGGACCATGGCATGGCTAACAGGTTCACACTCTGAAGGCCTGTCAGTCCTGGTAGGTTACTAGAAACACAGGCATATCAGAGTATTCATCCAGGGTCTGCCTTGGCATGGCCCACCTTCCAGCTTTGAACTCTTTTCTTGGTTCTGAATCTTTTTATGATTGTGAGAAAGTTGACTGCATGATACAAGGCAACCAGCATGAGCCTGGGATTCTCTTCTGTGCCTGAAGAGAGTTGTATCCTAAGAATTTTGTCTGTAAAGATAGTAGAAGGATTGTGTCAAAAGAGAAGGAAAGCACATGCATATGAATCAAGGATCCATGTGATCCCCTAATTTCTGACTTCTTTACAGCATTTGATGGTCTAAAAAGGGTATGTTTGGCCATGCCTCCAATTGTTCATAAACGATGATGGTTTGCATGTCTATAAAATACTCTAGCATTCAAATACTAAGCCACGTATACTGAGTCAGCCCCTCCGTTCGGCTGAAATTCTTCATTATACCTTTTCTTGGGGCCTTTATTAGCATGAAGCTGCCTGTACTGGAAGGCAACTCTGTCATGGTGCAGCTAAGTGGCCTTGGATCAGACTGCTGCATGAGCAAGAGCTGTAAGAAGCAAGAGCCACTTGCTTTCACTCAGGAGCTGTGCTTACGCTGACGCATTCTCCCTTGGTCCTTGCCTGAGCTACGTTACAGATACTCCTGTGCCTGGCCACGTACACACTAGTCCAGACCTGGGCTGATCTCAGATGCTTCTTGTCATTGCAGGCTTGTCTGATGATGACCAGACTGCTGGCTGGCTGGTCCTGGTTATTGTCACTGAATGCAATTCTGACCCTGACTTGCTGACTTGGCTTTCAGACCTCCTTGTCACTACCATCACCTGGATTGTCACTAGCAATCTGTACTCTTCACTGAAACTCAGAACCACCACCAGACCTGCTTTGCTCTTCTTGTTTGGGTGCTCTAGGGCTGCTCCTGTTTGGTAGTGAAGCCACTGGCATGCCTGCCTTGCTGCCACCCTCTGCTCCCAGCTCACTTTGCCACTTCATAAAACATTTCTCCAAAGGGTGCCGCCTCTCACCCACCACTGGTATCGCTGGTGCCAGTGGGATTGTAATACCCTCGACACTAGTAGCTCCAGCAAAAGCCAGACAATAGGTATACAGATTGCTGACACCATGTGACTCTCCTTTTCGCCAAAGATTTTTGTTAGAAAGTTGTTTTCAGACAGGCTACTGGCGCCATGCATTCCTGCCAATAGGATAAATCGGGATAGTGGGCAAGAAATCAGCAATCAAGACAAAGAGTATGTTCTGTCACAGACAAATGGAAAAACTAAGCCATGATAGGCATCTCCTCTTGTGTGGTCTCATTGAACTGTTGGGCAGGTAACTAGTGAATCTCAGTAACCTGGACACCGTGTATTTCAGAAGCCCAGTTAAAATTCAGAGTGGTCACATATCCAAAATAGTCACAAGTTCTTTGGTTTTGTCACCTTTTGTAATTTATTTTGGTTGTCTGAGTCTGGCAACACCTTTTTGTACCTTTGCAGCTGCTTTTTCCGCCTCAGCTGCAACATCCTGTTCTTTTCCTCTCCTCCACCCGTCCTGCTGAGACCACAGAATTATAGAATGGTTTGGGTTGGAAGGGACCTCAAAGATCATCTAGTTCCAACTCCCTGCCATGACAGGACACCTCCCACTAGACCAGGTTGCTCAAGGCCCCATCCAACCTGGCCCTGAACACTTCCAGGGATGGAGTATCCACAACTTCCCTGGGCAACGTGTTCCAGTGACTCACCACTCTCAGAGTTAACAACTTCCATCTTCAAACATGCAGGGACTATGACACTTCTCTTCATTCTTCCAATTCCACCATGAGGTACTACTGTTGCTGTGCCCTCCCGCTACTGGACGCTTGGACTACCATGTGTACACGCACAGTTGTGCGAGTCGTTCAGACTGTCACACCTCCAAGGAGTTCAGCATTAAACCTAATCCTTGCCAGAGCTTCAGACAGCATTGTTGTGGGACAGGGCCAAAGGCTGTGAAGTCTATGCCAGCCAGCCTGCATCTCTGAGATTAATCTATACATTAAGAGGATCAGCACACAAGCAATTGGTAGGACATGGCTGACCTCACTAAAATGGTCTTGCTGTCTTGGATCTCAAATTCTCCCAGGGTACAAGTTTGCCTGGCTGCCATCAGGTGTTGTAGCTCACCTAGCACTGCTCCCCTATTCTGGTATTGAGCCTTGTGTACCCAAGGGTACATTTATGCCTTCTGCATTTAATTGCAACTCCTCTGCCTACTTACCTGGAAGGCTGTCCTTTGCTCTAGCATTTCATCCTCAAGAAGAAAAACTGGTGCCCCCAAGACACTCATGTGTTGTCCCGTACTCATGCACTATGTTCTGCCTTTTGTCTCTCTTCTGCTTTTCTTAAGCAGGGTGTTGAGAGAACTGGCTAGACTTTTACAGAAATTTGACTCTCTCACGCCCAAGGAATTGCTGACCAGGAGGCTCACACTGCACAGCAATGCAAAACATCGGGCTCCACCAGTGCCCACAGGTATCATCACAACTGAGCACTACCACTTTCTAGAAACATACACTGCCAGCACTGCCTTACTCAGCACGCACAAACAGGTCACTAGACCCCATTTCCTTTATTTTTCATGTAGCATTTATGTAGAATCGCTGTGAGAATTTACCTTTCTGGAAGTCAGTGTAAATATATTTTGCATGCAAAGGAATTAAAATAGTGTAATCACTACTATGTCTTATGGAACTTTACAGTACATTCCAGTCTTTCCTCAAATGCTGCAGTGCTGCTATAGCTCTTCAGTGAGCACGCACAAATATTCACATTTCAGGAATAAACCAGTCTCTTTTTGGTGGGTAGGAATGCTACCCTATTTTTATTTGAGGTTCAGCAGAAAACAGAAAAAAACCTCTGGATTAAAAATAAAAAAATAAACACTTAAAGCACAACTCTTTAAACTGGAAGATATAATTGACAAAAATGTGACAGTAAAACACATTTTTGAGGGTGGAAGAAAGCCGGTTGTGAAGAAGCAATCTGCCTACCCTGTGTATGTTTTCAAACTAAGGGCACACAGTCGAACCCTCCCGGCGCTTCCCATGGGCCGCACACTGCAGCCGGCGCCGAGGACGACCCCGTACATCCACAACGCTTCCCATGACAAACCCGAGCTAATACCACCCAGTGCCAGCGCCGAGCAGGCCGCGGGGCCCGATACAGAAGCCTAGCACGCAGCAAACCGCTGGAGCATAGCCGCGAAGCTCTTTTGTTTGGCTTCAGGGCCCGCCCCGGCTTCCTCCCCGCCCTCCGCGGCCTCAGATGCCCCCTGCGCGGCGCCGGCAGCCCCGCTTCCACCCGCGGGAGGAGCGGCGGCGGGCGCTGCGCCGCAGGGCGCACCTCTGCACAGACCGCCCGCTCCTCCGCCCGGCCCGGTATTTTTAGGCGCCCTAAGGAGGCGCCACCGGTGAGGAGCGCCAGGGCGGGGACGTGACCAGCCCTCCGCCCCTCGCTCGCCCCGGCGGCCGCCCCCAGCGACACTGCGCATGGTGTAGGCCCCCGGTGGCCGCTGCCAGCCCCCGCCGGCGGCCCAAGGCCGCGGCCCGGCGCGGGCAGGACGGGGCGGGGCGGG